>OX424476.1:13000000-13467267 GCA_949152455.1 Lithophane leautieri | reverse complement strand
CGACTTCATCTGTGATCTGGGATGAAAAGTAGCATAATATGTCCTTCTCCAGGTCCCAGGCTACCTATCTGCCCAATGTCATAACGATCCTTTCAGCCGTGTTCGCGTGAAAGCGTAACAAAAAAATGAACAAACAAACTCAATTTTGCATTTATAATATTCGACGATATTTTTATGAGCACGATATCTGTGCTGCTAAAATTGAAAGTGCAGCATTAGTTGCGTTTGTAGCGCGTTTGCTGTTGCGTTATACGCGCGTCAGTAAAAAAGTCGTGTGTATAGGCCTTAAGCCGCAATAACCAGGCCATGGTCAGGCCAGCATCCATTCACTCCACAATCCTTCTCCGGAGGGTGATAATAGCAATAACCGACCGACTGTGATAATAAGCAAAATAACTGACATGCAAAGGCGCCATTCCTTTCATTGTAAGTAGGCGAGGGGATGAAAATTAATATCGAAGTGCTTGAAACGAAATTTTAAATGAAATTTGTATGTTTTTAATCTCTATCTTCTATACAAATAAATAAAATAGAAGTGTTTAAAATAACAGCTTAATTTTCTAAATGCATTTGAAAGTATATACTAAATATAAAAAAATTGATTTTAATATTTTTGGCTGTGTCTGTTCCGGATAATCTCCGAAACGGCTGGACCGATTTTGACTGGACTTTCACTGGCAGATAGCTGATTTTATAAGAAGTAACTTAAGCTACTTTTATTTTCGGGAATTAATTAGGGTCCACGCGGACGAAGCCGCTTGCAGCAGCTAGTTATTAAAAGAGAGTGTGTTTAGAAATAATTTTCAAAATAAAACGTGTGTCAAGTATAAACAGAAATTTAATTAGTCTCGCCCCATATTACACGGGACTTAAACATAACTGGCGAAATGTGGGTGTACTATGGGTACACCTCTACCTAACCCTTTGGGGATACAGGCGTGATGTTATGTTATTATTACACACATGTTTGTTTGTTGTAATAAATGTGACAAAAGGTATGTAATACGTAAGTATGGAACTTTGCCATTTAAACTATTATTTACGTACGTAATTAGGAAATTAAAGTTAACTTTAGTGAAGTTGATATTAATAAGCTGTAATTAAAGTCGCTTTTCGTGTTTGTCTGTATGTCCGCGGTATTCTCCTAAACCACGCAATAGATTTTGATGAGCTTTTCAGCATCGTTTAGAGAATTTATTCGGGAAGATTTATGTGTATTAGAATAGGATAAAGTTATCATTATAATTAAGAAATCGCGATGTTTTGTGAAGTCCAAAAAACCGTGCGAAGGAGCGGGTCGCTAGTTCTTTATTTAAAATTGAATACGCAAACAATAATAGTTAAGAGTGATGATAACATGTGCTAAATGCAATATTTTCATAAGTTGTACGTATAATTCTATAAATAAAGTACCTATAGTCCTACTCAATTATTTAATTAACATTTTTAAATAAGCAGTTGCCTGGTTTGAATGTAATTTTTATGTTAATTTTATTTAATTGTAATAAACTAACTATCTAATTGCCAATGAAGGCTCATTTTGAAAATAAATTATTCTATTACATTAGGTCTCAAAAGGCATCTGAAACCTTCATTCTTATTTGAAACTAAATGAAAGATACCACGGGCTATCGTGAATTTGTGACTATCGCAGTAGATATTTTCACTATTTAAAGAACTTAGTTTTCCTTTGAATTTATTAATTTTATTTAATACTAGCTACGCCCCGCGCTTTCACCCGCATAAGTCTCGATTCCGTGTGAATATCGGGATAAAAAGTATCCTATATCCTAACCTAGGACATGGTCTACCGATGTGCCAAATTTCATCCAAATCCGTTCAGCCGTTTTAGCGTAAAAGCGTAACAAACAAACATACAAAAAAACAATCTTTTCTCTTTATTAATATTAAGTTTAAACTCAAATAATAATACAACATAGTTCAACTAACTGCGCCGTAACTGTCATGCCAACAGTGAACAAAATAGTTGAAAGTTATCTCGCTCGAGAAAAGAAATATGAAACAACCGCCATTACGTTCTACTTATCACGCAAAACTTCTTCTACCACGATTTTGAATTCTTATAAATAAAAATAAAACCGGCCAAGTGCATGTTGAAACACGCACAATGAAGGGTTCTGTAGTTGAGATGAATTAGGTATAAACAAGACACCACAGACAGACAAATTAAAAATCCGGAGTCACTCGTAATCTGTTCGACTTATGCACTAACACGTGTGACTCCGGAGTTTTAATTTGTCTTTCTGTGGTGTCTTGTTTATACCTTTTTAGTCATAGTTGGGTTTTAGTTTTTATTACTTTAATTTTTTTTTAATGAATGTTTTCTTTTTATTATTCATACTTTCAGTTTACAAATCTCTTCATAGAAAAAGATAATGAAGCGCTTTTTATAATAATTTAACACAAATTACTTATACTTATAGAAAACTTTCGTACTTACACACAAATAATTTGGAAAAAAACAGTATTGCTCATTTTGCAACTTCTGCAACTTTTGTGTGTTAAATGTTAGTTCTCAACATGTTTCAAACACTCTCTAGATCTCCTCGAAATCACGTGACCAGAATATTTGTTCCCAAGTCGTACCCAAACTAGGCATGGGTTCGATATATCAAAACGTAACTTATATCGGATATGTGTTTATTATCATACCATATCGATATCTAAATATACATAACCGTTTTCACAAAAACTTCATCGAGCTATGGCTTATCCAAAGCGCAACAACGAGAACGAACTACGAATAATGTCGAATAAGTAATAACGAACAAAACGCAAACTTCACATCACGAGCGATATGACATCGACGGTTTTTATTCGCTTTGTCTCTGTCTTACCATTCAATGTTTTACTGGCGTAAAAGTGATGAAGCGAATATTACGTAACTTCGGCTAGTGATTGGTTATTTGGTTAATAATAGTGCGTGCGTAATATCTATATCCTAACGCGCTAGCAATAAGGTCTAGTTTCTATTTATTTAGTTACAACAAATATTCCATAAGTTAGGAACTTTCCGGCGGCTACTCGATATCAGGGAGAAATTCATTCTTTAAACTAGCCCTACGTTCAATAGATTTAAGGTTGAATTTATGTTATATTGTTGGAATAAGAAATTGCATCGAATGAATTTTGATTTGTATTTTTTAGACAGTTTTGTTTTGAGTTGCACTTGGCCTTGGTGACACGTGCCCTACTTAACGATAATTCTCTGCCTTTTTTTAGTTTTATAGTTTGTATTTAGGTACTTATTGTAAATAAAAAGTAATATAAAACTTTTAGTGTGTGTATAAAACATGAAGCATGAAGGGAAATCGTCGTACTTACAAGAAGCTAAACTGATAAATTTATTATTTTTAAACTTTAAAAAACGAAAGCACTTATATCAATGTATTAACGGTAAAAGTGTGAGTTTGCGTTTCGTTCGTTTCAGTTACTTGTGCAAATCGTACTACTGATATCGATATCTGAAAACGGTTTTCGATATCGATATGAAAACTGAATATCGGTTACATATCCGTTAGCAACTAAATACGAAAACGCCCATGTCTAACCCAAACGCTTTGAAAGTTAAGCAAAGTTTAATAGAAAAAATTGATTTAAGAACTAAAGTTAACCAAGGTTCCGTAGACAAAGAATACAGAAGAATAAACTTCTTTCCCATTGAAATTGATTTTGTATAATTTTTATTTTTATTTAAAAGAGTGTCCGTGGAGTTTCTTGCCCGTTCTTCTCCATAGGTACCTACTACGCTTTGAAATGGGCAACTAGCTTCATATCTCTGACTGACCGACTCCTTGACAGTTCAAAAGTGCCTGTAAAAGGTTTATTTGAAATAAATGCTTTGAGTTTGAGTTAGAGTTTGAATTGACATTCTCCATCATTCGGGATTTATGATCTTTTCTTCCACAAAACCCCATTGAAGTTTCATGGAGCTTAAAATGGGGATTTGTGAAAGAAAACGTTCACATATTATAAAACAAAATCCTCCGCCGCGTCTGTCTGTCTGTCGTCCTGTACGCGATAAACTCAAAAATTCCTGCACCGATTTTCATGCTGTTTTCACTAATGAATAGAGTGGTTCTCGAGTAAGGTTTTAATATATAATAACCAACATCCACGCGGGTGAAGCCGCGGGCATCAGCTAGTATTATATAAGAATCAAGCCTTACCTCCAGGTAAGGACTCATTGATTATTTTTTTAGTGAAAAAAATTCAATTAATAGCTAAATAAATAGCCTGCCTAAGCCATTGATATACTAAAAAACTCTAAGAGTAAAATATTTTAGCTAAAAGAAAAATAAAATCACAGTCTAAACTTTACTACAAAAATAATCTTTTAGAGATTAACTTTTAAATTACTTTGTGATTTATTATTTTAGAACTTTTGTTTTATCTATGGTAGTCACTACCATAGATAAACAAAAGTTCTAAGTCTTTACCAAAGACGAGGGCCGCCACTTTTATTTAAAAAAAAATATCACTAAAAACTTTTATTAATAAATATAAACTTGGTAACCTATCAATTGGAACTGGCATTAGCAGTTTAAGAAAAAATATTTTGATTACATAGGTTTTCAAATGTCTCTGTACATGTGAGTATTTTATTCATAAACAAGCATGATAATCTTAAAATAATTTAAGCTCGTTAGCATTACAATACAAGAAAGGCAAATATGACGAAACAAAACTCTCCCATATGTGACTACTGAACCCCAAAAACTTAGTACAATGTTTATAGACCCATAATAGGGCCATATCAGCGTTTATGTCCCCGGAGTAACGTCAAACAACCACGCCTGTGTTGATTCAACTTTTTGTCACTTTACCAAGTTGGCTCGATTTTGGACTTCATTTGGCTTTCATTGAAAAGGGATAGCATAAGCGGAATCTATTGATGATTTATTTATGTCTCCAAAGAGCATGTACCTTTCTACCCAAAAATCAATCTGCCTAGCATTTTCCCAACTATGTTGGGGTCGGCTTCCAGTCTAACCGCATAAAGCCGAATACCTGTATTTTACATGGAGTGACTGCCTATCTGACCTCTACAACCCAGTTACTGGGTAACAGGATACCCCTTGGTAAGACTGTTTGCCAGATTTTCGGGCTTCTGACTACCCGTAACGACTGACAAAGATCAACGAATGACAGCCGGTGGTTGCCCTACCTTTCCATTCATAAGAGTCTTAAATGTGATGAGGAATATTATTATTTATTTTCAACAGGGAAATGAATAATATTGACCACAAACTATTTATATATACAACTCTCTTAGTTAAAAGTAACTATACAAATAAACAATTAACTAGAATATAGCGTCGAAAAATTCCTCCGCATCGCTGTCGGCTGGTAATGTACCCAAGAGACTGGCGGCATTGCCACGTTGTATGGCAATGCTTATCCTCTGACCAAGGTAAAAGCCAGCCCTTGGGAAAATGTGAATAATTTATTACTCCTCAACCTGACATTTGCAGAATAGTCGACATCGGCTCAATAGACAAGAAAAAAAGTTTTTACCCAGCAGTGGGATAATAGAGAGGGTTTTTTGAATCCTATAATTATTCTTTAAAAGAAAAAGAGGAAAAGCAGTTGATTAAACAATCGATTGTTTATCACAGCTTAATGCTATCGAAATATATTTAATTATTAACTTGGTTTGAAACTGCTAAGGATCGTATTCACCGCGGGCATTCCCTTCACTAATTTGTTTTGCAAACATCCGTTGTTCGAGATTTTGTTACGCGATGAACATTCATTCTTGCTCATGATGTGTACCGTCCATAATGCAAGCATAACTAGCCTATAATGTTCCCACTTCTTGGACACAGGCCTTCTCTTTCTGTGAGAGGGAGTGGGCAATAATTCAGCATGCGGGCCCAGTGTGCCAAATAATGAATAATACAAACCGACAAATACATTACTACAATGTTATTATTAGTATTTAATAGTTGTAGTATTTTGATTAATCATTAATGTTTACTCGTAGGTCTCAGATCAAATAAAAAACCAAGACAGAGCGCTGTCAACAGTGACGTGAGGCCGGTTTCATAAACTTAAGTGCACTTAGTGAGGTGTAGTTTGATTGTAAATGTGTGCGTGTGAGTGTGTATGCACAGAGCGGTGTAGTGTTGGCATGCTTCACTGTACTGTTCGCAGCGCTCTGTCTTTTTATTTGGTCTGCGGTTTAGGTTTGCTTGTAGTGCAACGGGTTCTTAGAAAAGTCATGACATTTCGGCTCGCCTGATGGGCTACAACCGTTTATATTGATCTCTATCATAAGTGAATTCGATATTCCTATAATAATATCAATTCAGGTGAATCAATAGACAGCTGAAGCTAGGCAGTACGTTCTCAGGCTTTAAACAAACTTAACATGACATCATAATATCTAGATTTCCTAGTATTTACCTTACTCTGAAGGCTTCTAGTGTTTGTTTCTGCGATTTGAATCATTGATTTGTTTTTTGAGGTTGGGGTAGGCTTCTAGTTATACAGATACATATAGTCATAATATAGATATTTGTATTTTGATATTATTTTTTAGATGTTGACGTGTATTTGCTGACATTTAATTAAACTGTAACAGCCGCACGGGTCGATCGAAAGTGGGTGGGATGGATGGGTGACCATCTGTTACGTACCGAGACCCCTCCGTGTCTCAGAAAGGTAGATCTTTGTCAGTCATTACGGGTAGTCAGTAGCCTGAATGTCTGACAACCAGTCTTACCAAGGGGTATTGTGCTATCCAGTAAGAAAGAAAGAAAGAAAAATGCGTTTATTGGCATTTAGTAACATCGGTTGTTGAGGTCAGATAGGCGGTCGCTTCATGTAATGTACTGGAATTCAGCTGCAGACTGGTAGCCGACACTAAAGTAATTGGGAAAAGGCTAGGCTGATGTTGATATATATAGCTAACATTTAATTAAGAAGTCGTTACAGATTATCGCAGCGTAAAATTACGATTTTAAATAGAAAGAAGGTACGAAAGAAAGAAGATAAATTTATTTAGCACAGACTAAAAGACATTGTAGGCAACTCACTCGCTTGATTGTAAAATGTTAGTTATAAGATTCGAATTTTAAACTACGCGCGAATCCAAATGGCAGCCCCGCGCTACAGAAGCATGCTTTAGACCAACTTTGCCTTGTACGCATGCGCGGGGCCACCCTTTAGTTCGCGCGCTCGCCGGCCGATGCCGGGTAAAAGAGCAGTGCCTTCGAAACACGGTTGCGCGCGGTCGCGTATCGCGCCGCCTGACAGTTCCCACCAATTCGCAATATACTCTATACCTACCGTAACTTTGTTTTGTTTTGGTGAAATCCCGCCCTATCAAGAACAGACATACAATACAACATATTATACTACAAGTAAAAAAAATGGTTTTAACGCCAGTAGCACACCCCCGCCGCAAAACGGCAGTAGTTCAACTAAACTGACTCGCGTCATGTTCCACTACACGAATCCGATTCGAGTAGCGGAACATGTCGCGAGTCAGTACAACTGAACTACTGCGGTTTCGCAGTGAAGGTGTGCTACTGGCGTAAAGGGTCCTATTACTTATATATAGGGTAACAGGTTTTAAAGGTTCATATCGTCCCCGTAGAGCGAAAAGTCACTAAGTCGAAAAATGGCCAAAATGACTTATCAATGTCATTAAATAAAACATTTTCTTCTCTAAATATCTGTCTAACCGTCATTTTTGTAGCTGCCCCCGCTTTTGTTTTACGAAATGCTTTTCACGTGTTTTAGCTCTTATATTATAAAAAATATTTTATTTCCTTCAATTTAAAGGTAAAAACATAAAGGTTTGTAAAGGTAAGCCAACGTTATAACGATTTTTATTTTCAAAAACTTTAACTCTCATTATCTCAAAACACGATTTTTCGACTTAATGACTTTTCGCTCTACGGGGACGATATTACATCTACGTGGTCCTCATACGGCCTGACCCAGATTATGTCTGGACTTCTGTGACCTCTAGTTAACGCCGACCTCATCTAGCTTATTTTTAATATTTTTATACACGACGTTTAAAAATTGATTCCGATATCCTATTTACAGAATAAACAATTTCATTTCATATAATAATACCTTATCATCATAATGTCCCAATGCAACACAAAAACCAGGAAATCCCAAGCAATTATCACTACCTAAAGTTTCTCAGTACCTGTTGGTAATTCCAGACCAATTAATAAAGCAAAAACTCTCAGAAACTTAGTTAGGAAAAAGAGTGTAACTTTAGCTGACTATTCTCGTTTGAGGTCAACTAGCACTGCGTTGTGCGGAGTTGTTCCTAAATAGGACTGCTATCTAATTGCGTACATTAATTTGTTTAATTTTGACAGTTGAACAACATTTATTGCGTTATTTACGTTGTAGCGCAGAACATTTTTTCGAACTTATGAAGGAATGCATTAGACATTTGTTTTGAGCCAGTTCTGATTGATCGTGTATTACGCTATTAGGGTGCAAACTTCTAAGCAAAACGCAAATAATATAGGTAGTTTTGTATAAAACATGTCCCGAATTAACATACACTACCAAACACCCTAGAACCCTTAGAATATTATTTTATAGTTAGGATTAAACTATCATAATCCTAACTAATATTATATGCGAAAGTGAGTTTGTTAGTTTATTTGTTCTTACGCTTTCACGCTAAAACGTCTAGACGAATTTGGATGAAATTTGGCACAGGGGTAGACCTTGACCTGGAGAAGGACACAGGCTTTTTTTTCATCCTGGATCGTAGAAGAAGTCGCGGGAAACAGCTAGTAATACATACATTGAATTTTGAGTACTATGTAGGTATGTACAAAACTTTATTCAATTAGATAAGCTGATTTTGGGAGAAAATTGTGATCACATTTCCTAAACCTAGAACCTAGAACATAAGTTTATTTCACCAGACGAGTTTCTTTACAAAAACCTATTCTACTTCTTTGCTAATTTCTTGAATGAGGGCTTTGGAATTACTTATACAATGAGCAGTCAATGAGGAAATTGCTATAGTTAGCACGATTGACGCAGGGGATGCGTACCTCCCGAGTCTCTAGACATAATCTATGCGCTTACTTGTACGTTCGTATATAACTTTAGCTTTAGATTATATAATAGTCCAAAAGCATAGTAAAAAAAAAATTAATATTTTGATACTCAAATAGAAAGTCAAAACTGTGTCTTTTAAATACAGATTACTCAGTGCTATAGCTAAGAGGGCAGCGGTTCACCCAACAATTCGTTGTGTGACGTGGCAAGAATCGTAGATGCGCAGAATTCGTTTATGCTTGTTTTTTCTTAACAGACATGTTTAAATAAATTATTGCAATAACCATAGAATAAATGACATGCAATAAAAGTGTAATTTTTTTTGTTTCACTAAATTTACAAACTCAAAACTCAAACTCAAAGCATTTATTTCAAATAAACCAATTACAGGCACTTTTGAATTGTCAAGGGGTCGGTCAGTCAGAAAGATGAAGCTAGTTGCCCATTCCAAAGCGTAGGTTCCTATGGAGAAGAACGGGCAAGAAACTCCACGGACACTCTTTTGAATCAGAATATTATTACAATATATTGGTTACATCATTCATGTTGAAATTATACATGTGCAAACTTACTCCTAATACGCCAAAACCTTGCTTTACGCCTGCTTGCCTTACGTGGCTGTATAGCGTGTAATTAATTATGAAAGAAAGAAAACAAAAAAACACAAAAAAAAGAAAGAGATAAAAATTAAATTATTTTAGTACAAAAGAATTAAATATTTAAATTAAATTTATACTTTTGAAAGAAAAAAAAAATGTTTATTCTGCACGAACAAAACGCACACTCAACAAAAAAGACTAAGAAAAAAATATAAGTGTATTATTATAAGTATTCATACATTCTACTCTTTGATGTTTGTTCGTTTTTTTTTCTAATGCATACTTTGTACATCCTCATGTACTACAAAACCTATAAGTGCCTAAACAAATGATTCAAATGTTTGTATGTGCGCACTTGCGCTGTCCTAATTTGATATTTTGTCACTGTTCAGAAGATTCTATCCAGACATTTTTCAAGCAAGGGACTTTTGTTACCCAACTGTGGGTCTGTCCCATAATGAAATGGCCTGCACTGTTCGCCGAAAAGCTATCTTGAATGTCCTACGTTTCTGAGATCCTTGGCGTTGTCGTTTTATTGTTCCGGACTCTGTTATGATACATTTCAGTACTTTATGTACGGTTCCGACCATTTTCTGTACTTTATATTCATGGTTATGTACAAGCTATTATAGGATTATTGCACCGTGCGTGACCGTTGTTTGATATTGTGTTCTACATTTAAATGTTGATCGGTCTTTTGTTCAATGTTCTTTATTTAAAGACTGGTTGGTTCTTGTTCTGTTATGATTTTATTTATAATGCGTTTTTGTTTTATGACTGCACCATGCTATAATTTCTCTCATACCCTCAGACCAAATAAAAAACCAAGACCGAGCGCTGTCAACAGTGACGTGAGGCCGGTTTCGTAAACATGTGTGCACTTAGTTTGGTGTAGTTTGATTGTAGTGTCATTGTAAATAGTTGTAAATGTGTGTGTGTGAGCGTGTATGCACAGAGCTTTGGTGTAGTTTTAGCATGCTTCACTGTATTGTTCGCAGCGCTCCATCTTGGTTTTTATTTGGTCTGAGCTCATACCATATCTATTCTCACATGTGCAATCAACCAGACCCGAAACAACAAATATTGACTCCACCCAAAAATCAAAATCGGGAAATTAATGTCACTATGAAATCCTCGAATTCAACTTCAAAACGAACCATCGATCAATTAAAATAGACAGTAACATAATGACTAGATTTTACGGAAAATATCACAAACAGAAACTATTACCAAAATGGAACTGTCACGAACATGATAAATGTATCCGCTTGATGTGACCAAATACAAATAAAAAAATGGCTGACAACCGAATGAAAAATTAAACGACTGCGAATCCCGAGATTCGATGAAAGGAATCGAATCGTTTATCTGCGATGGAATATTGAGAGATTGATTTTGAAGTAAGTGTCGCTCAATTTGTACCTTGAAGGATACCTATGTAGGTATTAGAAATGGTATATTCTGTCTGTTAGTTGCCAAATAAAGAGAGAACTTCGTAAAAATGCTTATGCTTTATTTTCATTCCACAATGTGAATTGCACCTGTCGGGCACAGCAAATAGTACGAGAGAGTAAGCTTCGAAAAAATTAGCTTATCAGTCTTCTGAACTAAATCAAATAAAATAAATAACAAAGATCCAGGAAAAAAAAAATGTGCATTAAAGAAAAAAAAAAAATTGTTATTATTATATTAGGGTTTTTATTAATCTTACATAATTAATATGAATCCTGTATTTTCTAAGTGATACATTACTATAACTAAAATATGTAGGAGGTAAGATATGTTCTTGTCACAGGGCCATTTTAAACTCTGGGCACAATGATACGAATCCACGCGAGACGCGTGATGCGACTGCACGGGTCGATAGTTTTAATTTGAATGAACGTTTAAACATCTCGCATAGAAGGTAGTTGACAGGCGAAAGCAAATTATGTCCCGCAACCTGCGCGAGATTCGCTTCAGTTTGGCCAGAGCTTTATAGAAGACTAGCTGCGTCCCGCAGTTTCACCCGCATAAATCTTGATCCCGTGGGAATATCGGGATTTAAGGTATGCTAACTCTCTCCTCCATCCAAATCCGTTCAGCCGTTTTAGCGTGAAACTGTAACAAACAAATTCACTTTCGCGTTTAAAATATTAGTTATGATCCCAGACCAAATAAAAAAACCAAGACGGAGCGCTGGGAACAATACAGTGAAGCATGCTAAAACTACACCAAAGCTCTGTGCATACACGCTCACACACACAACTATTTACAATGACACTACAATCAAACTACACCAAACTAAGTGCACACATGTTTACGAAACCGGCCTTAGGCGCGGGCCACACAGAAGAGACGTGAGACGGGACGCAGACTTCATCTGGCACAAAACGTATAGAAAAGACAAGACGCAGGCGCGTCGCTTTTCCATCTGCATAGTATTGCCGCGTCTGCGTCCCGTCCTCGTCTCACGTCTCTTCTCTGCGGCCAGCTCCATACGTCACTGTTGACAGCGTTGTGTCTTGGTTTTTTATTTGGTCTGAGGTTATGATAGATAAGATTAGGATGCATTCAGTGTGTGAGTTTGGGTTACCCTTTTGCAAAAGTACTTAGTTCTAGAATTGTAGGTTAACAAGATGAGGTAGTTTTAGACATTACAAGTGTCTGAAATAAGTAATCGTATTTACATTCAAATGAAGGACCCCGTATGTTAAATCTGTTTACATATGCAGCCTTGCGCAAATCATCAATTCTGTTCGTAACCTTGGCAAGAGAAATGCTGGGCCATTTATCATATCATTTTATGCATACTGTCACAAACTAAAATGGTAAGTAAGTACAGAAGGATCGGAATAATAATATACTACATATACAAAGAAAAAGTGATCAATGATCATTTTTTCTTTGTATATTTAGAGGTTTTAACCCTGCAGAGATGTTTTTACGTAGAAAATTAATCTTAATAAATAGTGGGTCTACTGAAATGAGCTGACCCATTACCCATTGCTGGTCTGTTTTTCCGATTTTGAGAACAGGCTCGAACTTTATTTTAGACTAGCTGCACCCGCGGTTTCTCCCATATAAGTCTTGATCCCGCGCGAATATCGGGATAAAAAGTATCTTATGTCCTATTTCAGGCCATGGCCTACCCATGTGCCAAATTCCATCTAAATCCGTTAAGCATTAACAGCATAAACTTATTTAAAAACAAATTAAAGACGTATTTATTGAGGAAGGGATATTACAGTTTCGATGAGTTTACAGATGACAAACGACAGTAACTATTAACTGAATTGTTAATTATAATTTTTGTTTATATATAATAATGAATTGTATATCGTCACCGTGCAGTGAAAACCTCGTAATGAAAAACACCATTGTTTTTGTTTTTCTTTACTTAACGGGTACAAAACCTCGTAATGTATATTTAGAACACAGGTGCACAGCTCTAAGATAATTCTATGATGATTCTCGGGAAATGTCATGACGGCCATTTTATTCAGATAGTTTTTATATTACCCCGTAAAATAAATTTTATTGCAATCATGAGGTTTTCACTGCACGGCGACGATATACTGTATAATGAATTTTAAATTTAAATTCAATCTGGGTGATTATGTAATTTGATTGTCTACTTTAATATTTTCAACGCAATGTATTTTGTTATGAAATAAATGACTTATGACTTATGTTCAGCCGTTTTAGAGTGAAAGCGTAACAAACAAATTCACTTTCGCATTTATAGGTAATATTAGTTAGGATACGTTTAATAAGTTAGGATAAAGTCAGGATTAGGATAATAAGCGATACATAAGATCTATGATGTAATTATAAGCGATACATGAGATCTATGATGTAATTATAAGCGATACATGAGATCTATGATGTAATTATAAGCGATACATGAGATCTATGATGTAATTATAAGCGATACATGAGATCTATGATGTAATTAGAAGCGATACATGAGATCTATGATGTAATTAGAAGCGATACATGAGATCTATGATGTAATTAAGGAACTCACCCAGAAGATACCTTCCTTCATTCGTACATTAGAAGGTTAACGGGTAGTTTATTTTAGGTAAGATATAGGTCTTACCTAAAATAAACGACCCGTTACAACCCGTTGTGTTCATATGTGGTGTTGAGTATTCATAGGAATCATCGCATAATTATGCCTAAAATAAGGCCTTGGAACACCAGAATGGCTCGGAAACAATGCCCGGTATTGACTATCTATTCTTAGCAGCACATATTGAATATAGATCGGAACATGGCTGCCGATACTTTGTACAATGAACGGACGTCAGGGAATTTAGGCAGGGTGATTGGTGATCGAAATATGTTCAGCAGAGTGGACGATAGTATTATTATTTTCTTGCCAGGAGCTATAAACCTATTACGAACGCGGGGAGTAATCGAAACCACAGATTAATACAGATGATTCATTCCGCATTTTAGGTATGTACAAGTAAGTGGCAGCCCGTATTGTCGAGCCAACATGGATTTTGTCCAAAAAAAATTGTACGTCAGAAATGGACAGGTATTCTTTTCTTTTTTTACGTAATCAAAAAATTACTGCAGTACATTGAGTTAAAATTAATGTGGCATGACGTCACTGGCCTGTAGATTTTAAACTGACTTGTGGCGTAGCGAGCGAGCAAAACTCCCCAATTTTAATGCAAAAAATACGTGTCTAATATTTTTTTAGTATCTGACTGACGGAATAAATATCTAAATATATCATCATAAAATCTCCAACTGTCACTAACGAGACACAAAAAATGCTGATTGTTATTGGCCTTCTAAAAACCAATCAACAGTTGAGCGGATAAGAGTTACGCGATAGAAAGAGAGGCAACTGTAGGTAATTAGCGCTGTGCGTGTGTCCCAGCAGTGGGAACATTATAGGCTGATTATTAAACTACTTACAATAGCAAAAAGGAAAGATGGAATACCCTTCTCATATCTACTAAGAAGACGGAAAATAAAGTTACAATTTTCTGCCGGTAAGGCTATTTTAAGAATAACGCAGTAACGAATTCGTGTCACGTTATCTTGCTTGCAAAATTCACACGTGACCTGAGCTAGGATATTCGTATTATGTGATAGAAATGAGTTGGATGTCACAATTTTTTGAGTCCAACGGTAGCTGAGTAATTGTTGAGACAACTAGTAAACAGTAGGTAACCCATGAATAAGCCAAAGTCAGAAATAATTGTGTCAGCGTCTATAGTTTTAGTTTTTGAATAGTTGACTTTATAATCGCTTTATCACCCTAAGGCGATTAAAACACGGCACCGCCCCGCGGTCTCTACCGGCTCGACCGCGCGGTCGGACGGTGTACGTGTGTTAGGCATCAGCGGATTTAATAGAGGCTAGTGCGACATGAGACCGCCTACCGCGGCGGTGCGCGGTGCCGTGTGCCAATCGCCTAAGGCTCCTCGGAAAGGATGTTAAGCCGTCGGTCCCGGCTGACATTCGTGGATCTTGGACAGTCGTTATTCGGGTCGTTAGAAGTTCGAAAGTCTGACAACCAGTCTTACCAAGGGGTATTATCCAGTTACTGGGTTGTGGAGTTCAGATAGGCAGACACTCCATGCAAAATACTGGTAGTCAGCTACATCCCGTTAGACTGAAAGCAGACCCCAACATAGTTTGGAAAAGGCTAGGCAGATTGATTGATTTTGACCCTAAGGTTGAATGTCACTTGCACGTCATTAAACGACAAGGTCTAATTTATCTGAAGTTTCAGTTGTCAGAAGTTCTAATTTACTGGGAATTATTATCAAAAGTGACAAAAAAATAACGAGGTTTGTCAAACATTTGTATATGTACAGAAATTACTGTAAATGTGAAGGTATCGCATCTTTGTACGTCTGTTTGTCTATCTGTCAGCATAATACGTTTCAGAACCTATTTGCTGGATTTTGGCTCTTGAATGAAAGCTTTTAAATTATTTAACCTCTATCAATATTAATTTTCATTCGACGCCATCTTTCCCCTTTCAATAAAATAAAAACATAACGACACAGTTGTCAGATGACAACGATAAAAGCCCACATTTTTTAATATTCTACTTTATTAAGCTAATGGATGTCGTAGCTTTTAAAATCCTTTTTACAACATTGTGGAAAGTATTTTAACAAAAACATAAATGCCATGCATGCTGTGTAATATTTACATGGTAAAGAATGATGGTAAGGGCGACCACACATTGCATATGACACGGCAAAAAAGTAATGTATAAAGTAATCCGGTACACATAGTCGCGTACAAATCTTCCAACATACCGTCCGATTTTTAGATTAGAAAGAAAATTATCAAAAGATAGTCATATAAAAGTGACTTATGTGGTTCTTTTTTCCTCAAAAGACCATTTCAGACACCAATCTTATACATGATCAATTATATCTGGACTTTAAAAGAGACTAACTTATTAATTTATTAATTTTATTTATTTCGAACAGAATTAATAAAAGTGTTAGTAACAATTTATGAGTTAGTTTCGGCCTTTCGTGTCAATGCAATAAAAAATGCTGATCTCATCTAACTTTAAAAAATATGATTGACGTGTAAAATTCTTTGTACAAACCTACTTACCGAAATAAAATCAGGTATCAGTAACAATATACATAGGAATACATGACATATTATTGTAACAGACTTCCAAACTGTGATCTATTATTCATATTTATACTTATCGAGACAACCACAAAAACAGATCGCGCAACCGCGCGACGTCCTGTGTGGCTAATCCCTTAGGCTTTTTATACGTTTGCGGACCAACAGGGTATGAGTCCGACCGAGAAGGGGCGGCTAGTGGAAAATTAACTATCGCATCCCTCTGTATCAAGTTTATAATTTATACTAGCTTCTGCCCGCGAGTTTGTCCGCGTGAAATTTCTTGTTTCATGGCATCGCCCGCCCGCCCGCGTTTTTGCTTAGGGTTCTTACTGACTTTTTTTCTTTTTGTTCGACTTCTGGTGGTCGTAGCGTCATGTTAAATAGAAAGAAAGAAAGAAAGAGAGAAGAAAGAAAGAAACGTCTAACCTTCCTCAAGAATTGGGCTACCAAATTGCGAAAAGATTTTTTTCAAATCCGACTTGTGCTTCTAGACATTAGCGCGTTCAATCAAACAAGCAAACTATTCAGCTTTATGATATAAGTAAAGATAGATTATATAGATGTGTGTGTGTATGGCAAAAACCATTGGATTGAGAAACATGTAAAGGCTCGTGCAGAGTAGCGCGTTATCGCGAACGCGACAGGCACCGCCACCCTTGTCGCGCCCGCGTTATCGCGCCAGTTTGCACGAGCCTTAATGACTAAGCAAGCTTGCGAAATAATATTAAACTGAAAATGGCTGAGGCACTATTTATGGTACCTACCTATTATTTTTGGATAGGCTTCGATGTCGAAGCTGCAAAGCTAGAGTAAGCCTATTGTGTGAGAATGCTCTGTCGATCGTCTGGATCTTAATTGTTTCATAGACAATTACAGGGCTGACTGAGCAGTCTTGTGCTTGAATTTACAGAGTGGCTCAATATTGCTAGTTTTGATCAAACGAGACCAATAAAAGTCTCTTAGTATAATTGCAGTATTTTTTTAAATAGAAAAGTTTTGAAAAAAATAATGATACACGGATTATATTTAAAAAAATTGTGGATTTATTTTACGTGGATAGAAGGTAGGTTCTTTTAAACTTTTGGTTGGACAATCATTTAGTTCGAGCAAGAAAATATGAATTAACCATCATTCAAGAAAGCCGATATCGACATTGAAAGTTCCGAATTAACGTCTGTTTAAAATCGAATTATAACTAATCATTCAAAATGAGGATTTCCGGCATTCGGCTTTATCTGGATCGGCGAAATTCCAACACTGACGTATCTGTGGGTAGACATTTATCTAATGCAAAATCCAATTATTGGGTATTTTCAGGTGCTGAAAATTTCGTAATTCGGCAATAAATCAATTCGCCTAGCCTTTTCCCAACTATGTTGGGTTTGGCTTCCAGTCTAACCGGATGCAGCTGAATACCAGTATTTTACATGGAGCGACTGCCTATCTGACCTCCACAACCCAGTAACTGGGTAATACGATACCCCTGACTGGTTTTCAAACTTTCGGGCTTCTGACGACCCGTATCGATTGTCAAAGATCCACGTTTGACAGCCGGGACCAACGGCATAACGTATGTTCCGAGGCAGGGAGGAAAAATCAAAATCAAAATATATTATTTCACATAAGCCTACATGGGAACTTATGAAACGTCAGAAGCTAGGTGCACGGATCCAATTGGTCGTTTCCTATGGAGAAGAGCCGGCAAGAAACGCCATGGTTACCCTTTTAAAAGATAATTGGCTTTTACAATATTTTAGAATTACAGTGTTAATATGTAGTTATGACAGGAGTCTCGGTATGTAAAAATGGTCACCCATTCACGGACCAACCCCGGCAAGCATAGCTTAACATGATGGATCGACCCATGTGGCTGTTACTACTTAGACACGAGCTCCGTAATTCGGAAATAAATAAAAATTTGTAGGTAGGCCTATTTTTCTTTATTGCCGAGATTTTTGGCGCCTGAAAATACCCAATGATTGGATAATGTGGAAAAACCAAAGACACCATGGATGGACTGCGTGAAAGATGATATGGCTGGAAAGGGAGTGACTATTGCTAGGAATTTTTTTGGGGTTAAAATATATGTCTTTTTGAAATGTGCTCATTAAGCCCTTTCATTTGATACGCAACATGGTACGTTTTTTTTTTTTTAAATTCATGACTTTGTGTTATCTAGCGGGCGCCATTTTCAATTTAATGTGACGCCACATAGCCTATAACTAGCGGACAATCAAGACGCTTCCAACGATACCTCATTTGTCAAATCGTGATGACTCGTTTAGAAGAGATGAGGGAACAGATGAACATAAATACATACATACCGGTCAAAATCATAACCCTCCTTTTTGCTTCGCCGTAGTCGGGTAAAAATATTTCGATTCCCGTAAATATAATGACGTAAAGTTACATAGTCCTTGTGACGTTACTGTTACAAAATGGCTGATCACAATCTGGCACTAGTTTGCTCAGTAATTGCATCGTCATTGCTGCGCAATCATCAGCTACTGTACTAGATACCAGAGTTGTTACGGAGCTTCGATTCCGACTCCGAAAGGTCGGAATTTCCGATTAATTTTAACCTCCGACTCCGACTCCGACTTCGGCTTCGATAATTTTAAATCGGACTTTATATCTACCGAAGATCCAAACGTAGCAATGCACGTGACTAGGACAAGTATTTTTTTTACACGCTCGCTTTCGGAGTCTCATCATATTGTTTTGTCAACACATCTTTCTCCTACCTCGACCTCCGACTACGGCTCCGGTTCCGATCCTAACTCCGGGTCCGACTCCGATCAATCATTTAAAACCTCCAATTTCGGCTCCGGTTCCGGTAAAACAACCACCGTAACATCTCTACTAGATACCAACATTGCCTTTAATGGAAATCCTACACTATTGTCACTAGTTCCAACTTAGGCCTCCTTGTTAATATAGGGCCCATTCAGCTCAAGTAGAGTTGACGGTATGGTATCAAAATGATACTGTGTTAATATTACTACTCCTCTTATCTTTAATTAGTGTAGCCTCTTGCTATCCCTACATTGAAATAATGTGGGAAGTATTCATGAATATGACCATTATGGTCTTCATAAAATATTGTCATAACGGAGATAAGATCAAGTGGATAGAATGTATAAGGCCGCGTCCTATTTAAAAGCGATCGCCGCGCGTATACGCGATCGCTCGCGTGCATATGTCACTTTATTTTCGGAAAACCGCAAAGCGCCCTCTGTCGGCGCGACCACGCGTTCAGGTTCAACGAATAAAAAGTTCGAGCAATCGTGTTTTCGCTCATCGATCACTTTTTAATAGGACACGGCGTAAAGGCTCCCAGCAGAGATGCGCGATGCGACGCGACGCGATGACGACGCGAAACGACGCGACGCGACGCGACGTCGCGAAACGAAGCGGAATGACGCGACGCGCTGCGACGACGCGATACGACGCAACGGCGCAACGCGACTCTGGTGGAACATTTTATATGAAAACTTCAAGGAAATTATTATACCGGCGACGCGTCGTGCCCTTCTGCGGGAGGCTTTATCAATTAGCACATAAGATACTTCTTTGGAAAGGTTTTTGTTACTGAAGCCAAAACTTGAGCTTAGCAATGTATAAAAATAAAATACGATTGACTGACATTTAGATACCCGGAACTTTCCTTAGAAATAAATAATATATAACACCTACCTACTTACCAGCACCCAGACTTTTTCTTCACAGAGATTTTCTTCATAAATTATTTCTGTAAATTACACTTAGATAGTCGAAAGTAATTAGTTCCCTCCAACTGATTTAGGCATCTCATTAACCTGTATATTGTCATTAACCTGGGTATTGATTGTATCTAGTGTTGCCCAAATTCAGTCTTGGTCTTGCAGTCTTGGTCTTGTTCTTGCGTTTTTGCAAGACCAAGACCAAGAACAAGACCGCGTATTTTTAGCAAGACCAAGACCAAGACTGACCGTGCAAGACTTGAGCAAGAACAAGACATAGCCTGCAAGACTCTTGCGTCTTGCAGCTAGGACTTAGCGCTATTTCACTGAGTAGTTAGGTGTAACAGTTCGGTGTATAGGTAGGTACGCTTAGGAATTCTATGAGACGCAAAAAACTGTATCAAAGAATATGAAAAACTGGACCTATGCGCATTACGACTAATACCATAAACATAACGAATAAAAAAATATCTATTAAAATCAAACTGAGTGCATGCATAGTTATGTTTTAACCATCGGCACTTTGATAATGCGGCATCAAAGGTTTTGTACTTACTTCTCAAAGAAATTTGCCGCTTTTCGGAAGTACATGGTTATGATACACGCGCCGGCGGCTTCTTTTGAAATCTAAAACAATCGTTGCCGCCACGCCGAAATCATAACATTTGTGACACTATTTGATTGCCGCCATAGGGCGTAGGTATACTCATGCAAAATAATTTCGAATTTTTTTAAGAGTACCTACAGGTGTTCCAAAGAATAAATAAGTTTCAGAGTGCTTAGAATGAAAATGAATACATTATACTGATCACGCAAGTAGTATTATGATTAGGATAAAATGGTAAGGATAGGTAGTAGATGTCATATTAATTCATTCTAGTAAGTATATATTATAATATTGATTACTTATATGGTTTTAAACTAATTACTTAGGTACTATTATTGTACATTTAGTCATTATATTTCTTAAGTTTTTACAAGAAAAAATAGCAAAAAAGTGTTCAAATATCACCCGTTTAATAAATATTGTAGCCACTTTTAAATATACTTGAAACGTGTAAAAAAAATCTACAAAACTAATAAAATAATATAAAAAGCGTAGGTACTTACCTACTAATAAAATAAAAAGCCTGCGATAAGAGTTTTGTATTACTTACCAGCCCGAATATCTCTGAGAGAGATGATGAGAGTAAGTATTTACTAGCTGTGCCCGCGACTTCGTCCACGAGGAATAGTAACTTTGGAGGTATAGTGACGTTCAGGACTTATTTATTTATTTTAAAACTTCTGTCATCAAACATACAAACGAACTCTTCAGCTATATAATATTAGTATAGATGTACGCCAAAACATTCACTTATATGTAAAGAATAGTGATTGGCACTAATTCTATTTTATTCACGCGTCGCGTCTGTACAAGTAGGTAATATTTAGTGTGTGTTTGTACGCCGCACGCGGCATTGTTTGATTTGCGGCGGCATCCTTTTCATAGAGCCGGCACGTGGCGAGGCGGCGCGGTAGAAAGCAAGGAAACGTACTATAAATAAAGGAATTATTTTAATTCCAGTCATTTCCAATTGAGCTGTGCTTCGAGTCTAACTTAATAATTGTTTTTACTAATTCTCGTTGTTTTCTAAAAACGTATCACGTGTACAATTTAATATGAGTGACGAAGATTCAAATTATTCTAGTCCGAGTAACGAGAGTTTGAGTCACAGATCTAAAAGACCCAAAAGCAAATTTGAGGAGTTTTTCGAAATAATTCATGCATCCCAAACTGCCTTCTGTAAATTGTGCCAACATAAAAAGATTGAAATAAAAATGAAAAACAGAAACACTTCAGGCTTAAGGAAACATCTAATATCTTTCCACAAAAAGGAATCAGAAATATTTCTTCCTGTTAAACCAAAATTAAGTGGAGATATCACAAGCTTTTTAGTAACCGCTGGAAGAAGTGGACAGGTAAGAATATTTTTTTAACAGTTAAAAGAATTTTAACTCCGCGTAGCTATTCATTCATGCGATACTTTCAAAAACGCCATTAACTTACGTAAGTATTTTTGAGTTAGTGGTGTTTTCATCTAGGGGTGCGACATATTAAGTATGTAATTATCGACTTAAATATTTTTTATAAACACCCATATTTTCATTTAATCGGCCAGTAACAACTAAGTACTTTATTTTGGTAAATTACAGTACAGTGCAACCTTAATATAACAAATATCAATTTAACGATTTTCTCGATTTAACAACAACAAACCTCCTCCTCTTATACGCTCAAACCTAGTATGTTTTAAATAATAACACAAGATTTATTGTTTTGTTTCAGTCGGAAAACAGCAGTGACAACATCACGACAGCTACAGTTGATTGGGTGGTGAAAAAATATCTTCCCTTCTCATTTTTCGATGACGAAGCTACACAAGTATATTTTCGACGTATTTGCCCTAATATGGTGTTTCCTAAAAGGTCTACACTTAGAAGGAAAGTCAAAGAGCGATTTGAAGAGCTCCAATTGAATCTCAAGGAACGACTTCAACAATTATCATCTAAAATGTCTTTTACCATTGATGGGTGGACGTCAATTGCTGGTAGGAGTTACTACGGGGTTACTATTCATTATATAGACAACGAATGGAAGTATCAATCTGTAGTTCTTGATTTTATACCATCACGCGGTCGACATACTGGGGAAGATATTGCAACGATTTTCCATGAATGTTTATTGGAATATGGCATAATTGATAAAATACAAGGTATCACGGTCGACAACGCAACTGCAAATACCAAATTTATGTATGAACTGGGCAAACAGCTGCCGCCACACTTTGATTCAGACAATCAACATTTCCGGTGCTTTGCTCACATTTTAAACCTTGGTGTACAAGATTTATTAAAGACCTTAGCATTACACTGTGAGTCTGACACTAACGCGCAAGATCAGCAGTACGAAGACTATGCAGACGAAACTGAGGATGAGGAAGATGAAGAATCTGCACCAAATATTGCTGACTCGCGTACATCTGTAACAAAGTTACGCAGTATTTCCAGTAAAATAAAAAGAAGTGAGATAGTCAAGAAGAAGTTTCAGTCTGCTTGTGAAGCAGCTGGCGTGCCATCAAATCTAAATGCCATTCTTGACTGTCCAACGAGATGGAATTCCACACATGATATGATTGGATTTGGTTTAAAAGTGAGAGCGGGCATTGACATATTGTGCAGTTCTGTCACCGAATTAAATGATTTTCAAATTACAGCTAATGAATGGCAGGTACTCGAAAAATTACATAAATTTCTAATAAACTTTAAACTTTTAAGTACAAAACTTGGTGGAGACAAATATGTTACATTACCGCTAGTCATTGTATCATTCAATCTCTTGCTAGATAAAATTGAATCCATGGTAAAACAGTTAGATGAGAAACCTAATCGATCTGAAGTGGATGAAAGGCTCATTCTAGCTTTCCAAGCAGCTCGAGACAAAATGCTTAAACATTACAAGAAGAGCAACTGGATTTATTGTACTTCTTTAATTTTAGACCCAAGGCATAAGGCTCAGACTTTTGACCTGACAATGTGGGGGAAGCAACTTAAAACAGAAAGTCTGCGCAAGTTCAATGAACTTTATGAAGAATATAAAAGTCTACACTCACTGAACAAATCTCTGGAATTACCAGAAAAAGAAAATAAAGTATGTGATGAAGATGAAGACGTAATAGACTTTGATAAACTCTATGAATGTCCCTCGACGTCATCTGGATCTTGTCTTCAAGGCTTAGTGATAGACGAGTTGGAGGAGTACCTGAGAAAACCAAGAACTGCCAGCTCGGAAGACATTTTAGATTGGTGGAGGACGCATGAGACAGAGTATCCGATTTTATCGAAAATGGCCCGTGATTTTCTCTCAATACCTGCAACTTCAGTACCTGCTGAGAGGTTATTTTCTAAAGCATCATTAGTAATTAGAAAACATAGAAATAGGTTAAGTGATGAGTCAGCCAGATGGTTACTTTGTATTAATTCTTGGTCAAAAAAATTGATATAAAGTATCATAACCTAATGATAAAGCTGTTGATTTGTGTTGTATTTTATTTTTTATTCAAATAAATGATAAATCGTAAAACTCTTTTATTAAATTTCTTATAAGTTGAGGGTTATTGTAATTAATTTGTTTTTTTACATGTTTTAGCAAATGTAAGCTTATAAATCATAAATGTTTATTAAGAAACAGTTACTTCCATGGAAAACGACATATAGGTCAGTTGATTTTTCGAATTTCTTATCAAATCTTCAGTTATTTATTAATCTGCTTGATCTTTACTATGGCTATGTTAATTCAAGCTCACAATGTTCCAATTCTAATAAGTTTTTCTAAGATTTAAAGTAAACTTTAATAAATAGTAATAGACTAATAGGTAATTGCAAGACTTGCAAGACTCTTGCTGCAAGACCAAGACCAAGACCAAGACTGGGAGCGCAAGACCAAGACCAAGACCAAGACCAGGTGTATTGGCGCAAGACCAAGACCAAGACTGGCTAAGTCTCGTCTTGTTCTTGCATTTGGGCAACACTAATTGTATCATTATAATTGACGCCTATTATACAGGGTTACTGGTAACTCGACGTATTCCTTGCAGGACGTCATAGTAGGGTTAAAATGCAACAAATTAAGCCACCAAATGTTCTACCGAAATTCAGTATTTTGTTTTTGCACTAGACTACATTTTTTATGAAGTAATAGCAAAAATTACAAAAAATTTAATGTTTGGTTAGTCATATTTGCCAAAGTTTTAGGCATTATTGAACTTTTAATTATTAACAAAGGTCTGCTACGGCGTCAACTATGATAATAACTTAAATTTCAGTACAGTCGCGCCGTAAATCATTTTTAAATTGGTTTCAAATGATTTAATCTGGGATTTTTCATAAAAAAACTAAAACTCTTAACTAATTCAAAAACTACTGAATTTCGGTAGAACATTTGGTGGCTTAATTTGTTGCATTTTAACCCTACTATGACGTCCTGCAAGGAATACGTCGAGTTACCAGTAACCCTGTATACTTTATTAACAGATAATATAAATCTCAAATAACACAAATGTAAAACAATTAATTGCTACGTTCCTATAGTCTACATATTTCCGGTATTTGGATTTTAATTAGGCTCAGTGGATGTGTCGGTGTAAACCTAATGCTCTGCATTGTTTCAGAATTAATCCGCCCAGTGATATGTTTCAAGGTTTTGGGGTAGTATTATGAAGTATTAATGCCATCATTATTCCACTGTGAAAACGGGATGGTGCTAGCGGCCTTGTATAGCTCCGTCGCTCTCTCACACTGGAAAAATGGTGGCATTAATACTTCGTAATACGGCACTTGATCGGTTTATTAAATGAATACGAGGCTTTTGACTAATTTTTTTTTTTTGTAATCTGCTTTTAATTTGTGCAGAGTATACAATTTTTCTTTCTTTCTTTCAATTGAGTATTTGAGAATTATTTAGGTTAGAATAGAACAGAATACTCCTTTTTATATACACCATACAAATTACGGTTATGAATGTAGAAATGTTACTTATGGCACAGATATTATAATTATGGTGACGCAAAGTGCGGTCTTATCGCTACAGCGATCTTATAAAGACAACTTTTGGATGGATTTTTAATGCTTAAAAATAATTTGCTGCATTGAATTTCAATGCAACCTGTTATTGTTAAGCAATTAAATCCTTGGCTTTTTTCTACATTTTAGAACAAGTCTGTGCGGTGTTAGACAGGAGCCGTGTCGCCTAAATATACTTATTTACCTATTAACTGCGCCCACGTGAAATAAGCAACATTATCGACGCACAAATAAGATAAAAATCCGACAGTAAAGTAAATGGTTCCACCCCACTTCTCCCTTTAAATCCATGCAAATTTTGGTCTTTAGAAGAGAAGGTACTTTAGTGATAAGACTGCCCATTGTGTCACATTTATATCAGTTATTTCTAAGGTGTACCTGTACATTTCATAGAGCATTGTATTCTATTCATTATGTGCTGTTTCAAAGCTCACCTAACTACAACCAACTCTAAACAAAAGCGAAATACGCTTCCAAAGTCCCCAGCAGCTTAGCAAAGCACCCCAACATGGCCGCGGGTTACTGCAAATGCATTAAATGCCCCATTTGTTCCGTCCCTAATTGCAGCGGTAGGTACAAATGTACCAATTTCAGCCAATTATGTGCATTTAGAATACAAACTGTGCAAAATTGGATGATGGGAGAAGATGAATGTAAGTGGATGTGGATTTTATACATGAAATTGTGCTCGGAATTTTGGATGTAAATTATGTCTAATGCGGATTGATACTAATTTCAAATTAACTGCTAACTGAAAGTTGTACGTTAGTACAATAAATAGTCACGAGAGGGATCACACTATAGGCAATATAGACCTATGGTGTCTACCATACATCTACGTTGCGGTATGACAGGTCGGTAATCCATTACTTATCTACGAAATTATTTTTAAAAGCTTTAAAATGCCCGCAATTTATTGAAAAATACATCAACGTAATAAACCGTAAATCAATTAGGTATTTGTGAAGCTAATTTTTGCAGTAGGATTTATTTAACTACTTAAGTTTCTATCAAAAATAAATAAAATATACATAAAACACATAATATATTTTCACTCTATATCACTCTATATCACACACAAATTATCACCTCTTAGATTAAAAAGTGCTCCACTTAACGGTCTCCCGACTGCCAATATTGACAATTTTATCAACTTGTTTTTTACTTTTTAGTTCAGTTTTAGCAGGGTCGTCGTGTTTTTTAATATTTTTAATATTCATGTAAGTTTGTCTGTACATTGGAGCGCCTTACGCCTTACTTATTGGTAGAGTCAGTGTTGTAATTATGATGTCAATGCTCTAAAGGCGATGCCATACGGACGTTTCCAATGTATTGCGTTGTCGCGTCGCAGCGCGTGCTGTGCGACAGGTGAGCACGTTTCCTGGGCAGCGTCGACGCAACACATTGGCAACGCCCGTGTGTCATCGCCTTTAGAGCATTGACATCATAATTACAACACTGACTCTACCAATATAGGTTAACGATTCACAAATATTAGATTCCAAAATTAGGCACATACTCTCCGGACATCCAACAAAGTCTGTCTTTGGTCTACCAAATTTCATTAGGGGCATACCACACGGAATTACTTGCGTCCTAAATGGAAATATTTATGTCGGTATCCAGCTAATAAACGGGGGTACACTTAGAAGAATATATGAGGCTTATTAGGAGACTGTGGTCTCTCTGCGTGAATGAATGTGTCGCCTGAACGTTGTTTAATTTTTCTTTAGTAGGTATGCATGTCTGTTTTTATCCGACTACGGCGAAGAAAAAAGGAGGGTTATGATTTTGACCGGTATGTATGTGTGTATTTGTTGCTGTAGTTTTCTTATTTATTTTTTATATAAGAAATATTTCGTAGTCTTGATTCTTTTCAATTCAATCTTCCGTGAACACTGGGGTGAGTTAAAAATCTTACTAGCTTTTTGTTGGCTAAAAGTTTATAACCGACTATCTTTCACCAGCGACTTCACCCGCGTGATATCTTTATAATTTATAGCCTATGCTTGGCACCATTGCCAAAGAGAAAAAAAAAGTTACATTCGATAACAGAATAAAGCACGGAAGGAAATAGCCAAAAACACTATCTTTATAAAACCATATTTCATAACAAATACTTCAATGAAAAAATATTAAAAAAATAGTATGTATTTGCAAGTCAGTCATTGAAATGCATCGAGTGGCATCCATTATCCGAATGAGATCATAACGAGGCAGCTCGATTCCACTCGTTATTTGATCGCTTCATATTGGCTGAATCGATTGTAAGCGAGTAATAAACGGATGAGATAAGTGGTAGTGGGTAGACAGACAATTTTTTTTTAATACCCTTTGTGTAATTAAATTACATTAATTGCGAATGAAGTAATAAGAGAGCCGTAGGTGTGATAAGTTTGATGAAAACTGTTTTTGAATCACGATGAAATACCATAACATTGGTTTAACATTGGTAACGATGGTTTTGTTGGTACTTCAACTTACATTCTTAATCGTTGTTTCAGAAGCTGAGTTAAAAATGGTCTCAAACCTAAAATTATAGTATAGTGTGTGATCCTTAATAATTCACGAAACATTATCGTTTCGTGAATTATTATGGATCACACTTCAAATGCCATGAACGAATTGTTTCATCTTGAACACACTGTCCTAATATTTCAACAAGCTACAACCACAAATAGAGCATTAAAATATACCTACTTTAACAATAATATATTTTAATTAGCGTAAATCCGTTAGGCCCCTTGTATACGGCACGGTTTCTTTACGATACGGTGTATAAACCGCGCTATAGAAAAAATGTCTGTCAACAAGCTGTTTCAATAGCGATCCATACAACTCTATCGACCGTGCGTACACACGGCGTATAAACCGTAGTTTTTTACGCAAGAAAAACGTGTGTGTATATAACATGGGCCTTACAGTTTTATATTTCCTCCGTTTAGTATCTATTAAAAATACTCTGAAATGACCTTTCTATAAATCAGAACCAGGTATTTATTACCCACAATATTCTGAATTCCTAAACTCAATAGTTAGTACATTTTCGAAAATAATAGGTGATTATGATCCTCTTCGATTCTTCCCCTCCTGTCTCGTTGGTTGCAAGTGTAACTGTTGAGCATGAGGTCCTGAGTTCAATTCCTAGGTCAGGCAAAGTGTTATTGGGTTAATGGAAATTCTCAAACCTTAAGTGATACTAAAGTAGAGTTTGACAAGTTCTCAAATTCAAATTCTAAATTTATAAACCGGCTGTAAGTTATGCCTTGTAAGCAACCCTTTCATTAATTATACCTACTAGATTTCGCACTTCTGTGTCAAGCTGTTTGTAATTATGATACCTACATAATTCGATGGTGACGGCGCAGCGCGGCGTTCCGTTTGTGAATTTGTTCAGCAAAACGGGATGAATATTTTGTTAAGTCTGCGTGTACTGGAGTTTAAATTGTTCCACACCGCTTACATTCAAATCTTAAATTCAAAGTCATTCGACATCTTTACTGAGTTTTATTGCTTTCAATGTGAACGTTTCTTTTATCGTCAAGTCTACGAAATAAACTGTTATGTTCTCAGATAAAGTAAAATACAAAACATTTTGTGGTTTATAGCATTTATAAAACAGCTGCTACCCGAAATGTTCTTAATGATTTTTTTTACAGTTTTCTTTGCAACTTGAATGTAAAAAAGTATTTTGCAGTCGATTCAAACTATTGTTTTTTTATGTAAAGCGCCCAAGTTTAGTGTTGGGGCAACCATGGTTGTTCCAACCATAAAATTTTGAAGAAGTCTTAGGTAACACTTAACGCCTGGGCGCCTAAGTGGGTGTATATGCAGATTGTTATGTATACAATTTAAATAAAACTCTATAAGAATAAACTTATCTACATTCGTACTTGTTTAAACGTAGCTTTTCAAAGAACAATACGAAAGTCCTTTATAACAGAAATCGAATAGATTAGGTATATATTTATGGCTCTTATCAACTCACACAACTTCATCATCTGCCTAGCCTTTTCCCAACTATGTTGGGGTCGGCTTCCAGTCTAACCGGATGCAGCTGAATACCAGTACTTTACATGTAGCGACTGCCTATCTGATCTCCACAACCCAGTAACTGGGTAATACGATACCCCTTAATAAGACTGGTTGTCAGACTTTCGGGCTTCTGACGACCCGTAACGACTGTCAAAGATCCACAAATGACAGCCGGGACCAACGGCTTAACGTGCTTTCCGAGGCACGGAGGAGTCTCGATATGAAAAGTTGGTCACCCATCCACGGACCAACCCCGGCAAGCGTAGCTTAACCTGAGGGATCGACCCGTGCGGCTGTTATTACGTAGCCACGAGCTCCTCAACTAAGACTCATGAAGGCAAAATGGAACCAGTCAATGGACACCACTTTTAAATACAATACATTTCTATAGACGAGACTCCATCCATGTTCAGTGAAGCGTCCATTGTTACCATCACTAAACGATCACGAATTTACAGTTTCTGCCTATTATATTATCAAGTAGAACAACATTTTCACAAGAATAATATTGAATTGTAAAGTTTTCTACAAGTTATAAGTTCGATTAACTTACTTATTTTAAGTTTTGAAAGAAGTTCGGATAGTGGAAGGTTGTTAGCCTTACCTACTGCTTGAATAAGTAATATCTTTAGTTCATAGCTCAGCAACGAGAATATAGATAGGTTTGAACATACATATTTCAATGCGAGAGTGAGAACTGGTTTTCGTTTATTCCTTTTTAGGGTTTCGTAGTCAACAAGGAACCCTTATAGTTTCGCCATGTCCGTCTGTCTGTCCGTCTGTCCGTCTGTCCGTCCATCTGCCCGCGGCTTAGCTCAAAGATCGTTGGTATTAGAAAGCTGTAATTTAGTATGGATATAAACGACGCCGACAAAGTGGTAAAAAAAAATTGTTTTTTTTTTTTTTCGTGTACAATTTAAAGTGGGGATTGTTATTTTTTTCTCGTCAATCCCATGGTGTGGGATATCGTTGGAAAGGTCGTTTAAAATAATGGGAGTTTGTGAAAACCATTTTTGGATTCAGGGATCCGTTTGCGGAATGTTAAGCTTTAAAGTGCAAATTTTTGTTAGAGTCAAGTGTCCTCCACCCTTCCAGCTAAATCGTTGAGTTTGGAAATGTGAAAAAAAATCACGGCAGTAGTATATATAACGAAATTATAAGGAAAACTATCACCGCTACGAAGGCTCCACCAGTTACAGAGTAATAATCGACCAACTTTAATTTGCAGATGCAAAAACATGTTCTCCGATACATTCTGTATCGGAGAACCAGTTTTTCAACTACAATGTTAAGTTTGTTGGATAAATTCATCCCAACTACTTAACCGTTCATTGTGCGTGGTTCGACATGCACTTGTTTTCTTTTATCGAAACTAACTGTATTATACTTTAAAAATATAGCTCAAGGCGTGGCAGGTAAAAATATAAGGGAGTCAGTTACTTTCTAGTGGGTGACTGACCAGGGTACGGCAAGTATGAACACGAAAAAATTACTTTAAAGCAGGGTGCATTAAAGTAATTTAAAAAAAATAGGGTTAAAGTCGCATTCAGGGTTTTTGCTTTAGAACAGAAATGAATGCATAATAATAATAAAAAAAAAAAAAACAAGTAACATAAAATTAAATATAATTAATATTCGTACTTAAATAATATTTATTCCACAGTTTTCGCTATTGCACCTACCACTGTTTGTCTCTGCAAGTAAAGTAAAGTAAAGTAAAGTAAGTTAAAGTATTGAATAAATAAATAAGTAACAAATTAAAAGTTTTTCAAGTAGAATTATCGCATGTTATTGTAAAACGTATTCATGAAAGTGTACCTATTACGGACATCAAAGAGAGAGTGGTCAGCCTGCAAAAGACCGCTGTTTTAAAGCTCGGACTTGCTAAAGCCACGTCATGCGGAAAAGCTCGGCTTTCATGGGCGCGTATTTTATTATTTCAATACATAGTTTAAAGGGAACCTACATTTTGAAACTATTTACAAAAACCTGGTAGCTTACCTGGTAGTTTACCATACCTTCTTATATTTTTTTGTATAATATTCTTTATTTCGGACTACACAAACACTTGTTTGTTTAGTCCGAAATAAAGAATATATTATATTAAAAAATATAAGTTGGTAGTTATGACTTAAAAAACTATGTTAGTAATATTTTACAAACTAAAACTGACGTAGCCCAACACACGTTGGCACGTGCCTCCGTACCCAGAAGGGACTGTCAACTTTGTCTAATAATGTGTTTTAATGATGGTCTTTAAAAGTTTAATAAGTTTTTTTTGTTGTCTTGTTCATTATTCGAAGTTTACATTGTGATTGTCAGAAGACTTTCGAATTTTAGTTTTTCAAAATTACCTGAAAAGTCGAGTCTAAATATAATTACGATGCGGGAGTGTGATTCTATTTTCAGACATGGCAGATAAATAGATCTTTTCACAAAAAGCAAAGATTTTATGCCGGGAATAGGTACTTAAAAAGTTTTGAGTGGTGCACTTGAAACTTTTTGACTAGAATTTTGCATTAGGAGTTTTTGCGGGTGAAAAAGAAAGTTCTAAATATTTAATATTTAAAAGCTACTTTCTTTAAAAAAAGTCAGATAAAGTTGGAAATTTGACCTTCAATATCTCAAAAAAAAAGATCACAATAACGGGAATACCAAGTGACTTTCGGCGTCTTTTTACACCCGTTATTTTTAAAGGTGGTATCAATACGTGTATAATATTAAGTATTAAATTATGCATCTGTAGCGAAATTTCTGATTATATATATGAGCAGGCGACGACGACGGGCGTCTTCATCAGAATCGGTCATGTTTTCAATAAGTGGTAATTTGGGTAGGAATCAACAAAGAATCACCCGAGTCAAAATCCAAAGTTATTAAATCACACAAAATATCTTCCTTACAGAATTTCACTAAAATCTATTCACTAGTAATTAGGAAATCGCATAATCAATCGGTTTTAATTATTCTTTGAATCAAAAAGGGACAAGATTACTCGGAACAAAAGCGATTCGTCGGATAACGTGGTGCGCTCACCGTTGACGTTCAAAAAACCAACGTTCAACATGGCCGCGCTGACCATCGCCTCGACGCTCCGCTAGACTGACAGTTGTCAAATCTCGTTCCGACGTATATCTTAAAGATGGCGCTAGCAATGCGCCGTCATATAGTTATTTATTTTTTGAAATACGTAACAAATCATAACATCACGGCTGTATTCCACGAAGGGTTGGGCAGAGGTGTATATAAAGCACATGCATTACTTCGCCAGTTATGTTTAAGTCCCATGTAACAGGGGGCAAGCCTATCAACCGGGGAAAAATCCAGGCTCTAAACTGACATTGATATTATTTCCGAGAAATTAAAATTTAAAAATAAATATCAATAAATTGCCACCACAATCTGAGCTTGAGGCGGTATCTACACCGCCACATAATTATGAAGTACGCATCAAAGACCTGACGTCACATAAATCCTGAATCGCGCAATTAAAGTTTACCGTGCAATGGACATATATACAAGAACCCGTTCGTTGGGTAGTTGCCCGCCAGACACAACACCCGTCTGGTCGGAGGATCCTCCCTTTTCTATGGTGGATGAGTGAACTTTACACCCTGTTCCACATACCCCTAAAAGCTCGTTGCATTGAAGTTACATCAACCAAAAATAGATAAACTTTGTGATCAAAGTAACGTCTCTGAACTTTCGAAAATCAGTACCTATACTAAAGAAACCTTGTCACGCATTTTAATAATACTTCACTACCGTCATCAATCATAAATAGATTAATTACTTACATTTTTAAGGACTCATAAACTTTATGACCCTTAATGCGAACCAATATAATATACAGTTCATAAAACTTTGCCATGGAAATCTCAACTTTTTCGAAATTAATATAAGGTTCAGTGTTGTATCTATTTTGATCGGAGTATTGTTAGTAGATGATAGCAGATTCGGTTCCAATAATGTTTTGTAGATTAGTGACTTTTATTGGTTATAAAGCTGCGCCCCGCGGTTACACCCGCATAAGTCTCGATCCTGTAGGAATATCGGGATAAGAGGTATTCTATGTCCTTTTCCAGGTCATGGTCTACTCATGTGCCAAATTTCATCCAAATCCGTTCAGCCGTTTTAGCGTGAAAGTGTAACAAACAAACCAATAATAAAATAAACGAACTCACTTTCGCATTAATAATATCCTTACATATTATAAAACAAAGTCCTCTGCCGCCTCTGTCTGTCGTCCCGTACGCGATAAACTCAAAAACTACTGCACTGATTCTCATGCTGTTTTCACGAATGAAAAGAGTGGTTCTCGAGTAAGGTTTAAGTATATAATAACCGACATCCACGCGGGCGAAGTCGCGGGCATCAGCTAATAAAATTATAAAACAAAGTCCTCCGCCGCCTCTGGCTGTCGTCCTGTACGCGATAAACTCAAAAACTACTTCACTGATTTTCATGCTGTTTTCACCAATGGATAGAGTGGTTCTCGAGTAAGGTTTTAGTATAATAATAATAACCGACATCCACGCGGGTGAAGCCGCGGGCATTAGCTAGTTAATTAATAAAGAATATAATATTTAGTAAAAAAATATAAGATTAGGATTCTTATTTCGCATTCGTTAATTAATTAGGGAACTTGGTCTGCGAGTGGAAACTCCCTAGGTCATCAAGACCTCGAGTAAAGTAAAGTAAACATTTAAGGTTCAAAGTACCGAATTTTTCTAATTAAAAGACCAATCCTAAAATAACAACAACATAGCCACTGTTCAATGTTGGCGTGACTAGCCTACATGATAGTATCAAAGGCCAGCTAATGATGATTTGAAGATGGCTTAATATAGAATTGCGCGGTTTATTACCAGAGACGTGTGGTGTAGTAAATTATGGATGTAAGTGTGGTTCTATTATGATGTAAGTAGATGTTTTAGTGTTAATGCGTGCATGTTTTAGTAATGGTTGTTATGTTAATTGTTATAATTTAGTTTTATTTCATAATTTAAATGTTTTTTTGTAGTTATTAATAATTAATTAGAGCTATAACGAGAATATTTGTGCGCCGTTGACGGCAGTGTCCATTTTTATTAATATTGACATCTGTAATTTACTGTTTAACTATGTTCTACAAACAAAAATATTTGAATTTGAATTTTTCGTTTGATTCAGCCTGGCTGGACAATGCTGCTATATCTATAATTATCTATACATATTATAAACCAGCTGCGCCCAGCGGTTTCACCCGCGTAAGTCTCAATCCCATGGGAATATTGTGATAAAAAGTATCTATGTCCTATTCCAGGTCATGGTCTATCCCTGTGCCAAATTTCATCTAAATCCGTTTAGCCGTTTTAGCGTGAAAGCGTAACAAACAGACAAGCAAACTCACTTTCGCATTTATAATATTAGTTAGGATTAGCTAGGATTTAAGTCGCTTTTCTGTCTGTCTGTGTGACCGCGTTGTTTTATCAAGTCGTAAAAACATTAAATATGAACGCGAGTACTTCTTAACCCCCGACTGAAAAAGAGGGGAGTTATTATTACATAATTTATTTATTTATGATACGATATTTTCTAATAAGGAGGAGCTCGTGGCTAAGTGACAACAGACGCAACGGGTCGATCCATCAGGTAAAGCTACGCTTGCCGGGGTTGGTAGGTGGATGGGTGGCCATCTTTACATACCGAGACTCCTGCGTGCCTCGGAAAGCACGTTAAGCCGTTGGTCCCGGCTGTCATTCGTGGATCTTTGACAGTCGTTACGGGTCGTCAGAAGCCCGAAGTCTGACAACCAGTCTTACCTAAGGGGTATCGTATTACCCAGTTACTGGGTTGTGGAGGTCAGATAGGCAGTCGCTCCATGTAAAATACTGGTATTCAGCTGCATCCGGTTAGACTGGAAGCCGACCCCAACATAGTTGGGAAAAGGCTAGACAGATTGATTGATGATATTTTCTAATAAGTATGTTATAAAGATAATCATCATATTAAAGCCTTTTCCCAGCTGTAAATGGGTCGAAAAATAAACCAATGGATATTGGGGTCGGCTCCCAGTATAACCAGAACAGCTGAATACTAGTATTTTACATGGAGCGACTGCCTATCTAACCTCCACAACCCAGTTGCTAGGTAACACGATCCCCTTGTTAAGACTGGCTGTCAGACTTTTAGTAAAAGATAATCATAATACTTCATTTAATCCTAGCTTAGTCATGGCGCCGCAGCGAAAGCTCATAAGAATATCTCTGGATTAGACGCTTCTTGCCTTAGGTATACCTACCTACTTATACAGATTTTTCCATGAATATTCACGACTTATACGTTTATAGACAGTATTCATTTGGATCTCCAACAGAGTCTACACAATTGCATGAAAGTTTATAAGAACAGGGACAATTACTGCGCTTCCAATTATACAAGACCGTATCGTTCATTTACCAAAAAAACAATTAATTTTACACGGACGAAAATGACATGAAAATAAATCAATACAAAGGAAAACAAAACTTAATGTAAAATGATAAGGTAGGTAATGTGATATACCATCTAAGCAACCAATTACTCAGCTCAAAGTATTCAAATAAATAATGAAACACATAGACGTACGGCCAATTAATTCGCAGTTCCACGCTCAAACTCTCAAACTCAAAACATTTATTTCAATTAAACCATTTACAGGCACTTTTGAATTGTCAAAGAGTCGGTCAGTTAGTCAAAAAGTTGAAGCTAGTTGCCCATTCAAATTCGTAGATCTCTATGGAGAAGAACGGGCAAGAAACTCCAAGGACACTCTTTTAAAACTGTATATAGATATTACAAAATCCTGGGTACAATATTCTTCGTGCTTCTATATGTGAGAACAATGTCAAACGAAAAATAATTCAAAATAATTCAAAATATAAGATTAAAAATAAAAAGATTAAAAATAAGCCCTGGCAGATAAGAGATGACCAGTCTCAACTGACGGCGCCCGTTCACGAACATGACACGTGGATCAGCACCATCCAGCTCAACCATTTTGTAGGGAACCGAATGATCCAACACACGCGCCACCATCAGCGAGACATTTAAGTGAGTATGACATACTCTCATCTGCCAGGCTCTTTCAAGTCAACATACAACATGATACCATACGCGTTCAAAGACATCGGCATTGTTCCACTGGTTTCACTGCCTGTGAGGCTGTGACATCTGTTTGTGGGCTTGACTAACGGTTTTACAGTCACGTAGATTTTTTAATGCTGCATTTTGGTTGTACTGTGGCTTGTTTAATGTTCGGGATTGGGCGTGAAATTCCGGAATGATGAATGGTGAAATGACTTTTGTTGGCACTGGTTCCTCTACTTATACATATTTATATCTGAAACTAGCTGATGCATACGGCTTCGCCCGCGTTGATGTCAGTTATTATACACTAAAACCTTACTCGAGAACCACTCTATCCATTGGTGAAAACAGCATGAAAATAGGTGCAGTAGTTTTTGATTTTATCGCGTACAGGACGACAGACAGACGCAGTGGAGGACTTTGTTTTATAATATGTAAGGATAATATTAGTTTAGGAAATGGTTGCATCAAAAATATTGGTTAAAAACTTATGCATGATTTATCAACAAGGTTTACTGAAAAAATACAGTTACGTAGAAATAACACGTAACATGGTCTGTAATCCCACAAAGTACCCATTAGCCAGAAGTGTACCTGCACCCATATTGCGCCATTTATGTTTCAGTCTCATGTAATAGGGGCGAGCCCATTGCCATGAACGGGGCACAAATCCAGACGACGACGTAGAATAAAATATAGATTTATCTTTGAATTTTTCGAGGTATGAGAAACAGAGGGCGTAGACAATTAACATTCGCTTTCAAAGCGAATTTCTACAACGACTTTTAGCAGGATTAACATAAGGTTTTCGATAGCTTATGTCAATCCTATACATTTTTGCTTTTTCCATCATCGTTATCGCTGATAGAATGCCACTTTGCCCTCAGGGTGTAAATTTTACTCATCCTCTATGTATAGAAAAGGGAGGATCCTCCGACAAGATGGGTGTCGTGTCTGGTGGGCAACTGCCCGAGGATTGATGTCGGGACGTTGTATATTCTTGTCGCGCGGTAATCCTGCTTGCGCGATGCAGAATTTTTGCGTGACGTCAGTGTGATGCGTAGCGATGCAGATCTTGCCACAAACCCACAGATAGGTTGTCTATCGTATTCTGTATCCAGGTGATAATAGAATGCAAAGTATGTGCTAAAAACTTAGGAACTAACGTTAGTACTAAAAGTTACTAACGGTAAATTCCTAAGTTTTCAACTAACATTGAACAAGATGTTCTTAGTTCTTAGCCGGTCTGCGGTAAATCTTAGATTATATTAGCATTTCAGAGTTTTCGTACCAAAACTAACTTTAGTCTAAAGTTAAGCATGTAACTGCAAGTTTAATCTCTAAACTAGAAGTTACTAACCAAGGTATTTGTGACAGCATCTACATCGCCACATTTGAACTCTATGCATCACACTGACGTCACGCAAAATCCTGTATCGCGCAAGCGGAGTTTTTCGAGCGAATAGTATGTTTTTAACCGACTTAAAAAAAAGGAATAGGTTCTCAGTTCGTCGGAATCTTTTTTATTTTTTATGTATATTCCCCGAACAAAATTCTTTTTTTTGTTTGGAAGGGATACTCTCGATGTGGTCCCATATAAATTTGGTTAACTTTGCTTGAGTATTTTGAGTTAGCTCCAATAATACGTATTTTTCCCACTTAGTCTACATGATATTATAATGATGATGTTATAACTTCCAGTCACTGTTATTTACATTGCAGGTAGAGGTATTCGTATTTGTGTGGGGTAGGTAGGTACAACAACTAAAAAATGAAAAAAAAAAACTGTTTAAAAAAAAAACAACCAATTAAAAAAAAAAACTAGAAAGTGAAAAATAACTTTAATTTCGGAAGTCCGTTAAAAAGGAAAATTCCAAACCAAAGACGAGTCTTCCGAAATAATTTTTTTTTTCATTTTGTGTGTCATAATAATATACAGAATGATGAGTTCTAAACGGGGATTGTGGTAGCTTAGGCAGAGGCAGATTTAAGAGCCAAGGACCATATGAGGCGGGAAATTAGTGCTATAATACCTACATAATAACACTTATGGACTGAGACCAAAAAAACACTGTTTCGTTTGCCTAACATAAACATCACGCCTGTAATTTCAGATAGGTACACATGGCTACACATCAAGCTATACATTTCCAGTTTATGCTGATCTCACATTGTATAGGATTTCCATCTCATATTTGTATTTAAGTAGATCTGTTCTGTTTAATATTGCTGATCAGTTATCTATTTTGTATGCACGTGTTTCTGTGACAAATAAACCGATTTTACTTTCTTTCTTTCTTCTTTGTTTACAATGCGAGGTCAGCTTATACTGGAACTGTATAGCTTGATGCGTAGCCGTGTGTACACTCTCTTTTCGCCAGTAATTTTTTTAAGTCACAGGTGGCGAGTCTATTGCCACAGACAGTAATTCTTCTGTCTATTTTTAATATAATTATGAACTTTATTTAACTAAAATGTGAATACATACACATAAAATTATGTAACCATCAAAGCTGACCTCCTTTTTTAATAGCAAAAAAATATTCCATATTTTTTATAATATTTTTTCGGTATACTTACCGTAATAAATTGCAAAGGCATTATTACATAAATTCTTTACTAAAGAATAAAGTAATACAAAAGGCCATCCTTCAAGGTTTTTACCTAATTGGATGTTTGAAAAAAATTTAATAACATAACATCACGCCTGTTTTCCCCAAAGGGTTGCGCAGAGTTGTACGTGTAGTACACCCACATTTCGCCAGTTATGTTTAAGTCCCATGTAATAGGGGGCGAGCCATTGAGATATAATTATAGTATAGAGTTCGCGCAGCCAACTGTGAATAGTAAGACACGGGTTTGAACACCACGGCGTTCCTCACCACACTCACTCACTTGTCAGTTCGAGATTCATTCATTTGTATGTCACAGTGAAGCGGTACAAAATGTTATTTTGAGATGTTGGGACATTCAATCGTTTTGTGTGGGACATTTGAAGTGCCTGTTGTATGTCCTACCCAACACTAATCTACTTACTTACTCTAATAGCTCACTTGTCTACGATGCGCACTAAGCGATTTGTGCAATACGCGCACGCTATGTAATATTATATCTCTATGGGGCAAGCCTATTGCCATCAACTGGACACAAATCCAGACTCCGGGCTGCTACTGAGAAATTCCAGATGGAAAAACCCAATAACACTTTGCCCGACCCGGGAATCGAACCCAGGACCTCATGCTCAGCAGTACTCGTAGCACTTGCGTCCACCAGACCAACGAGTCTGTTGTTTTCGATTTTTTAAGTTTTAAGGTGTATTTTTCTGGAGGAGCTCGTGGCTACGTAAAAGCAAGTCGCACGTTAGGTTCAGGTCAGGTTAAGCTACGCTTGCTGGGGTTGGTTCGTGGATGGGTGACCGAGACTCCTATGTGCCTCGGAAAGCACGTTAAGCCGTTGGTCCCGTCTGTCATTTGTGGATCTTTGACAGTCGTTACGGGTCGTCAGAAGCCCGAAAGTCTGACAACCAGTCTTGCCAAGGGGTATCGTATTACCCAGTTACTGGGTTGTGGAGGTCAGATAGGCAGTCGCTCCATGTAAAATACTGGTATTCAGCGGCATCCGGTTAGACTGGAAGCCGACCCCAACATAGTTGGGAAAAGGCTAGGCAGATGATGATGAAGGTGCATTTTTCTGCTGTAATGCCAATAAATGCATTTTCTTTCTTTCTTTTCTATGCTAAATACTTATTAAAAAATACTTTGTTGACAGCTGCTGGTGGCCATTGGCTGAGACGGAAAGAAGCTCTTCGGGCGAAGAGAGGTCGACATGCTCCACATAAAGTTAGAGCGCGAAGACAGATAGGTGAGTTCCGTGTTGCTATTATTTAATTTTTTTAAATAACTGCAGCGCGCGGCTTTGCCCGCGTGGATCCTTATTCGTTTTCTAAAATAAAAGAAGTTATTCCTTATAATATCCGCTATCTGACAGTGAAAGTCCCGACAAAATCGGTCTAACCGTTATGAAGATTAGCCGGAAAAAACAGGCAGACATGTTTTTTTTTGTTCCTATACAGACATTTAAGCAAACCTTTTTATAGTCCGTTCAATCGATTTTGACTTCTAAACCGTAGGCATAAGGATGGCATTAAAAGCAAAAAAGGTTACACAACACCAACTGTCTACTGCAGCTGCCATTTGTCATGCCACCAACGCAATAGAAGTCAAAATCGGTTTATTTAAATGTCTAATCTTATTTCAAATGGAGTATAAGTATCATTTATTGTTTTATATGCATTTAGTAAAAATCTGTTATTTTGGCATTAGAAAAAGACACTTCAATTTTATTTATTTGTTTGTTTGGATTGATTGAAGAGAAGGTAGGTACGTGTGAGATCCTTTTGACCTCCCACTCAAGTCTTGGCTATTGAGAAACTCTTAACTGGCGCACGCACAAGGTTAAAACGTAGCTTTATTTCATTATTTACATATCAATTATATTTTTAAATATTAGATTATAAAGTATAAAAAACATTAAAAAAAACGAAATAGTAGTTAAAACGTAGCTTTATTTCATTATTTACGTATCAATTATATTTTTAAATATTAGATTATAAAATATAAAAACATTTAAAAATATAAGAAATAGTAGTTAAAAAGTAGCTTTATTTCATTATTTACATACCAATTATATTTTTAAATATTAGATTATAAAATATAAAAACATTTAAAAATATAAGAAAATCAAAAAAGCTGACTCACCTAAATGTGTATGTTTAAACAAATAGTAGTTCATGTTCCTAATGTTATAGAGTAAATGTTGTAAATTATTACTTACAAAACACAGCCAAGCAGATATCATTTAAATGTCATTTACCTCAAACATTTATTTTTATTTTTTACGTAGTCAAACAATATTTATGCTATGAAAGTTGCAGTAAAATAAAATAAGCTACGTCTTTTAAAATGCTTACCAATAAAATAAATTCTCACTATATCAAATATTCTCTAAGATGGTTCGACACATCGTCTCCCATGGGTTCGTTGATGTGCACTGAAGTGTAAAATATCACCACAGCGATGGTTTGCAACTTTAAAAGTATTTCGATTGAAAAAGATTGCTGGACTTATACGATGTATAAGATAAGATATTTATTTTTGGTAAAACATTATATACAACTTTATAAACATAAAAAAAAATGTACAAGATTAAAATATAAGTTAAAAAAAAATGTACCTACATTGTTTTCAATAACAGATAACATTCGGGAACAGGATTATCATGTTTTGCCATTTATGGTGTAAAGTAGATAAGAATCAAAACTCAAACTCAAAACATTTATTTCAGTAACAATTAGGTACAGGCACTTTTGAATTGTCAGGGAGGTCAGTCAGAAAGATGAAGCTAGTTGCCCATTCCAAACCGTAGTAGGTTCCTATGGAGAAGAATGGGCAAAAGACTTCCTCGACACTCTTTTAAATCAAACTATTGTTACAAAATATTCGTTAAATCATTCAAGTTGAAATTATACACGTGGACGCTATGAATTTGGCTTTATTCTAAACTAGCTGTTTCCCGCGTCTTTTCTGCGATTCAGGATAAAAAGTAGCATATAAGTCCTTCTCCAGGTCATGGTGTACCCATTTGCCAAATTTCATTCAAATCCGTTCAGCCGTTTATGCGTGCAAATGTAACAAACAAATAAACAAACTCACTTTCGTACGTACAATATTAATTAGGATTAGGATGTCTGCCAGGGCTTGAAAACGTTACCAATTCACATTAAAAGTAACGTTAAGTTACGGTATTTCCGTAGAGATATCTGGATATCGGTACGATTTGGTAGCGTTACTTAGTAGCATAACATAATAATAACGTTAAAAATTGTGGTAAAAATTACCGGTATTTTTAATGTTATTATAAAAATAGCGGTAAAACATTACCGGTATTATTTTTGTTATTTTATGCGACGTTGCCGACCCGTTTTCTCAAAGGCGGCCGGCGGACAAACCAACCAAGTATATTCACAAGAACAAGCACAACACAGAATAGCAACGAGAATACCTATTATACACGCAAATAGTCGTACGGCACAGTCTTAGCATCGATGCAGTCTGAAATTTTTAACGGTATCCAGAGCGACGGTAACAAAACTAAATCATAACGATAAAATTTTCGATACCGTAGATTTTAACGTTACTTATGTTTAACGGTAAAATGTGCCAGATTTAACGTTAAAAATTATAACGTTATTTAATAGTTAACGATATCTGCATCAGAAGGCTGTAACGATACCATATTTGTAACGGTATTTCAAGCCCTGATGTCTGCAACATAATATGTAGATAGCTTCATAGCTGATGTTCATGTGGCAGTTACTACGTTATAAATATTAACCTGTCTTTACTCGCGTCTACAGAGACTTTGAAATGCAACTTTGTATAGTTTATGAGGTACTAAGTAGTTTGTATTATCGTTATATTGCTTTGAGCGTGAAACGAGGAAAGTAGACTTATTTCTTCAAATAAGGATCTTTTTCTAGATCTTTTGTTCCTAATGTCGTTTCTGTACTTATTACAAAAAAAATATCAAGAGTGGTTGCGACGTTGTGGTTAGTGATTTCAAGAATTAGTTATCTCACTGTCGCTAAATAAATAAATAATAAAAACAGGCATCAAAGACCATAGGGTGTTAGTATTACATCTTAAAAAACGCTAAAGCTAGAGAAAACCAGTGTATTATACGGTATTCACCCTTTTTCCGGAAGGATAGAAAGAAGATGGCGTCGTCTTCTGGAATGGTTCTAGTCGGAATGAGAATCGGACTCACAATTCAACCGACTTTCCGTTAAATACCTTAAAAGTTATTATAAGTATCTACTTTTTTAGGAGATAAATAATATTAATAATATTATTTGCCTTGATCTAGGAAGAATTGTATAGCGCAAACACAATTCACAATTCGAAGTAGTCTATAATACTCGTAGTAGTATATTTAATAGGTATTCGTTTAATTGAGATTATCGAGTGCCTACCTAATATAAATTGCAAAGCCACAGTATAAATAAGTAACAGTATTATATCGTTATAGAAAACTGCATAAACGACGCACTTCGAAATCTCAGTGTATATCAGTACGCAACAGTCTCGTGTGCGCGGCAGTTACGCACAGACGCAGAAGGCGTATCTACCGAGCGGCCGCAGGAGACATAATACTATTACAGTACAACTTTTTACTTAATGTCTCTCGGCAAACTTCGTGTTTCGTCGGAAATCTATCAGTTGGACTTAGCACTTGGTACAGACCGGACGCTCTCAATCGACTTGGAAATATATAGAGTTGTTAATACTCTTTTAACTGAAAGTAATTTATAAAAAAAATGGGAGATAATAGTTTAAGGCAAATTGTTTTACAAACAACACTAAAGTACTTAGTTCTGAATTCAAATTATTATACACGATAAATCGAATAATTGATGGACATGGAAATTAGCATTCGTTTTTATTCGGAGATGTACTATTATACTGTGGCACACCCGTTCAATAATACGTGTAAAGCTATAAATTAAGGGCACACGTCAGCACATCTGTGCTCCCTCGCGACAATTACGACCCTTGTGAGTATAATGAGCTCCTTAAAATGACGATGTTTCTCGCTCTACGGATTCTTAAGGGCTGACTTTTCTTTACTTAATAATTCTTGTCGATTCATGTTATGAGATTAGCTATTAATATTAGTGACTACGCATTTTTTGTAAGTTATTTTGTACGTCACTCGGTATGTCATCTGTTTTTAGTGCAGCACAAAAAGCGATGATGAACGATGTCTCCGTGTAAGTCCAGAGCTCGTTGGACAATCTCAAAGCACGATAATATAGTAAAAATATTACAAGCGTGACTGTTGAGCGTGGGGTCCTAGATTCAATCGAGGGCGTCTCAAAGAGATGTCAGCACAATTGACGGGGTCCGGTAGGACCGATGCCTGCCAGGGTTGCGGGAAAGTCCGAAAGGGATACCGGCAACAGGCAACTGAAGGAACACGGGTGGGTTTTAGTCAGTAAAAGTCTGACACGCCCATCCGCTCCGCCCAGAGCGGGAGAAGTCAATGGATGATTTCCGACCCTAAAAAAAAAAAAACGGGTCGGGGAAAGAGTTATTGGATTTCTCTGTGGGCGACATTTTTAGTATCAGTCCGGAATCTCCGGAAAGCCCCTCGAGCACATTGTGGTTAAACATAACTGGCGGAATGTGGAAAAAGTACACATTATCCTACGCCTTCAAGAAATACCGGCATGATTTTCCAAATCCAACAAATAAAATTTAAACTAGCTAAAGTGTCACTAACGCGTCCGGTGATCAATCACGCCTAAACTGATCGGCCTCCGTGTTTGTGTGTCGCGCGATATGACCGTGCGATTTATGACTTGTGTCGTTTCAATGGATCGTGTGTTTGCTTACCTTTACAACTGATTATGCAGTGGGTTTACGCCTAGCATGAACGCGCGGAGTAAAGTACCTGCTATACGGTTGGAAACTGTGACCCCGACAGAGGTACGTACCGTAAATTCCAACAATTTTTAAATTGAAAATACTCGTTTCGTACACAATATTTAAACCAAAATGCCCACCGACTGGTCAAAACTTCACGTGACCAGGGGCTGGCTCGCTCTTTGCCCAAAGAATTTGCATTGCCATTCAATGTAGCAATGCTGCCAGCCTTCTGGACACGTGTCTGGATGACAGCGATGTTGACGAATACTTTAGTGTCCTTTTGTTTTTGTATTTTCATTTGCATAGTTATTTATTTAGACATTTAATTGAGTACCTAATGTAAAAAGTTATTTGTTTTAAATATTGTAAAAAAAAAAAGTTATCATTTTAGTTTTAAAAGAGTAATTTGTTAACTCATATCGACTCAAAAACTGTAGAAGACCTATTACACCTAGCATAAGCATAATAAGCCTATAATTTTCCCACTACTGGGACACAGGCCTACTCTCTGTGAGAGGGAATGGGCCGTAATCCGCCACGCGGGCCCCGTGCGGGTTGGTAGATGTCACATGTCTTCGAATTTTTGGTTCAAGGACATGCCGGTTTCCTCACGATGTTTTCCTTCACTGATTCTAAGTGCCTACTATGAATTAAATCTGCGACAATAACCTTTCGCATTAGAACATAATACACCAAGACAATCATCTGCCTAGCCTTTTCCCAACTATGTTGGGGTCGGCTTCCAGTCTAACCGGATGCAGCTGAATACCAGTATTTTATATGGAGCGACTGCCTATCTGACCTCCACAACCCAGTATCTGGGTAATACGATACCCCTTGGTAAGACTGGTTGTCAGACTTCCGGGCTTCTGACGACCCGTAACGACTGTCAAAGATCCACAAATGACAGCCGGGACCAACGGCTTAACGTGCTTTCCGAGACACGGAGGAGTCTCGGTACGTAAAGATGGTCACCCATCCACGGACCAACCCCGGAAAGCGTAGCTTAACCTGATGGATCGACCCGTGCGGCTGTTATTACGTAGCCACGAGCTCCTCTATAATACACCAAGACAATGAATATAGAAAATGTTTTTACTGCAGTTTTGTCCAGAGTGGGTGTTTTTACGCCCAAAACTGTGAAATTCAAATTTTATAGCTTTGTTTATAATGCATACTGCGGACGGCAAAATCGAAATGCCACTATCAGTCTGCGTCATCGAATAGTTTTGTATACAAAGAGTTTGTAAATCGCTTAGTATGCGCATTCAAAATGGTGCTCACTGACCGATTTGTCAATTTTATTGAGATTTTTGTTTACAAGAACTGAATGGAATAATCGCTTTTCTCATCACCTGTATTAAAGGGGTGTGAACAGAATTCATAGAATCGAAGTTCAAATTTGAAACTTGTAATCAAGGCACAAAGTTATAGATACTTTATCTTATGCAAAACTGTGACACGCAGTCCAATATCAGCTTTCAAAGGCGTAATCAAGATTAAACGTGAAAGGAAGAACCTACTTCTTGTAGGTTAGTATAAATACCAATATCTGGTAGAAAGTGGTACCGCTATTTTACTTTTTGTTGCGTAGCTGTATAGGTGTAAGTATTTCGTAGACGTGCTACGAAATTCGTAGACGTGCTACGAAATTCGTAGCGCCTCTACGAAGTTGCTACGGAATCGTCACATTTCATAGATTTTTTTTTTTAAACGTGCATAGCACAATATATTTTTAAAGCGATGGTAACAACTTATTAACCCTGGGGTCTGTTAGCCCTATTAGTTATACAAAAATAATTTAGCATCCCATAATAAAAACAAAAAAAAATAAAAAAACGAACAAGTTAAATTAAATTAAAATTAAAAAAAAAACCCCCGACAATAACAAAGCTTCTAATAAACGATTTTTTTTTCTAGCTAAGAACACTCTCGATCAAGACACCTTTCAAACAAAACCAAAAAATATCAAAATCGGTTCAGCCGTTTCGCAGCTACGATGGCGCAGACAGACACACGTTAAACTTATAACACCCCTCTTTTTCCATCGGGTGTTAAAAAAGGAACATCAAAACACCCTTTCCGACGTAGATACTCGTACATGTCAGAACATTAATTTTTAATTCCCAGAACACAACAACATAAATCTTGATCCAAACTATGTTTATAAACTCAGCCTTATTTTAACCCAATCCAGTTTATACACGGTTCAATTAACTTTGTTAATAAAGTAGTACACACATGAGCGAGCAAATTGGCTGGTAACGCGTTTGTTGGCAACTTCCATCTGATGTGGTCTCCTGAGAGTCTGCACTAAGCTTTATCGCCTCTGTGAGTAGGTTTATGATTTATGCAAGGTGAATACTTTACGCGTTATGACTCGTAATGCAGTCAGTTTTGGGGACAATCGGTTTTTAATGGCGTTACTTATTTATGTATTTTAAAATGAACAAAACATGTTTTATGTCTAGAAAAGTTTTGGAGATGTCATCAAATCTAGGCTCTCGTCACCTCTTTTGTGTTTAGTAGTAGTTTATTATTCAGAATATACTCGGATTCAGAATTTTCTGATTATGCATACTATCCATACTTTTAATATTATAAATTCGAAAGTAACTCTGCACGCCTAAACCACTGAACGGATTTCGACAAAATTTTGCAAGGAGATAGATTGTATCCTGGTAAAGGACTTATGGTACTTTTTATCGACATACCACGCGGGCGAAGCCGCGGGCGGAAGCTAGTCTGTGATATGAAAAGTTCCGAATGATTGAAAAACTTAGGGCGGTAATATATTGATCATCAAGTGGATAGTTTTGTGGGTGCCACAATTCCACAACCAAGATCCCACGTAAAGGTATGATTCTAAACAAATGCTGAACGCGGCAGTGCTGCCGCGTCTCTATTGGGGCCGTATTATGACGTGGAATGCCACTATTATTCCAGTGTGAGTGATAGACGGAGCTATACAAGGCCGATAGCACAATCCTTTTTTTGTAGTGGAGTAATGATGGCATTAATACTTTATAATACGGCCCCTGGTCCCCATACATTTTCTATAGGTTTTTATGAGATGATGCGGGTCCTTACTACGTCACATTTCTCTCGTGCTCAGGGGGCCTAAATCGGCCACATTAGCAATTCCTCTAAAAGCAGTTCATTCCCAGTAATTCATAATTTGTGGACCATTTTACGAATCTCTATAGAAAACTGTCAAACAGATGAATTATTTCGTAATATGAATTACACGCAGATCATATTATGAATTGTCAGTTTGTGACATTTTACGATGATTCATAATATTTTCATATTATGATTCTGCTAAAGTGACCGCTTTAAGCCCCCTGAATGTAATCCTAACTAATATTATAAATGCGAAAGTGAGTTTGTTTGTTTGTTTCGCTATCACTCTAAAACGGCTAAACGGATTCAAATAACATTTGGCACATGGATAGAGCATGACCTGAGTTAGGTCAGAGGATACTTTTTATCCTGATATTCTTACGGGATCGAGACTTATGTGGGTGTAATCGCGGGGTACTGATAGTCTCATAATACGCTCATAGCTATCCTCGTTTCATGTTTAGTCAGGACGTCCATTTTATAAAAAATAACTAGGTATGGTTTAATTAAATTAAATTACAGATATTATTTTAGTCTTATAATTTAATATTCTAATTGAGGTGTATGAGCTCTTGCGTTTATTCCGTTACAAGTTGTATAATAATAAAAAGCACTGAACTTTGTTAATTATTTGGTGAAATCAAACGTTAAAATAAACCGAGGTTCTATTAAAGTTTCCGATGGTTTGGGATTTAGTCCGGATTTAATGAGAATTTTGTTCGTACATTATATTTTCAATAATTTACGCGTGAGTGAGTTTTAGATAATAACTAACTAGTTTTTAAGGAATTGGAATCCAAACTTTACAACATAATTAAATGTGTAGTGATTTATTTGGTCCAAAAGAACTAATGTTATTAATCTTATACCTACATACCTGTATGTTGTGTGCCTTTCAGTCTGTGCTGAATAAATGTATTTTCTTTCTTTCTTTCTTTCTTACATCACAGATTAGTACAGATGGTTCACTCCGTAAAATAATTTGAATAAAAAGCGACTCTTGCTACGACACAATAAAGTGTAGTTCAAATCGCATATCGTTAATTACCTACAGTTATATTCACCTAGAAGTTGGCTCTCTTTCTATCCTATAACTCTGATATCTTCTGAATACGTTACGCTCACTGAATTGGCCTGACAAGTCGAGCCCGCCGCGTACTTGTACCTTCATACCTAAAATGTGGGGTACGCCTTCTGTACTATTCTGTGCCTACATTAGAAAACCGTGAAGGGGTTAGAAGTTAACTAATAATTTTGTTGACAATTAGCTTGGTTGGAAATTATCCCACGAGAACATACTACCGGGTAAAATCTATCCTAATGCTCTAACTTTGTACCAAAGGAGATGGAAAACGGTGGGCCCAAATGTAATAAGTTGAGATATGATCTAAAAAATTAGACATATTTTTTTATCTAAGAATATGAAAAATCACTTCAATTCTCAATCTGGAAGCGGAGAAATATGAGAAAGATAGTTTTCGTGAGATTATCGATTCAATAATCGATTACACAGTTACGAAAATAAAACTTTTGCACTAAACAATTAACTCGAAGTAATTAAATGCACTATATATACTTATATGCAATATAGTGCATATAATTACAGTCATATTAATAAATCAAATATCAATTAATTACTGAAAAACCAATATTAATGATTATCGATTTCATATCGATTCAAATCTCTCTTATATTTTTAGTCTATGTCACTGACATGACAGCTGACTGACATTGACACTAGACAGTTGCCGACTGTTCTTGTTTGCTCACTCGTTTAGTGTTTTCCGATGCGTTTTGAGTGCTTTCCCGATACTTTCCCGATGCTTTCATTCATATGATATTTCAAACATTTTCTAGTAAATATAATAACTATTAGTGCAAAAGAACACATTTTGCACTTCAGGAATCAGCTGTTAGTTATAGATTGTAACATAACCTCACTTTTACTTAATCTCTTTATCTCTTATATCTCTGTTCTCAGATTGACAAAATCCGCAGAATTTTCAGTGAAAGCTTGATAATATATAAGTTATTAATTGACACCACTTTCATCTTCTTACACCTAGGCCCATGATTGTATGTAATCGTTTCAGTCTCCTTTCATCTAAATCCGTTTAGCCGTTTTAGCGTGAAAGCGTAACAAACAAACTCACTTTCGCATTTATAACATTAGGATGGTTTATTTATATTTCGAAATAAAGAATTCTTCCCTACTTAGATATCTGCTAATTACAATAAAATACTTTAAAACCAGCGTCGAAAAATAAACTATTCTTTGACAAGTAAAGATATCCATTTATCAATGAAAATTCATGTCTTTATTCGACTGTCCGGATTCAGAGGAAATCTCGTTAAATACCGATTAGTGGTTTTTGCTTTCCAATCGTGAATGTACCAATCAATCGTGAAATCGTGATAAAAAGTAGGTACCTAACTACTTACTTACATCTCATGTCGCCTTTTTACACACACTTCTTTTATTTTTCTTCTGTGTCATAATCCTTTCTATACTAGAATTGGCAATCGACTGCTTTTGCCCGCGGTTTCGCCTGTGTGGAGGTCGAAAATTATCCTATGGGAACGTACTCATCATTAACATCTGCCAATCCAGTTCCAGACTTCCCATGGGAACGTTCTATTGGGATAAATAGTATCCTATATCATCTAACTAGGTCATGGTCTATCCGTGTGCCAAATTTCATCCAAATCTGTTTTGCCGTTAAGGCGTGAAATGGTAACAGACAGACAGAGTTGCTTTCGCATTTATTAATACTAATGGATTATTATCCATGTATTACGCTGTTCGTAATAATAAAATAAGAATAAGAATAAATTTATTTCATAATACGGTCTAGCTAACCATGTGACGTCCACCCAATGTATTAGAGGCTTCAGTAAACTAATTGATTGCCGTGGCCCCCGGGACGTGTGTCGGCCTTGTCCTTACTTGATGAGTAAAACTCTGTATGTGTCATAGGTACTTATTATGATAATATTATTATCATAGTAGGTCACTTCCTATTCAGCCTATAGACAATAAAATTATCTGTTGAGGTTCAATGTAAAATAAAGAAGCTATTACTAACAAAAATTGTGTCCGCGCGGAATTCATGTGAAAGCCGCTGTGTAGGCGTTTTTGTCCCGTTGTATGGTACAAAAAAATCTTACGCAAAAAAATTCCGCAGTGTCTGCTCTAGTGTACATTGAACCACAACGGGTAAAAAAAATTAAAGTAATAATAACTAAAACCCAACTACGACTAAAAAGGTATAAACAAGACACCACAGACAGACAAATTAAAAATCCGGAGTCACACGTGTTAGGGCATAAATCGAACAGATTACGTGTTTTTTCAATTCTTTTGGGGTTGTAATATATATATTTTTTTAATGTGCTCATTAAGCCCTTTCATTTGATACCCAACATCGTACGATTAAACAATTTTTTTTTTTAGTTCCTGTCTTTATGTACTACTACTCTAGAGGGCGCCATTTTTAATGTGACGTCACATAGCCTTTAACCAGCGGACGATCAAGACGCTTCCAACGATATCTCATTTATCAAATTGTGATGAGTGGTTTAGAAGATAGGAGGGAGCAGATGAACATACTTACATACATACATACCGGTCAAAATCATAACCCTCTTTTTTTCTCCGCCGTATTCGGTTAATTAGTGTTTTTTTTTTTAACAGATGAGACCGATTTTATAATGCAGTCGTTCATAAAACATAGAGAGAGAAATTCCCATCTCTGGTGGGAAACCGGAATTTACCCTACAAAGATACAGTTACAAAACAATATCAACCAAATATTGTCTTTGATATCCTCTTTACCAAACCCGTCACCATGGATATGAGTGTAACACATGTTTCCTATATAAAATATGGCCGAACATCGATCTGTGACGTCACCTCCAAAGTGTTATTGATTTAGTAATACAGTGGTATAGGTACCTAATAAATTATTTCGTAAGGCAGTCTGTTTGTTCATCCGTCTATGTTTTGACGGCTTCAAGCGTTCGAGGTGTAGGAATTTAAACAGGTGTAACACGGACCAACGACCCGTGCAGCTGTTATTACTTAACCACAGGCCTCTTTCAACAGTACTTCTATGCATATCATAAATTGAAGTCACTTTTCTTGTTCGTCTGTATGTCCGCGTTGTTCTTACAGTTTTTGAGGTTTTAAATATCGTTTAGAGAATTTATTCCGGAAGGTTTATGTGTATAATACGTTAATATTAAAGTTATATATAACTAAGAAGTTTCGATGTTTTGTCGAGTCGTAAAAATTGGGCGAAGTAGGTGCGCTAGTATAAAGTATAATACACAAATCGTTTATTTTGGTGCTTATAAAATTCTGTTAGTAAATAAAAACTATTTGGATAAAAAACTATGATGATTTTGTAATTACTATTAAATACACATAATAATGGATACAACTGTTGTTCAAAGTAACAGTTTATGTATCGATTAGTGGACGCCCGTGTCGTTAAAATAATCGTTAGCAATAAATGTAATTGGTCTGTTATGGTGGTGAAATAATTATGGTGTATATATGTATGTATGTGTACGTAACTGAATAAACCCGGTAATCTTTGACAGTCGTCGTTACGGGTCGTCAGAAGCCCGAAAGTTTTATATTAGGACGGCCCCAAAGTTACACACTGCTGCGATAATAACGCCGCAATAGGATACAGGACGCGCGTTTCTCTGTCCTGCAATATTCTGGGGGCCTAAACCGGCCACATTAGCAATTTCTCTAAAGGCAGTTCATTTCCTGAATTTGACATAAAAGCAATTCATAATTTGTGGACAATTTTATGAATCTCTATAGAAAACTATCAAACAGATGAATTATTTCGTAATAGGAATCGCACGCAGATCATATTATGAATTGTCAGTTTGTGACATTTTACGATGATTCATTAGGTATATTTTCCTATTATGATTCTGCCAAAGTGGCTGTTTTAAGGGGGGTACACTAAAGTAGCCCGCGAAATTCAAATTTTCTTACGTTTTTTGCAATTTGCAGGTCAGTATCAGGTTTTATGTTGATCTAAATATGATTAGCGGCCGTAACAAATATGGGTTTACAGAATTATAAACATTAAAATCAGCAATACAACTCTCTAAGTTCATGTAAGTGCATTGAATGACTATTTCATGAAATCATGACATTTGGCACTTTCATGAACTTGAGCTTTTCAGACTACGCTATAATATAATAGCATATAGTTCATAGCACAACATATAATATACTATATAATATTATTAGAAATGTATGGAAAGCGATATTTTTGTGCTATGAACTATACGCTATAAGCTATATATTATAAAGTAGTCTGAAAAGCCTTTTATTGGGCGATAAAAACGCGCCGGTGGTGGAAAAGCTTTATCTACGAGTGGTCATAGGTAATTATTTCATGGTCACTGCCGAGACATAATACTGTTAGTATATTCTACTGTGCTCCTATGAACAATGATAATGCTTGACGCAGTGCATAAATCATGGTAGATTGTAAATGGCTGTAATTCATTAGGTAATTGGAACTGTGGGTGGACCGATCCATAGTCCATAGCAATATTATAAAGGGAAATATATTGCACTCTGTCTGTTTGTTATGATTTCACGCCTTTACGGATTTAGTGTTTTTATTTTGGTAGTACGTTCCCGTGGGATAATTTCAGACCTCCACGCAGGCAAGGCCGCGAGAATCCTAACTAATATTACAGGTAAATGCGAAATCAAATAAAATCAAAATATTTTATTTTACATAAACCTACCTGGGCACTTATGAAACGTCAGAAGCTAGGTGCATGGTTCCTATTGGTCGTTTCTTATGGAGAAGAGCCGGCAAGAAACTCAACGGTGTTTTTTTTTTTTGGTTTGTTGTTTGCCACGCTTTCACGCTAAAACGACAGAACGGATTTGAATGAAATTTTGCACAGGGGTAGACCGTGACTTGGAAAAGGATATAGGATACTTTTTATCCCGATATTCCCATGGGATCGAGACTTATGCGGGTGAAGCCGCGGGGCTCAGCTAGTATACTAATAATCGCAATTAGGGTATTTGAGATTTATACCTATCTAAAAACGTTGACAGAATAATAAATGAGTAGTTACTACTTTTCCTCTACAGTCTCACTTCAACAAAGTAGAGAGCTCTCAAAGTTATTAGCGGTGCACATTGTAACTTGAACTACGAGTAAAACTTTTAATTAGTAGATACTTTCTGAATCACAATTAGACTGTCACACGGCCTAATTAACATATAAACTAGAGTTACAAGTGTTACAATGATAATTCATTCGGTTCTCGGGTAAACTAAGTAGAGAAGTTGTTTTCGGTGCGAAGAACAGGGGGCCTAAAACGGCCACATTAGCAATTCCTCTAAAAGCAATTCATTTCCTGAATTTCCAGCTGTCATTAGCAATTCCTCTAATTTGACACAAAAGCAATTCATAATTTGTTGACCATTTTACGAATCTCCATAGAAAACTGTCAAACAGATGAATTATTTCTTAGTAAGAATCGCACGCTGATCATATTATGAATTGTCAGTTTGTGACATTTTACGATGATTCTTGATTCTATTTTAAGCCCCCAGAAGTCTGCACCCTAATTGCGTAACACACAATCACATCATAATCTGACTCATTTTGAAAGATACTACTAATCCATAGCTTCATATGTTCGAAAAATTTGTCCCAACGTTAATAACGCAATGAATGTTATTGAACTGTCAAAATGAAACAGATTGTGAGTGATTGATTTCTACTAGTTTCTGTTTTAACAACCTATGGCATTCGGCAGTAGTATTATATAAACTATAAAATACCACATACCTACTACTAAACACTACCAAAAACCAAATACAGGTATCCAGCTGCATTCGAATAGACTAGAAGCCGACCCCAGCATAGTAGGGAAAGGCTAGGCAAATTGATTATAATTATAAACTATCAATGAAATAATCTTTGTAATCGGAATAGTACTTACTTCCAGAGGTAATCTCTAAGCAATCACTTATCAAACAATTTAACTTCTTTAGGGCTCCCGCAGACAGGTGCGACGCAACACCGCACCGGTTCAACAATTTCCGTGAAGTTTTCATAGACATTGTTCCACCAGTGTCACGTCGCGCTTATCTGCGGGAGTCTTTATAATATAAGTTTAAATAGTTTAGACTAAGATTGTGGAATTTCCTAAATCACCCAGCATTAAGGAGAAAAAAAAAAAAACATCGGTAGGTACAGCCATTTTCGAGGTTTTGCGAGACTAACGCACAGCAATAACTTTAACTATTAAAGTAATTAATGTATTATACACATAGCACGACTGCTGAGCGTGGGGTCTTGGGTTCGATTACCGCGTCGGGCAAAGTGTTATTCAAAAGTTCAAAAGTTATGACCAACTTTCGATCAGGGCTATCAAGTATTTTTTTTTTTTTCAAGACGTTTCGTATTTGATACCCTTTTCTGTGGTAATACTTTTACGCAGGCAGAAAACGTGTGTTCAACAAGAAAAAACATTTACTGCAAAAGCGTTGAACCGACAAAAATTTCACTCAATTTTCGAGCGATGCTCGTGGGACCAAGATTCACTAGCGAAAAAAAATTGTCAGGGTTACAAAGTTTGGAAACCACGCCACGTCCACGTTGTCCACGCCCCTATCCGATTTAATCCATACTTCCAGGGACACCATGTATTAATTAGAAGCGTATTTACTCTCGTTATATTTGTTTTGTTTTGTTACAAAGTAAATGGTAGCGCGGATTGTTATCGGAAATGTGTGGTAGATACAAAGCTAAATCATAGACTACAAATGACACAAATCCCCAATTTGCATTAATCAATGTGTGTCATAATGTTAATCAATATGTCGGCACCCAAATTTTGGATTAGGAGGTTTTACCCTTGAGGGAAAGTCCGAAAATACCGGGACCTTGGCAACAGGGAACTGAAGGAACACGGGTGGGTTTTAGTCAGTAAAAATCTGACACGCCCTCCTGCTCCGCTCAGAACGGGAGAAGTTAAATGATGCTTGCCCACACTCAAAAAAAAAAGGTGGATGTACCTAATAAAAAAAAACCTTACTTAAAATTGGTACTTACTTACTATGTAGGAACGGAGAGCTATCTCTTCCAGTCCCAACAGTATCGTAAAAGCTTACCCACTCTTAAGGATCTTGTACATTACTAGCATTTGCCCACGACTTCATCCGCGTAGACGAGTTTCAATAACATACGAAACACGACTTCCATCAATTCTGTTTTAGGGGTATGAGGAACAGGGTGTAAAGTTCACTCATCTACCATAGAAAAGGGAGGATCCTCCGACCAGACGGGTGTTGTGTCTGGCGGGCAACTGCCCAATGATTGATGTCGGATTCTTGTATATATGTCCATTGCATGGTAAACTTTAATTGCGCGATGCAGGATTTACGTGACGTCAGGTGTTTGTGTGACGTCAGGTCTTTTTGATGCGTAGAACATATGTGGCGATGTAGGTACCGCCACACTGTTAAAGAATGTTTATGCAAAATTTGAAGTAGATTTGACTATGGAATCACGTTGTCCCATACAAACATTGCCCCCGTTTATCACCCCCTTAGGGGATGAATTTTGGAAAATCCGTTCTTATCGTATGCCTACGCCATACAAAGAACACACCTTCCAAGTTTCAGGTCTCTACAATCAGCGGTTTAGGCTGTGCGTTGATCCGTCAGTCAGTCATTCAGGACAAAGCATTTTGTATGTATAAGATTAGAAGTTTGGAAGCAAACAACAACTAATGGAAACACATAACAAAACATCACGCATTATTTCCCTAAAGAGTTAGGCAGAGGTGTACCTATAGTACACCCACATTTCGCTAGTTATGTTTAAGTTCCATGTAATAGGGGACGAGTCTATTGCCATCAACCGGGCACAAATCCAGTCACCGGGCTGCTACTGAGAAATTCACGGAGTTTAAAACAAATGTTTTGTACCAAATAACTGTTTCTTCGAAACGTTCGATACCTATATTACGAAATAGTCAATAAATGCCTGCCTCATGAAATATAGGACTTAATTAAAAATCAATAACAACTTAGTCACGCGTTTTCACACAAACTTTCTATGTCCCCATCTGTAAATATTTCATAATCAACCTTAACTGCTTTGAAATAAAATTGAAATTGATAAAATGGTTCAATTCAATCAAGAACGTTACCAAAGTTCTGAAATAAAAGTCAATTCTTGGTTGTACCAGCGGTTTCAGCCGCATACAATTTTCCAGGATAAATGTTTGTGAGGTGTATTTTTTTTTTTTTTTTTAAATATTGCTGGAAATCCGAAAGTGATTCTGGGACAAGTAAAAGTCTGACATGCCCTTCCGCTCCTGCTCCTTCCGAGCGGAAGAAGAGATGATTTCCCAAATTAAAAAAAAATAAAATTGTGTATTTTTAAGGTACAATTACGTAGACGACTGCAGACGGCAGCAGCAGGCGACGTGACGTGTCGCTAGCTACGGAAGGTATTTTATAGAAATACATAGAAACCAGTCGTGTCGCGGCGACACGTCGCCTGCTGCTGCCGTCTGCGGTCTGCTACGGAATGGTACCTTTATTGACTTGTCTTATTTGGACCTGCACCTGCAACTAGGTGTTGGGGATGGGGTGGGGGGGTGGGGGGGTTGATGGGGTGTTGTGGTGGTGTGTTAGTCGTGTAGGTGTTTAGTGCACCTGTATTTGCGCACACAGTTTTTGTACAATATAATGTCTCCCGCACCGAAGGCTAGTCTCCGTTGAGATTAACCGCCTTGTCCGAAATACGGTCTGGAAGACTATATATTTCTTTGGTAAACAAATATGGCGTCCCGTATCTTGATTTTGAGAGGAAAAAATGGGTTATGCGGTTGATTCTAAGCAGATTTTAATTACCTATACCTACCGTATGTGTTTTAAGCGATCAAGACGTTTATAGCATACCTACATATTACAACTTAATGATACTCGCTGATAGACATATCTAAACTAATATTATAACGAGGAAAGATTTGATTGTTCGTTTGTTTGCGGCTCCAAAACTACTGAACCGATTTGAATTTTTTTTTCACTGTTGGGAAGCTACACTATCCCCGGGTGACATAGGCTATATTATATTTTCAAAAAAATTAGGGATCCTTACTAAAACTCCAATAATGTAACCCAAGGTGTAAAAAATGGTAGGGTAGGTAGGTAGGTATGTAGGGTAGGTAGGTAGGATAGGTAGGTAGGGTAGGTGCGCCTTAGATAAGTGCTTAGTGCTAAGTACTACTGGGCTGGGGCGGGCAGCTAGTATTTAAATATACACGGTGCAAATATCACTGTTTACCAACAACACAAGTAAGGCAAAATACCCTGTAGTTATGTATAATAATTTCGCATTACCGTTAAAATTGTATAACATAAAAGAAGATGAATAAAATATGAGATATTGTTCAGTTAGTCTAAATGCATCGCAATTGGCTTGCTCCCTGACATTTGGCGCAGTACATGCATTTTTGTTAGGAGCCAAACTGGCGCCTAAGGTTGTTGGTAAGGCCTTTTTTGCCAAAGATTCTGGCACAAATTCTCCAGTATATGTGCCAACATTCACACTTTATAATGGCTTTGATTACGGGAAACCATTCATTTGCAACATTGTTGGTAAAAGCATTTAAATTTATTGTGACAGTATGGCCAGTAACCAGTAACAGTGCCAAAGTCTCCTTTTTGCACAGTAACTCCGTGACCACGAGCTACACGATCAAGCGACATGCGTCTACGCGGAGGAAACAAAAGAAAGAAGTTGTTTAGAGCATGCCATGCGCCAGCGCGACGTAATTTGCATCGCTCGAGGCCGTGAAGGCCTTAGGCCTAAATCAACATTTTACTATCCATTGCTGCATCTGTATCCAAGGGGAATACAAAAGTGTTTGGTATATTCTCAGTGAACGATGTAATTTTAAGCCACTCCGTGCCACGCATAATTTTGTTGCACTACATGGAGATGGCATGCCATGCCGTCGCGTCGCCGATATTTGTGTTTCGGTACCACAAAGCAGTACTAAAACACATTTGTTTCGCGACAAATTTTGCGAAATCGTGTTACTGTAAACTAGGTATCTTATTTTTGGAAAAACACCTAAGTAATATAACCCAAGAACTTTGATCAGTAGACATAGTAAGCACATTGTATTAAGTTTAAAACCTAACTTAGAAAGGCTTCAAATTGAAACAATCCTCAATCAAAAAATTTTTCCATAACATTATGTTTTAACAAAATAATTATGATTGCCGATATTATCACAAATTGTAATAGGTTCATGTGTTTCGTGTACACAGTAATTAAAATAATAGTCTGTCTCTATTTTTAACATATCATAAGCAAATAAAACGTTATAAGTTTACGTAGTGTCGTTTAAATCGTCGAAAGGCATATGATTTACTAGATTTCTGCCCGCAACTCCGTCCGCGCGGAAATCAAATATATTTGGGTTTCACGTGTGGTATACCACCAAAGATATCCTAATGTCACTCGGCAACAGAAGCTTCTCAGTGAAATAATTTTTGAATTCTGATGAGCAGTCTCGTAGTGCATTTTAATTTTTTTATTAAGTTATTTTTATTTTATGTTTCACAAACTGTGTCCAAATAAACGTTATTCTTTCTTTCAGTTTCGAAGATTACCTCCCACATCCAAACATACAAACCTCTTGATAATATTATTAGTTTAGAAAAGCTACTTTTCTGTTAAAGTTACTGTTTCTATTGAATCAAAAACCAATACTTCCACCGTCATCGTTAGGGAATTCATGATGTAATGAAGTCATTACTTTTAATTAATTTTGTACAATGAAAACTTTTCCGGGCAAATTAATTCCCCACTGATTCCGATGATGGAAAGCATAGCCAATTAGCCGGTATTTTTTGCCTTTTAACTTGGAATGTTACGTGGAATGAATTGTACTTTTGAATCTATCAAACATTTTATTTACGCATATTGTGGTTACAGCGTATTTATGCTCTAATTGTTAAGATTTTTTTAGTAAAAGTGTAAAAATAAATTGAATAAATTATCTTGACATTTCGTGGCACCCTGAGGTCTCGGACCTTTGGAAGGCGTACGCGGGGCTGAAGCTAACTCGCAGAGGCCCCGTTAGCCGTTTTTAATTAAATGAGGCACCAACCGGCAATGATCCCTGTGTGCACTATGCAAGAATACCCAAGGACAACCACCGGGAGATGTAAGTGTTGCAAGATATGGAAAAAAATAATTGGATTATCTAGAACTACAGGAAGACTATGGCCCCTTTCGCATCACTGTTTATTACGTACCACTTTTGATCCTCTCCTGTTAAATCGAGTTAACAAAATATCATCAAGTACAGTTATTGGTGTTCAGTTTAATCAGGATATCTTCAGCAGATTCTTTACGGACATACTAATAGAGTAGGTACACCCGTATTCAAACTTAATGGCGGCTCGGAACATGAGGAGAAGTCGCTGCGCAATAACGAATTCATGGGTCAGCGGGGGTGAGGGGTGGGGTACTGCGCAGCGAGTATCGTACTTCCGAGCCGCCACGAACGAACTTTATCAGCGCCGCTAAGTATTATTACTTTGACGAAGCTGAAACAACCAATGGCATGAAACGCTTTCAAGGTAAATGCAGGAAGCGTTTTAAACACTATTTTCTTTTAGTTGAGCGCTTACCATTAAAATTACTTAAATAATACTAACTTACATAATAACTCGAGGTTCGTGCTTTAAAACTAAATTGGCCATAATTCTCAGGCGGAAGCATGTGTCAAAACACAGTTCTTTATATACGGGGCGGACATATAAAGGGTGATTTATACTGGGTTAGGTAGTGAAGTTAGTTCATTGGAACCATTTTCCTGGTAGGTAGATCCTAAATATTTCTTGATAATTGTTGGTTTGATCTAGGTTAATGATGAGACTGGCTGGTCAGAAACTAAGAGGGCATACTTTTTAACCGACTTCTTCAAAAAGGAGGAGTTTCTATGTTAATCTGTATGTATTTTTTTTTTGTGTTTGGTCATCGATATTTTCGCCAATTGTGAACCGATTTACAAATTTTCTTTTTTTGTTCGAAAGGGTATACTCCAAACTACCGAGGTGATCCCATATACATTTTATTAACTTTGCTTGCGTAGTTTTTGAGTTAGCTTCAATAATTACGTATTTTTCCCACTTAGTCTATGTAGACGACATTATATTTGACTCTGTCACTGTTATTTACATAGCATGTAGTGGTATTCGAATTTGTGTGGGGTAGGTACCACACAGTTTTTAAGGTACCAACTGCAGGCGGCAGCAGCATGCGACGTGTCGTCGCGACACAACTGGTTTCTATTAATTTCTATGAAACCGACGTGTCGCTAGCTCAGGGAGGTATTTGATAGAAGTACTGCCTCCTATCGCCTAGTCACCTGCTGTTGCCGCCTGCGGTCGGCTATGGAATGGTACCTTTATTTTGAAGACTAGGATCTCAGACCAAATAAAAAACCAAAACAGAGACGTGAGGCCGGTTTCATAAACATACGTGCACTTAGTTTAGTGTAGTTTGGTTGTAAATAGTTGTAAATGAGTGTGTGTGAGCGTGTATGCACAGAGCGGTGGTGTAGTATTGGCATGCTTCACTGTATTGTTTCGCAGCGCTCCGTCTTGGTTTTTTTTGTTTGGTCTGAGACTAAGATAATAATTATCATGAATGCATTATATAAACATAAAAAAATGAACATAGGTACAGTGCTTAAAGGAACTTGTGGCGCTTGAATGAAATTGACAGGGGGGCGTTGCTGGTAAACATCCATACTTTTTTTTTGTTTTTTTTTTCCTAGCCTACGCTGTCCCACTCCTGGGCAAAGGCCTACCTCCACTCCTTCCATCTTTCGCGAGCCCGCGCCTCCTCTTACCAGTTTTGATGAAACCTATCCAGCTCGTCCCGCCATCTCCTACGTGGTCTGCCGCGACCCCGTCTCACTGTCTCAGGGCACCAGTTCCGTGCTATTTGGGCCCACAGTTTGCGGCAAACGCGGCAGACGTGTCCTGCCCAGTCCCATTTCAGTTGGGCAGCCTTTTGAGCCACGTCAGCTATCTTTGTTATGTAGCGCAGTATTGTGTTACAATCACGATCTGTTAATTTAACGCCTAGTATACTGCGCTCCATCCATACTAATATTATAAATTCGAAAGTAACTCTGTCTGTATGTTACCTTTTCACGCCTAAACCACTGAACGGATTTTCACAAAATTTGGCAAGGAGATAGATGGCACCCTGAGGAAGGACATAGGCTACTTTTTATCGACATACCGCGCGGGCGAAGCCGTCGGCGGAAATTAGTTTGGAATACTGTTTCGTGAATATTGTATTGAATAAACAAGATGGCGACGTTAGTTCCAATTTTGACCATACGCTAAAAGATCCTCGTACATATAAACCTACAGATTAAAAAAACATTTATTTCAATTAACATACTTGCATGTGTGTGTGTGTAAGATATTCAAAAAGTAATGAGTAGTTATAGCTATCTTTTACTAACACACAATGAAAAAAAATTAAGTAATAAAAACTATAACCCAACTACGACTAAAAAGGTATAAACAAGACACCAGAGACAGACTAATTAAAAATCCGGAGTCACACGTGTTAGGGCATAAATCGAACAGATTACGTGTGACTCCGGATTTTTAATTTGTCTGTCTGTGGTGTCTTGTTTATACCTTTTTAGTCTTTTTTAATGTGACGTCACATAGCCTATAACCAGCGGACGATTGGACGACGCTTCCAAAGATACCTCATTTGTCAAATTGTGATGAGTGGTTTAGAAGATAGAAGGGAACAGATGAACATACTTACATACATACATACATACACACCGATCAAAATCATAACCCTCCTTTTTTCTTCGCCGTAGTCGGGTAAAAATATGTAGCGCTGTTTTGTCAATTACAGGTGAAGCACTTTAAAATACGAAATTAATATTTGAATGTGCTTTTGTACAGGATGTTTATTTCAAACTTATTTGGAGCCTCTTTTTTCGTAAGTACAGGCAACCGCATCACTTACACTAAGGAATACAAAGGCCTAGGCGCAGTCAATGGCATATTCTTATCAGTTATGTTCGGTCGATCTTACCTATACCTATTCATAAAGCAAAGCAATAATTTCAGCTTAATGTTACCAAAATGTTACAGAATGTCAACAATGTGAACCTACCCTTAAATTGAACATGTAAGACAACAAATTATGCAAAACATTTGAACTTTGAAAGGAACCAATTAGAAGTCTTGCATGATTACGTGTGGCGGTGTGGCGTTCCAGATCGGTGTAATATGTACCAATTAGAGCTAATGTGGGGCACTGGTGGAATAAGTTGGCTTTGAAGTATTTTAACTTTAAGTTTGATAGTAAGAAAGGGAAAACAACCTTTTTTTTTAACTGTTTATACCCAGGAAATATAATCAGAAAAAAATTAATATTTAAAACTAATAAAATAATGTAAACAAAAAAGACCTGCGCGAGGCCAAAAAGGCACCTCTCTAGCATAATGCAGCGATATTTAAAAAATAAATAACGCAGTGCTGGTATTCTGATAGAGCCCGCTGTGATGGCTACCACGGCGTCTCCTACGGACATAATATAAATCTCAAAAATTGTGGATAAGGGTAGTTTAAATCAGTGTGATCATCTTTATCATCATCGTCTGCCTTTTCCCAACTATTCGGCTTCTAGTCTACCGCTAAATACAAATAATATTTTAGATGCAGTGACTGCCCATCGGGGGGCCTCAAACGGCCGTATTAGCAATTCCTCTGAAAGCAATTCATTTCCTGAATTCCCAGCTGTCATTAGCAAATCCTCTAAAAAAAGCAATTCATAATTTGTGGACCATTTTACGAATCTCCGTAGAAAACTGTCAAACAGAGTAATTATTTTGTAATGTGAATTGCACGCAGATCATTATTATGAATTGTTAGTTTGTGACATTGACATTTTACGATGATGCATAATATTTTCCTATTATGATTCTGCCAAAGTGGCTGTTTTAAGCCTCCTGACCCCACGATACCTCTTGGTCAGTCTAGCTGTCAGTCTTGCAAGCTTCTGACTCCCCGTAACGACTGTCAAAAATCTACGAATGACAGCTGGGACCAACGGCTTAACGTGCTTTCCGAGGCACGGAGGGGTCTCAGTATGAACTCGGTTTGAAATGTTTCCACATTAAACTTACCTAAAAATCAATACATCACAGTAACCTTCGAACCACTAATAAATTCGTTAATTATGTTAATTAGTAGCAATACATTTAGTGCGACCTTTCTGAACTAATACATTACGTTTTCGTGAGCCACATACATGGAGTTCTTTATTAGGAATAATTATCTTTGGTATTTTACCTCGAAAGGAAAATGTTACCTTTTTATCTGTGGATATCGTAAAAGGAAAATACAACTGTACACGGATCTTTTGGCGCGTGGCAAAAAACGGAACTGAAGCCGCCATCTTGTTTTACAATACAATTTTACGCAAATGTTTACCAACAATACGTGGCGGCGGAGGCGGCAGCGGCGAGGGGAGCGGCGCGGTTCAATGCATAGTTTTTTATGAAACTGGCCTCGAAGGCAGCGGCGCGGGGAGCGGCGACAGTTCCATCTAAATAAATAAATCTATGCATTGTAATGCGCTGCACCCGCGCCGCCACCGTGGCCTCCCCGCGCCCGCTGACTTCGCGTCCGTAGCCTAACAGCATTGTGACCACCATGAAGATCATTGAAGCACTCTAGCCTTTAATGTCAAGGGGATAGGCATGGTTTGTCAGAAACTTCTAAATGGTCCTGGAGATGTTTGTATATTAGAAGTGTCCAGAAGCGAATTAAAACCTACACTATGAAACGTTTGCGTGTTTCCCAAAGTAATTAGGCTCATACATACTTGCGCGATATCGCAGGCGCGACAGGCAGCGCTACCCTTGACGCGCCCGCGATATTGCGCCGGTTTGTAGGAGCCTATATCGTCAATCTTCGGGCCATAAATCATTGTTATTAGGTTGTCTCGCTTGCACTTATGGAGCAAGTAGCAAACTATCGATAAGATGCAAGGCATTGCTTATTCTTATTGCTACTGACATTTTTATGGTCGACGTCGCTCAGTTTATAACGCGAGTCGTACGATAGTTGCTAAAACCTTGGACTACTATGACTTTTTTCCCAGTCTTTCCAAGAACTGATGCTGATGGAAAAGATCGTTATGCAATGTGGATTTATTCTGGTGACCTGTAATACCTACAGGTTTTTTATAACACCTACTTCAGTCACCAAGGGGCCTAAACCGGCCACATTAGCAATTCCTCTAAAAGTAGTTCATTTCCCGAATCCCAGCTGTCATTAGCAATTCCTCTAATTTGACATAAAAGCAATTCATAATTTGTGGACCATTTTACAAATCTCCATAGAAAACTGTGAAACAGATGAATTATTTCGTATTAAGAATTACACGCAGATCGTATTATGAATTGTCAGTTTGTGACATTTTACGATGATTCTTATTATTTTCAAATTATGATTCTGCTACAGCGACCGTTTTAATAGTTGGTTTTGTATAGTTGAAAACTGTTAAGTAACTGTTAGTGCAAAGCCATTGTGAGAGAAAATAAATAAACTTATTATTATTTGAAATTGCCGCTACGCAAGTTACATAACCTACCTATACCTACTTATTATTTTATACTAAGTTTCAATTTGTTGCCGGCAGGCATTACATACTTCACCACTGTGCGGATCGCCCGGAGGACACGGTGGAGCATACGGTTGAGGTATGCTGCTTGGGCGGAGCACCGCCGTGTCCTCGCGGAGGCGATTGGCGGCAATGACCTCTCGCGTCCGGCCCTGGTTCAGGCCATGGTACGGAGCGAGAGGGCATGGGAAGCCGTCACCTCCTTCTGCGAAGCAGTAATGCTCGCGAAGGAGGAGGCGGAACGCGTGAGGGAAAGGCAAAGTTTGCGCCCTCACGCCCCTAACCGCCGCCGTTGGAGACGCCCTGGGCGTCGGGAATCCCAGGCGGATTCCCGGCCACCATAGGCGCGGGCTTGCGGACGGCGAGCAACGGGCAGCTCACCGTCCGATAAGGACCAGGCCCGGGTCGATGGCGCGTCGTGTTCCACGCGCGCCTCAAAGAGATGTCAGCAAAATTGACGGGGTCCAATAGGACTGATGCCTGCCAGGGTTGCGGGAAAGTCCGAAAGGGATACCGGGACCTTGGCAACAGGCAAATGAAGGAACACGGGTGGGTTTTAGTCAGTAAAAGTCTGACACGCCCTTCCGCTCCGCCCAGAGCGGGAGAAGTCATTGGATGATTTCCCACCCTCAAAAAAAAAAAAGAAAAAGGCATTACATACTACCTACAGCTTTAGCCTAAGTAGGTAACATGCTTAGATTATACATGATTCAAATAATGTTCGAATATTCATGTTTCTTCATTGGTTTAGGCTGTGCGTAGTATTTTAACCAGGTAGGGAACTGCAACTTACGTATGGCAATATAAAACTAAATATAACTAAGTTTAAGTAAGTCAGTACTTACTTCATAAAAAGTTGGCAATAAGGAATGTAAAGTACCAAAATAATAGTACATTACTGTCGCGGCCTGCAACTAGCGCATTGATGGACGATTGTCAAAATGTGGGCCGAGGTGAAGCCGAGGCTCACATACGTGAGTCCATCAATGCCTGGTTGCGGCCAAGCCTTGTATAGTACTTTTCACAAATAATGCGCGGAAATTCAGACTGAGTAAATTAATTATAAATTCCAGAATCAATGACGGACAAAGTTAATTTTTCACGTGCCAATATAATCATTTGTTTCTACAACTCTGTTTGCAAGCCAAATCGAAATTTCAATAAAGTCTTTGTAGTAAAAAGTTCGTTCCATTTTATACTAACGTAAGAGTTTTCGTAGTAATTGAATTGGCCGCTAAACATGACAGATGGATTTTCATAGTAACATTGCCGGCAGCATCGTCACTTGTTTTTGACCAGTACAGCAATTTCGATTTATGTCGAAGAAGGTTGGCAAAATAATGCTCAGAATTCCAAGCATGTTTGAGAAAAAGAATTATTTTCAGTAAAAACAAAGAAGCCGCTGTATAGTCTTCATTCCAACTGACATAGCTTATTATCAGGCCTGTGTACCTACTCGTATGTACACCCACATTTCGCCATAGTTGTATTAAAGTCACATGTAAAAAGGGGGGCGAGTCTAGCGAGAAATTCCTGATAGTAAAACTCAATAGCACTTTGCCCGACCTGGGAATCGATCCGAAGACCTCATGCTCAGCAGTAGCACTTGCGACCACAAGACAAACGAGACAGCTTTTTCTCGTAAAATTTTTTATAGGTAAGCAAGGTGTTGTTACTGTTAGACACGTTTTGATAAATGTAACTGATAAAGCCTCTAAGCCTCCTAAAAGCTTGACACGCTACTGGAATGGTCATTTCTTTCATTACGCTGTCACCCACGGCGTAATTGCGTTACACACTTACAGTAGCAATGGCTTTCATTTTGACAGTTCAACAACATTCATTGCGTTATTTACGTTGTTGAGCAGAAACGTTTTTCCAACCTACGAAGCAATGGACCAGCAATATCCTTCAAAATCATTCAAATTGAGATGGATAGTGTGTTACGTAATTAGGGATAATTATAAGCGCAGAATTTGTATTAAAAAACTTAATCCGAAAAGCTTATTTTCAATGAGTAAAATGAATGTTGCTTGCATTGTTTTTACGTATTTCGTCATTTTAATGGCCAGCGCAAATAGGACTGAAAAAAAAACTAGAAATATAATCCAAGAGAAACGTATTTATAACCTTCTAGTCTTCGAGGTCAAAGCCAGGGTTAAAACCCTCATATTGCCATAATTGCTATATGGTTACCCAATTAAATAGTTCGATTAAAACCCTTTGATAATAATCACTAACCATCATTTTCTAATATATTGGACATCATTTCAACGAAACATAATTATTATGTAGATTTTATGGGGTTTTAATAATAATATGCTAGGCTTATTTAGCACGTTTTAAGGCTCGTGCAGACTAGTGCGACTTGTCACATCGGACACCGATAATTGTTCCGTGAAGTTTTCTCAGAAATTGTTTCGTTAAAATCTCGTCGCGATGTCGCGACCCGCCTGTTTACGGGAGTCTTTAAACGCAGTATGACGAGTAATGGTGACCCAGTGTTAACGGCCCCGACTTACGAGATGTAGGTCGTGAGTTCGACCCCAGGCAGGTGCTTTAATCACCACTGATCTTTAAAACGGTGAAGGAAAACATCGTCAGGAATGTGGTATGTCCTAGCTAGAACCAAAAATTATATTACATGTGACGTCTACCAACCCGCATTGGGCGCACGTAGTAGCCCACTCCCTCTCGAAGAGAGGAGGCCTGTCTCTGAGCAGTAGAAGTATTTTAGGCTGATTTTGCAAACGCAATACGCGCTATTTTTTATTATTTTGACATCTAGTGATAAGTGATATTTGTGACGTTAAGATGGCACACAATCCGCGGATTAGGTTTACCACTGTAAAATTCATAGGAATTTCAAATTCTACACCTTACTGAAACCATACAGTCAATGGAAATATCTATTTCTTGTCATACACCACTTTTTCTGAATGGGCTCAATGACCATAGCTTTGTGTGTGTCCACGATCCAGGCGAATCCCCTTTATATATATTTAGGTAATATTTCTAATAAAAAAGTGATCTTGTAACGGTTCTGTTTTTTTCTTTAATGTCGGAATCCTAAAAATACAAAAAAAGCCAATCAAACGCGTCCCTTTGTCAGTACTTACTTACTCAAGGCTATTCAATCCTGAGGGTGACCTAGGGTCAATCGATACAAACAGCCCTAGGCAACCATTAAGTGGACATAGCTACACAATGTCAATATCATAACGGTTCTATAACGTTTTATCAAAGATGTTTAATTATTTACTGGGCGATATAGTGGATAATTTTCATTAATAGCTGGTAAAGTAAAATGGCCTCGTAAGGGCATCGAACTTGGTGATAATTAAAAGCTTATTGATTAGTTACACATTGCCTACCCGATGACCTTGTGAAGGCCGCAGGAATCCGCTGGATGCGGGAAGCACAGAACCGGTCGAAGCGGAGGTGCTTGGGGGAGGCTTATGTCCAGCAGTGGACTTCTTTCGGCTGAAATTATTATAATGATTGTCTACTGGTTATCTATTGTGTTCCCAAACTTTTTTATCCATAATCTAAAGTAAACATTATTGTTACTGAAGTTTATAGCAAACGTGTTATGGATAATGATTTTTCTCAAACATGCTTGGAAATTCGAGTATTATTTTGACAACCTTCTTCGAGATAAATCGAAATTGCTGTACTGGTCAAAAACAAGTGACGATGCGGCCAGCAAAGTTATTATGAAAATCCATATCTGGCGTGTTTAGCGGCCAAATAAGTTACTATGAAAACTCATATCTGTCGTGTTATTTATAAATGGAACGAACTTTGTACTTCAACACACGACAACCAAGGAGGTAACTTATCAAAGATTTTATTTAAATTTCGAATTGGCTTGCAAATGGAACAAAGAAGAAACAAATGAACATATTGGAACATGAAAAATTATAGTTGTTCGACATTGATTCTGGAATTTCTATTTAATTTACTCAGTTTGAATTTCCGCGCATTATTTGAGAAAAGTACTATACAAGCCTTGGCCGCAATCAGGAATTGATTTTCACGATCGTCCATCAATCCCCTTATTGCTGGCCGCGACAGTAATGTACTATTCGGACAAACAATTTTAGGAGAAGTAAGGGAGTATCTTGTCTACCCCATCCATAATAATTTAAAACATTCACTTAGGTTAGGTTACGATTTTATTCGTCGGATTTGTAGGATTGCCAATTTGTACCTAGAGATTTATAGGTATTGAAGGAGATGATTTTCAGAAAAGTAATATCGTAATCCCTGCTTCCATCCAAGGTGCATAGTTAATTCCAATTTGTGACAACATAAGGATGCGGTCTTGGAACTAAACATGATTTCGTTTAATTAAAAATAGAAAAGTGCAATAATCGGCTTTTGTAAAGTGAATAACAAGTAATATTATTTCCAATGAAATTATTCGCATTATTCTGTTTCAGGTTATGGAAAAGTTTTCATAAAAAAATCCTTACTTATATTATAAATGCGAAAGTAACTCTGTCAGTCTGTCTGTCTATTGCGCTTTCACGCCAAAACTACTGAACTAATTTAAATGAAATTTGGTACACAGATAGTCTAGAGCCTGAGAAAGGACATAGGCTACTTTTTATCGATATACCACGTGGGCGAAGCTGCGAGCGGAAGCTACTTCATTATAAAGCTCTTCAGATGTGTAAGAACTGCCACAAAACCTCCGCAAATCTGTACAGAATAAGGGCCAGGATAAATAAACTGACGTATAAAAAATAAACAATGTCCCATATATCGTGGTGGAGTGTAAACCAAGTAGTATCATCGATGTAGAGGGGTACGTTATCGACATGTTCGAGTTACTTATAAATTTTCAGGATTTGCTCTGTTGTGATAGGTGCTCTCGTTAACATGCAAAGTTAACCACACATCAGTGATAACAATTTGGAGGACCTCGTGGCTAAGTAATAACAGCCGCATCGAGTTGATCCATCAGTTTAAGCTACGCTTGCCGGGGTTGGTCGGTGGATGGGTGACCATCTTTACATACCGAGACTCATCCGTGCAATGAAATGAAATGAAATGGTTTATTCTGTAAATAGGATATTAGAATCACTTTTACACCTCATTACGTTGCGTAGTTAACCGTCTGTATAAATCTGTGTTGGGGGGAAAATTCAGTACCAGAAATGAAATGAAATGATTTTATTTTGTGTAAATAGGTTTGTATATATAAACCCTGGTATCAATTAAATATTGTAAAACTTTTAACTACTACCTACTTAAACGGCCTGTCTATTAAACTTCCATAAAATAATGACTAACGAGTTGTAAAAGTAGGGAACTTTAACAGTTTGCAAAACTCCTGCAGAATATCCGTGTAGAAAACTTTTTTATTACTCATAAACCTCGCATTTCGTTGTACAGTTTCGAATTTAACTTTGAACAACAAACTTCTATTGAAACTTGACTTGTGCAGTTTCTTTATTACCAGGAACCTACGAGGATTGAAAACTGTGTTTTATTTACAAAATATTGGCTAAGTAGGTACCAAATTATTGTAAATAAATAAATAAAATAAATTACATGATGTAATTTATTTATGCAGTCCAACGACTTATTCACTAATACATTTTTTGGGGTACTGTAATAATAAAACTTAAATCCAGAGTGAATTTGTCACTTACAGGTGTGTACAGCACTTACAAATTTCAAGTTTTATATAATAACTAGCTTCGCCCCGCGGTTTCACCCGAGTAAGTCTCGATCCCGTGGGAATATCGGGATAAAAAGTATCCTATGTGTTAATCCAGGTTATAAACTATCTGTTTGCCAAATTTTATCCAAATCCATTCAGCCGTTTTTGCGTGATTGAGTAACAAACATCCAAACACACAAGCACACAAACTTTCACATTTATAATATTAGTAGGAAGTAGGATATTAGTAGGATTTAAAAGTAAGCAATAAATTAATGATTATAGATAGATAAAGACATTAACTGTGGCCACTGTGAGTCAGTAACAATTGTTTGCGAGTTTGCTATAGAGAATTTTAATTATTTTACTTTACGTTTTGATAAGATTTTTCGACATTTTTCAATGAATGTCGGATAGAACGAATATTAAATAAAACCATTAATAAAATCATTATTGTACAAAAAAGTATGGTTAACCAATCAAAAACTAATGCATGATCATCTTGCTGGTTCTGAACAGCTCACGGGAGGTCGGGTCGAGAACTCTAAACGCTATCTTCATACCACTAAAATCTTAAGGACAATTCATTTGAAAAGGGGTCCAATAGGACCGATGCCTGCCAGGGTTGCGGGAAAGTCCGAAAGGGATACCGGGACCTTGGCAACAGGCAAATGAAGGAACACGGGTGGGTTTTAGTCAGTAAAAGTCTGACACGCCCTTCCGCTCCGCCCAGAGCGGGAGAAGTCATTGGATGATTTCCCACCCTCAAAAAAAAAAAAAAGTACCGTCATGGTCACTGACACTGGTGAGAGATTACAAAACCCAAGTAAAGAGCGTCGGTCACGTGCCTCTCGAACCGCTTTGCGTTCTGCATATTCTAAAGTTCTCCATCTATACTACTTGCGAACAATACAGTGATCATGTCAAAACTACATCTCCGCTCTGGGCATACTCACACGCACACATTTACGATCATACTTCACTTCACTGAGTGCACACATCGCACCTTTAAAGTAAAACCGTTACTAAACGAAATTATAAAATTTTACAGGAGAGCCAATATTAAAAAAAGTCACCGTTTTTTGTCAATAAAATCTCAGTGCAGGGTTCTATAGGACATTTAATGAGGTCTTATTATAGATCTCTGTTTACATTATGACACGTAATTTAGGAAAGTAATTTTTTTTTTAAATAGATGGCATTGATAACTAAATTCATGAGAATTTTCGTTTAGTAACGGTTTTACTTTAAAGGTGCGACATATATACCAAACCAGCCTCACGTCACTATTGTCAGCGCTCTGTCTTGGTTTTTTATTTGGTGTGAGATCTAGCTATGTTTACATAAATCAACATATTCATATTCATAGCTTTTTGCCCTTCTCCCATATATTATGTACAGCACGACTTCTTTCAAGCATCACTGTTAGCTTTCATCTCTGAAGTCAAATCCTGTTCTAGCCTTATCAACTTTCATAGAATTCATCCATCGTTTCTATGGTCTACCGCTGCTATAAAGTCATCCACATTAACTATCTTTACATACACACATACATTAAATAACGTCTTTGTACACACGGCTACACATCAAGCTATACAATTCCAGTATAAGCTGACCTCGCATCGTACGGAAATCCTATACAATGCGAGATCAGCTAAACTATTCGAGGTTTGGAGCCGCCAGAACCCCACTCCGTCTCGCTCTCACTTTGGCCGCGAGTAGTATGGTGCGAGCGAGAGGAAATTTAAGGTTGGGTAGGCCCTTACGATGTCAAAAAACGCTCTGTATTTGGACAGCAGTAATTATATTATGTCCGTTCACCACTTTCATACGAACCCAGACTTTTTCTGCCCAATCTTCAGACACAACCGAAACTTCCTTTTTCATGACTGTCAAGGGAAATGGATTCATTCATTTCATAGACAAACCATAAAGGTTTTATCGGAATAGAATACCCGAGTTACAACTTCTATAAACATTGATTACGAGACTTACTCATAAAATGGAAAAGTGATTACTTACATATTCCAATATGAAAGGATTGGACGACATATAAAAGTAATTTGATATAGTGCGTGATAAATGATAATTTTGTAAGAGTTGGGTTACAGCAAGTATTTTGTGGATAAAAGTAACACAGATTGTGGGGCTGAGTTATCTATAATCCTAACCAATATTATAAATGCGAAAGTGAGTTAGTTTGTTTGTTACGCTTTCACGCTGAAACGGTTCAACGAATTTGGATGAAATTTTTCAGATGGGTAGACCATGACCTGGGTTAGGACATAGGATATTTTTTACCCCGATATTCCAACGGGGTCGAGACTTATGCGGGTGAAACCGCGGGGTGCAGCTAGTATTATATAAAACCCAATATGTGACTGGGTTTTCAAAATACTGCTCCCTTGCTCATAGGTAGGTTTAAAAAAAATATAAATGAAAGAATAAAACAAATCACAAACATATAAACATCACAAAAATCTCAATAGGTTTGTCCGGATGAACCATGGAATGATGTTGGAACCAAATTATCAGTTTACAGGTGGTATTGATGGACAGATATAAGGTGTTTTTACATTTTCCAGATATAAGGTGTTTTTACGTTTTCCAGACATACCTAAGGTGTTTTTACGTTTTCCAGATATAAGGTGTTTTTACGTTTTCCAAAACTGATCAACAGCACAGTTGGAGAAGCGAACAAAGCCCTTTGGGTCTAGTTGTAGGTTTGGGAAATGAAATAGCTGCAAAGTAATCTTTTGGCGCGTTGTCAAAATTGGAACAAAAGCCGCCATCTTGTTTTCCCAGTGTAATTCTACAAAAAAAAAAACACAAATGTTTACCAACAAAGCCCCTATGTCATACAAGCGCCAAAAGATCGTTGTACCACTTTAGCCACAAAAGCTTTTCTTTTTTTTGTTCATCTTACCCATGAGATGTTGTCATGCTGATAGGTAAATAGAGACATATCTCTATTTACCTATATATTTAATATTCTGTATCATAAATATCCACATAATTACATACATCCCCAGGTATAATATTTAGTCACACTCAACACCAGCACAACTATCTTAACTCATACACCTACTAAAAAGACACATCACTCACTCATACATACACCATCACAATCACACACAACATACATATATACTTGGAAATCTACTGTCTTCTTTATGTATTAGTATTGATTTTCTTAGTTTTCTTTGTGTATTCGTTTTGATTGCATATTTCTTTTCTTGTAGATTACGAGTAGACTCAATTAAGAAATTTATGGTAAGTAACGTATACATATACCTATTACAATGTATACCAATAAAAATGTAAACGGAACGAAGGAGCCTGGATCTCACAATACAGGGAATCCTAGTGTGAGTTCCAGGAATCAACGCATTCGATTGTAATTTCTTACAAAATAAATTATTCTTATTCTATTCTTATTCTTATGCTACAGTGAAATCTCCTTCATCTATTTTCTCGACTTCCTCCTCAATCTTCCTCACACTGGCGTTTGATAAAGCTTGCTTACGCATTCATACGATTAAGATAAAAATACCTGCCTTAAGTTAAATCACGTCGAGACGTGACGCATTATCTCGCGATGTGCACAGAATGGGAGACAGAGAACAGAAGGGAGGCTTTTACTGGAGGGAGGATAAAAACTCTGTGAGTAACGGATGCTATGGAGTGAATTAGAAAAAAAAAATGTGGACCTTGAAATGCTTCTAGGGAGCAGATTTGATGTGTGTAATAAATATACTCTCTTTATGTAAATGTATTTAATATTCACACAACAATATTATGCGAAAGGAGACATTATTATTACAGAAAATGCGCCTTAAAATAATTATGAGGAAAACTAGGTATGTAGAAAGTAAAAAAAAACTAACTAACTTTTGATTGGCAAAAATATTGGCACCTTTATCAAAAGTTTTACCAATCAAAAGTCATTTATCAGGCTGAAAATCAGCGTTGTACTTCAAACATACATGAGACAGTCCCCAAAACCAACACCACCACCCCACCTATAGTCAAACTCAAACTCAAAGCATTTATTTCAATTAAACTATTTACAGGCACTTTTGAATTGTCAAGGAGTCGGTCAGTCAGAAATATGAAGCTAGTTGCCCATTCCAAAGCGTAGTAGGTACCTATGGAGAAGAACGGGCAAGAAACTCCTATACGTACGTACCCATACGTACCTATGACCACCCACCCCTACCCCACCCTAGCACCTACCTAGTGGTATGGCCTTTCACCACTGCCTAGTGCTTTAGCTGGGAAGAAGACGTAGAGAAACAAACTCCCCAGCAGCACAATACAATACAAAAGAAATAACTTGATTCGTACAAAGTTAACATTTGGAACTGTAGCATACATCTATTTATTTACCTTGTAATTAATTAATTGCCAAGCCGCAAAGCCAACTAACATACCAGGCATTGTAGTTATCTGAACAAAAACGGAGGACCCTTTTAAATATTTAACATTTGTAATATGCCGTTCCTCTGAGGTTGAGGTTTCCCTGTGGAGTTCGCTTCCACCTTCGGCTAACACTTACCATCAGGTAAGATTCAGGCCAAGAGCAACGCCATTAGATTGTATTTCCTATTTCAAATTACTTAATAAATTTCATGACATGGTAAACTTGTATTGATCTGATTGAATGTGTTAATAAATATATAAGAATTGAGTCTTTATTATTATAGCCCAAAACTGTTTGCATGCCTTAGTTAAGCTAGTTAGTATAAGGATTAAAATGAAACTTAACATTTATAACTTGTACCTAATTTCTGTGCAAATAAAGAACTATTCCATTCTATTCTAATATAGAGGATAACAGAAAAAAAAAAAAAAACTCGATTTCTCATATCAATATCCTATCTTTGTTACAGACACTATAACGTCCATAACCGAGGAACCCGACTTGGCAGACAATCCCTCGACCAGAAGAAGTGAACCTCACTCGTCGCGCATCTCCGCCGGTGAGAGCGGTAACTAGCTTCCACTAGTTGATATAGATTAGATCACACCACACTATCATCTTCATCACTCATCATAGCTCAGTATAAATACGAAAAAGTACTGATCAGCGCGCTGATTGTCACAAGCGCTAATGCTGAGCGGTACTGCTGAATCCTAATAACACAACCCGACCCGGGAGGAACCCATGAGGTTATGGTGGTTATGGTCCTGGGTTCGTTTGGTCGGGGTTTTCCGGGTTTGACCTTAAGTTCCGGGTTTTTCCATCTGGAATTTTTCAGTAGGATCCAAGATTTGTAAGTCTGGATTTGTGTCCGGTTGATAGCAATAGGCTCGCTTTTACATGGGACTTAAACATAAGGCTGAGTTATTCAAATCTGGTTTAGCATTTAGCAGACGAAAACAACACACACATACTCGATACATACCATTTACCTATTTAGTGTGTTCCACTACAATGGCATAGTTTACGGCCAACTATGCCTAAATGCCTGTCCAATAACTTGCCTAATTTTATAGCTGCCCCGTTCCGCTCTGAATACGGCACAGTTTGGTATTTGGTAGTCTCACGACACTCCTACACGGCATAAGGCATTGACACTTCAAACGCCTTTATCTTTAAGTTGTAGCTTAGCTTTATTAGGTTTTGTTTTTGTTTCGTTGTAGCTCGTTTAGGTACGAAAATTTCATCCTATGGAGGTCATACTATTTCTACGGAACTAATATTATTAATTAAATTTAAATAAATTAGCGAAACTCCGCAGACGAATCGCAATAAAATCGCTTTCAATTCTGGCATGAAAATGTTCTATTTTAAAAATATGAGCGAACGAAACAAGTTAAAAAAAGATCTCGAGAAACCAGGCAACCCTTGAATCAATTGTACATGGATGTGCAACTCTGTATATAGACGAGTCAAAACTTGCATGCAATAATTACCTTGATGTAAACAGAAGTCGCATGCAATTAATGAATTGCAAAACTTGCATTCAATTATTGTATGCCATTTAATGGAAATCGTACGCGTGTAAACACTTGCATGCAATTCTTGAATGGCGATCATGTGCTTTATGGCATGCGATTTTTGCTCTTGAAGTTTCCAGTGCACCGTGTAAATGGGGCTTTAGTATATAGATGTTATATTATAAATATACATAGAACCAGGTATCGAATAATCATGAAATGTGCATGACCCTTACACTCAAACCACTATATTTTTCATGAAAAATACATAAATATCTCGTAGTGTCAAACGAATGTACCAGTATCTAGGTGACAAAATTTATCTCTTATCAATAAAAGCCTACATATATATCTGAATAGTATTTTATTGTTCTGTTACCAAAGGCCTTCGTGGCCATAAATAACGATAAATTTACGGCCACTGCATGCCATGTTTATAGCCGATGCATGCCACACTAGTTCTAGATGTTGGATTAGAGCGTGGTTTGGAACTTGGCCCATAAACTGTTTTAAAAATATATGTGGAGTACAACATACATTGAAATTTAATTTATACATTTTTTATTTGAGTTGCTAGTCAACCGTTGTGTCCTCGTATTCAGTAAATGTGTTGTTTATTTAAAATGGTCCAATCTGATGTAAAGTACAGTAACCGCTCCTTTGCACATTTGCAACATCAGAGGCTCTCTGACGTGTTACCTACGTAATGGCGAGGTACGGAGAGAGCAATCTATACAGACGAACCTTCTTCATCTGACTAATCACGCGCACATTGGTACTGGACGCGATGAGATTAGCTCAGGGGGTCTAAAACGGCCACATTAGCAATTCCTCTAAAAGCAATTCATTTCCTGAATGTCCAGCTGTCATTAGCAATTCCTCTAGTTTGACACAAAAGTAATTCATAATGTGTGGACCAGTTTAAGAATATCCATAGAAAACTGTCAAACAGATGAATTACTATCCGCTTGCCGTGGTTGGTGGTAGATGGGTGACCATCTTTACATACCGAGACTCCTCCGAGCCTCGGAAAGCACGTTAAGCCGTTGGTCCCGGCTGTCTTTCGTGGATCTTTGACAGTCGTTACGGGTCGTCAGAAACCTGAAAGTCTGACAACCAGTCTTACCAAGGTGTATCGTATTACCCAGTTACTGGGTTGTGGAGGTCAGATAGGCAGTCGCTCCATGTAAAATATTGGTATTCAGCTGCATCCGGTTAGACTGGAAGCCGACCCCAACATAGTTGGGAAAAGGCTAGGCAGATTGATTTTGGTGATTCTGCCAAACTGGCTGTTTTAAGCCCCCTGGCCGTTGCAGGCTGATACTGATACTGTTGATACTGTAAGTGCCGTACACGGTAAGGCACGGATTTTGGCAAGGTCAGACAAATCTAAAGGTAGAACTACCCATTTAAATATTTCATTTATCTTATCTGGGGTAGTATTATGAAGTAATAATGCCATCATTATTTCACTGCGAAAACGGGATGGTGCTAGCGGCCTTGTCTAGCTCCGTTTCTCTCTAACACTGGAAAAATGGTGGCATTACTTCTTCATAATGCACCTGACATGTAATGTTTTACAGAATGGAGCGGCGCGACTGGCGGCCCTCCTGCGGAAGTGGTACTACGGCTGCATCCTCCTTCGTCCACGTCGCGAGTCAATGCCTCCCTAGCTGACATCGGTGAGTAACACAGACTTGGTAAAGAATACAACCAACTACTCAGCGGTGGTTCTATTGAGTAGAAATTATAGCCGACACCGTGGGATGAGGTGGGTTTGACCCCGCATCCTATTTCAAAGCGGTCGCTGCACGAATCCGCGGTCGCGTGCATATGTCACTTTTTGTTCGGAAAACCGGAAAATGCTCTCTAGGTTCACTGCACAAAAAGTGACATGAGCGCGACGATCGCGGATTAGCACGATGATTGCTTTTAAAAACGACGCGGCCGTAACGCGATATTAAATATGTTTCACTTTTTTTGTGTTTTTTTAGTCTGTTGCTTTTTTTTTAAAGTTTTTTTTTTCCCCTTTTTAGTTGTGGTACCTACCCCACAAAAATTCGAATACCACTGTTAGAATATATAGCCTGTGGTACATTAATATTTTATATCCGAGCAACACTCTCTCTTCCTCTTCCGGCTTGCACACGAGAGCATATAAGATGACTTTTGTAATTCTTATAAATTCAATAAAAACGGTATAAGAACTAAAAGGAGTGTAGTATCAATTAGCCAATTTACAAACATGGTAGCAGAGCGCGTGGTTTGTAGTAATAAAACAAGGATTGCTAAAGTTTGACAAGATTAAAAAGATACACGTATTAGGTCAAGTGAACAAAAGAAAATGCAGCGAGCAAATAACCAAATGATACCGGAATTCGACGGAAAGGAATATGCAAATTGGAAAATACGCTTGTTAAAATATTTACAGTATAAAAAATGTAACGAGGTTATAACTAGAAAACTTGACAGCACTGCTGATGAAAAAGAAAAAGAAAATTGGCTAGAAAAGGACGTGCAAGCCACCAATTATATATATGGGGCGATAAGTAACAAACAATTGGAATACGTATCGGAATGTGAGTCGGCTTATGACATTATTTGCAAATTTGATTCAATGTACATAAAGGCCTCTACATCATTGCAAATAGTATACAGAAATAACCTTGAAAATATTAAATTAAAAAGTTATGCAGAATTAAACTTATTTTTTGATGATTTCGAAAAATCTGTAAACCAGTTAAAACAGGCGGGTGCTACTATTACGGAAAATGAAAAATTAAATTACATGTTGAGAGCATTGCCAAATGAATATAGTCACATTGGTGACTTGATAGATGTATTACCTAAAGAAGACAGAACAGTAGAATACTTAATGAGCAAGATAAAACTAAAATACTTGACAGAAAAACAAAATATAACATTACAAGAAAAGTCAGAAGCTCCAGTAGATAAGTCAAATGCATTTAAAACTGAAACCAAGTCAGCCCCAAACTCAAATGTATGTTTTATATGTGGGAAACCAGGCCACATGAAACGTCACTGTTGGTACAATCGTGAACAACAAAATAGAGGTAAAAATTACAATAGAGGAAGAGGTCATTCAATTCATCGGGGACGTGGTCGTGGATTCAATAATCGTGGTCGAGGAAGAAACTTTACTCAAAGTGCATCAAATACACAGAATGAACAACATAATTTCCATACCTCAGTTATTCAAAGCAACACCACATCAAGTTTGAGTGAAAATAAGTCAAATAAGAATGAAATTACATGGTTATTGGACAGTGGATGTACAGACCACATTATAAATAGTGATGAATATTTTGAAAGGTCAGTCATATTGAAGAATCCAGTTAAAGTCAAAGTCGGAGATGGAAGAATGCTAGAAGCTACAAAGGTTGGTGATATCGAACTATGTTTTCCTATTTATGGTTCAAGTACATATGTAACTGTGAGAAATGTGTTTTATGTCAAAGAAATGAAGGCAAATTTATTGAGTTATGCGAGGATCACAGATAACGGTAACACAGTAGTATCAAAAGGACATTGGGCAAAAATTTACAATCCTAATGGTAAATTATTGTCAATAGCACTAAAAGAAGAGCGGTTATACAGAGTGATCAGTTACATTGAAAATAGTAAAATAGATGCAAATGTGAGTAAAAGTACATTGTCAGTGAAGGAAAAATTACATCGGACACTCGGACATGTCAACTTTAAATATTTGGATATTATGTGTAAAAATCAGTTGCTTGAAGGAATACCTAAAGAAATAGAATCGGAGTATATGAAGTGTGCTATATGTATTGAGAACAAAATGCATAACTTACATTTTAAAAATAACAGAAGAAGAGCTGAAGATATATTAGAGATTGTTCATACAGATGTCAATGGGCCACATAACACAACAGGATATGGTGGTGAAAAATACTTTGTAACTTTCATAGATGACTATAGCAAATTGGCAAAAGTTTATTGTATTAAGGGGAAGGATCAAGTTGCAGATTGCTTTATAGAATATGTGAATGCAGTTCAAAATTTAACTGGAAAAATGATAAAAGAAATAAGATGTGACAATGGAAAAGAATATATGAACAGTAAGATGTATAGTTTTGCAAGAGAAAAAGGAATAATGATAAAGGCATGCCCAGCATATGTTCACGAGTTGAACGGAACTGCAGAGAGATATAACAGGACTATAATGGATATGGCTAGATGTTTACTAGCAGAAGCAAAAGTAAATAGATGCTATTGGCCTGAAGTGATTAAAGCAGCAGCTTATCTAAAAAACAGAAGTTTGGCAAATACTATCGTGAGGAAAACACCCTATGAAATATTTTTCAATAAGAAACCATCACTAAAAGAATTAAAATTATATGGAAGCAGAGTTTATGTCAGAATACCAGAAGAAAAGAGAAGATCAAAATGGGATAAAAAGGCAGAATTAGGAATATTGCTTGGATATGTTGAAGTTGGTTATAAAGTATTAATAAATAATAGAATAATAGTTGCCAGACATGTTGATATTGTAGAAGAGGATGTTATGTGTTTGGGCAACAATGAAGATACAGATTCAGAGGAAGAAAGACAAGAAAAAGAAATAAAAATTGAAAATAACTTACCAGAAGAAACTCAAATAATTAATCCAAGTCATGATGAAAACAGAAACAATGATGATAACAATGAATATATGGAACAGAGAAGAACAAAGAGACAAATCAAACGTCCAGTCAGATTTGATGAAGAATTTGGATATTACTGTATTTGTGCAAATTTTTGTGATGCTATGATTCCAGGTACATTTCAGGAAGCGACACAATGTGATGAGGCCAATCAATGGAAAGATGCAATGGACCGTGAGATGACCAGTCTTGTTAAAAATAATACATGGACACTAGTGAATAAACCAGACGGCAAAGAGATTTTAGATGTGAAGTGGGTATACAAGAGAAAACCAGGTAACATTCATAAAGCTCGTTTAGTAGTTAGAGGTTTTCAACAAAAGGATACTATTGACGATACATACCCACCTGTTGCCAAAATGCAAACATTAAAATTGTTATTATCTTATTCTTGTCAGTATAGTTTGAGTATTCATCAAATGGATGTAGAAACAGCCTTTCTAAATGGTAAAGTAGTATCAGAAGTTTATGTTAAACAACCACAGGGCTACAATGATGTTTCAGATAAAGTTTATAAATTAAATAAAGCGTTGTATGGTTTAAAAGAAAGCCCAAGAAGTTGGTACGAATGTTTTAACGATTTCATAAAAAACACTTGGTTTCTATAGAAGTAAATATGATTATTGCCTTTATGTAAAAAGGGAGAACAATGTAACGGTCGATATACTTTTGTTTGTCGACGATTTACTAATTTGTTGTAGAGATGTAAAAGTAATTAATGATATTAAGAAACTACTACATAATAAATTTAAAATGAAGGATTTAAATACTGTGAAAAGCTATATTGGTATAGATATTGAGTATGATTATGATAACTCTATTAATGTCTTAACATTGTGTCAGAAAAACTACATTGATTCTTTAGCAGAAAAATATAATATTAAAAATTCTAAGTTGTATAAAACACCAATGGAACTTAATTTAAAACTATGTAAATCTAATGTAAATGAGGATGTTAAATATAGAAATTTGATAGGTGCACTCTTGTATATCAGTCATGGTACTAGACCTGACATATCTTACAGTGTAAACTATTTAAGTAGATTCCAAAATTGCTATGATGAGACACATTTTAAATATGCTCTGAGAGTTCTAAAGTATTTGTATTTAACAAAAGATCTAAAATTAACTTACAGACAAAGTCTTAAATCTGAAAATATTGTAAATTGTTATGTAGATGCCGATTGGGCAGGAGATATCACTGATAGGAAGTCCACTACAGGTTTTGTCATTGAATTATTTGGAAATCCAATTTTTTGGAAATCTAGGAAACAAAGTTGTGTAACCAAGTCATCTACCTTTGCAGAATATGTTGCATTATCTGATGCTGTAACCGAGATAAATTTCTTTAAAAATGTATTATGTGATATGTTTATTAAGATTTGTAGACCAATTAGAATCTATGAAGATAACTCTGGAGCTATTGCTATAGCTAAATATGGTAACTTTACTAAGAATTCTAAGCACATTGAAGTACAATATCATTATGTTCATGAAAACTATAAGAATAAAGTTATAGAGATTGTAAAAATTGATTCAGATTCAAATGTTGCAGACATACTTACCAAATCTTTGGGAAAAATTAAATTTCTTAAGTTTAGAGAAAAGCTGAAATTAGAATAAAATGTTTGAGTTAAGTATGTTAAAAATAAAAAAAGTAAAAAAAAATGAGTAAGTAAATAAATAAATAAGTAAGAAAGTTAAGTTGATTAATAAATAAGAAAGTGTTGTGTTTACTTTTATATTATGTTAGTATTTAAGATAAATAATGCATGTTAAAGAAAAAGTGTGCAAGCTACAAGTTTAAATAAATAGTATGTAAAGAAAGAATAGGAGTAGGTGTTTAAGAGTTAAGATAAATACATATGTGATAGCTATAGTATGATTCATGTAAAAGATAAAATATAAATGTAAGGAGGCGTGTTAAAATATATAGCCTGTGGTACATTAATATTTTATATCCGAGCAACACTCTCTCTTCCTCTTCCGGCTTGCACACGAGAGCATATAAGATGACTTTTGTAATTCTTATAAATTCAATAAAAACGGTATAAGAACTAAAAAGGAGTGTAGTATCAATTAGCCAATTTACAAACAACCACCACCTTTTTTTTTTTTTTTTTTTTTTTGAGGGTGGGAAATCATCCAATGACTTCTCCCGCTCTGGGCGGAGCGGAAGGGCGTGTCAGACTTTTACTGACTAAAACCCACCCGTGTTCCTTCATTTGCCTGTTGCCAAGGTCCCGGTATCCCTTTCGGACTTTCCCGCAACCCTGGCAGGCATCGGTCCTACCGGACCCCGTCAATTTTGCTGACATCTCTTTGAGGCGCGCGTGGAACACGACGCGCCATCGACCCGGGAAACAACCACCACCTGCTATGTAAATAACAGTGACGGTATCAAATAAGATATCGTCTACATAGACTAAGTGGGGAAACTACGTAATTATTGAAGCTAACTCAAAAACTACGCAAGCACCTCGGAAGCATGACCTACCAAACAAAAAAAGAATCATCAAAATCGATTCACAATTGGCGGAGTAATCGCGTAACAACACACAAAAAAATAAAAAAACATTCACACGAATTGAGAACCTCCTCCTTTTTGAAGAAGTCGGTTAAAAACAGTGTCTTTTGCGACATTGCAATAGAGCATCTCGCGTCCTTGTCTTGAGTTATTGCGTTTTATCTGTCGATATTCCATAATAATAACTTAATGGCTTCTAAATTACACTTCAATTCAATTGAAGACCTAATAACTTGGCGTAGGTATGTGACATGGAAAATGCACCTGACGCTTCGCGTCCTCCTTAGCAGCTGGTGTAAAATCGCACACGTCCATACAAAACGTTTTAAGAACATTATTGCATTATTCGCATTACGCTAATATCGACCGTTGAAACGTACCTACTTGCGGCAGGAGTCTAAGGAGACTCTAAAGCTAATCATGTCAGTATCTCCTTTGGAGACCTCACTCCCCCCCTTGACCCGAGGAGGCCCGTAGCGGCGGGCCGGCACCAGTCGGGGGTTGCGGAAGATTCTTACGTTCCCGCGACCCCCGGCATAGGTGTGAGTCAGAACACCGGGGTGGTTTTTAGTCAGTAAGAGTCTGACAGACCCCTCCTCCCACCCCAGGGCGGAGGACATCAATGAGGACTTTCCACCCCGGAAAAAAAAAAAAAAAAAAAGGAGTCTAAGGAGACTCTAAGGCTAATCATGTCAGTATCTCCTTTGCACATCACGATGCGTTGATCGGGATGTTGACTGGGGAAAAAAAATACTATTTAATCCGTCCGTCAGCCACATAATAAAAAAAATTTAGTCATAAAAACTACCCAACTACAACTAAAAAGGTATAAACCAGACACCACAGACAGACAAATTAAAAATCCGGAGTCACACGTGTTAGGGCATAAATCGAACAGATTACGTGTGTTTATACCTTTTTAGTCGTAGTTGGGCTATAGTTTTTATAACTAAATATTTTTTTTAATTCTTTTGGGTTTATAATATATATATTTTTGTAATTTGCTCATTAAGCCCTTTCATTTGATACCCGACATGGCACGATTAAACATTTTTTTTTTAAGTTCCTGACTTATTGTCCTCTAGAGGGCGCCATTTTTAATTTAATGTGGCGTCACATAGCCTATAACTAGCAGACAATCAAGACGCTTCCAACGATACCTCATTTGTCAAATTGTGACGAGGGGTTTAGAAGATAGAAGGGAACAGATGAACATACTTACATACATACATACATACAGGTCAATATCATAACGCTCCTTTTTTCTTCGCCGTAGTTGGGTAAAAAATATTAGACACGTATTTTTTGCTTTATCATATTAATAAAAATGATTTAGATAACACGCACTACGTCACAAGTCAGTATAAAATCTATCAACCAGTGACGTCATGTCACATTTTAACTCAGTGTATTGCCTAACTGTATTGCCGTAATTTTTTGATTACGTAAAAAAAGAAAAATACGTGTCCAATATTGTTTAATAATCTCTTAGTCGGACAAAAAAAAATCGTCATCTTAGTGTTTTGGAAGAAACTGTCCATCAGGCATTAATTGTTATTAGGTCTATTTTAAGTCCGAGGTTGGCTTGGTTAAGGAAGAGGTTGGCCTGCTTTACAACGGAACGGGCTGCTATTTCAGAAATTCTATAATAATCTTAGCCCGAAACCTTCCTAAATTTAGGTCTGAAAATCTACCTAAAAATGGTATTTAAGGAAGCCACATAATTTATTTTTGGGACCACTTTAGGATTCTCCAGAAAAAGTATGCATAAAATATAAAAATCTTGGCCTCAGAATGTCTAAAGTCACTTCATCTGTGTTTAATAACAAAACATTAACTGGGACTGCAACAATATTTTCTGGGTTAACTGTGTAGATGTCGGCCCGTCACTTTACGGTTTGTGGATATAAATCGAATCAATACCGAGCTTGAGTTTACTGAGTTATATATCTATCTGCACATACAATATTTAACGATGTATGTAGGTACACGTAGAAGCAAGATTTTGAATGATTTCTTCTTGGCAAAGCTTAATTTAAAACAGAATTTACTTACCTAAAAATCTAATAGGGAATGAATGAATTCAACGTTAGCACGAATCGTAACATGATATATTTCTATGGTCACTCTCATAGCGTTTTCGGTCATGCACAAAAATAGAAAACTCATGTTATACTCTATGTTTTTATGTCCATTGGTTCATTTGAACATGGAGGAGCTTGTGGCTACGAATAACAGCCACACCAGGTCGATCCATCAGGTTAAGCTACGCTTGCCGGGGTTGGTCGGTGGATGTGAGACCATCTTTACATACCGAGACTCCTCCGTGCCTCGGAAAGCACGTTAAGCCGTTGGTCCCGGCTGTCATTTGTGGATCTTTGACAGACGTTACAGGTCGGCAGAAGCCCGAAAGTCTGACAACCAGTCTTACCAAGGGGTATCGTATTACCCAGTGACTGGGTTGTGGAGGTCAGATAGGCAGTCGCTCCATATAAAATACTGGTATTCAGCTGCGTCTGGTTAGACTGGAAGCCTAGATATGGAATTAATAAAAACTTTACTACTAAGTATATTGTTTGTTTCGCAAATACAGTGCCACATTTTTATTCAACTGCATTCTATCGAAATAAATTAAATACCGATACCAAAGACTACTCCCCCCTCTTACACTCTACCCACAGAGAATGCCTATTCCAAATTCAAGCACAAAGGAAAGACTGATGGAATTGATTGGTACACAATGGCTATCATAGCCGCTTTGCATCAACTTAGACCCTTGTCCTTGTCAAGTACACTCCATGTTGCGTTTGTTTGCAGTCTTGAGACTTTATAAGTTTTTGTTTTTCTATTTTAATAAAAATTAAAGTTCTTAGTAATGGATGGATATTTTACAAGATAGATTATGTTATAAGTAACTAAGAATGGTGTCATTTATACAATTTCGTAGCACTTTCTTAGGGTCTGATAATTGATGAAAAAACTTTACATACTTATAAGTTGATGAAATTAAAACAATGAAAGAAAATACGTTTATTTGCGGCAAACATGACGCTAGCAAAGGACAAATATACGAAAATAACAAGTTGTGGGAAAATATGCGTCACATTCACGCAAAACGGCCATCGCTCAGCATAATGCTGCGACCCTGTGCGCGACAGAGCCCCAGCGCTGGTTTTCAGTGAAAACAATGTCTTTGCATAGTGAGGGCTAAGTTCAAGGGCTCTTTGGGTATCAGTGTCACTACTATTTTTGGACTCAAACTCAAGCCCCACAATATTAACGTAAGATTTTTTGGCTACTTGATTCTTTCAGATTAATGAACACTATGATCTTAATCGTCATGTTCTAAATTTTTTTTACGAATGTCGTTTTTCTTTCCATTCTCCTTAATAATTTTGATCTAGAAATTTACCTACTTATTCCAAGTTCTGTGTGTAAAACTACGGGTACCACGTACAAAGATAAATACAACTGACCTTCTCTTATCGTTTAATTCGTGCGGGTCCTATCTATGTGCGGTGTGCCCCTCTACCTAATATACAAGGGATGTACTACTGTATATACACAGCATAAGCTGTTCTATAATCTGTTCCAAAGCTTCTGATTAAAGTGTAAAAAACCCTGTTCAGGGGCTTAAAGCGGCCACTTTGGCAGAATCATAATAGGAAAATATTACGAATCATCGTACAAACTGACAATTCATATTATGATCTGCGTGCAATTCATATTACGAAATAATTCATCTGTTTCACAGTTTTCTATGGAGATTCGTAAAATGGTCAACAAATTATGAATTGCTTTGGTGTCAAATTAGAGGAATTGCTAATGACAGCTGGGAATTCTGGAAATGAATTGCTTTTAGAGGAATTGCTAATCTGGCCGTTTTAGGCCCCCTGGTTTCAATCTTACTCATTGGTCTAGTGGTCGCAAGCGCTACTGCTGATCATGAGGTTCCTGGGTTCGATTCCCAGGTTGGGTAAAGTGTTATTGGATTTTTCTATAAGGAATTTCTCGGTTGCAGCCTGGAGTCTGGATTTCCGCCCGGTTGATGGCAATTGGCTCGCCCTACATGGGACTTAAACATAACGGGCGAAATGTGGGTGTACTATAGGTACTAAGGCCTTCCCTTCGGGAAAACAAGGCGTCATCATCATTTTAGCCGAAAGACGTCCACTGCTGGACATAGGCCTCCCCCAAGCACCGCCACTACGACCGGTTCTGTGCTTCTCGCATCCAGCGCATTCCCGCGACCTTCACCAGGTCATCGGTCGACCTTGTGGGGGGCCTTCCAACGTTACGTCTTCCGGCGCGGTCACCACTCCAGAACCTTTCGGCCCCATCGGCCATCTGTTTTGCAAACAAGACATGATGTTGATGATGATGATAATGTATTATGTAAAATCTCCAACAGATGGCAGCGGTGTCGTAGTGAGAGCAGAAGAAGCCCTCATAGTAGCCTTCGTCCTTCTTCTATGGGTGGCCGCCATAGCACTGTTCTTCAATCGTTGGGGCAAGATCAGGTGCGTCTATAAACTGTACGTAGTATTATTTTGTTTTATTTTATTGCACTATAATGAGAGGAGCCGGGCACAGAATTTGTATCAGATTTAATTGAACTGGCTAACCAATACACTTAATACCATAATAGGGTAAAATGCGGCTCAATTAAGATCTATCCACACATATCGGGGCCGTGCCCGAGACATGAAAGGGCCATGACACACACAAGGTACTGAAGCTCCGTCGTGTGCTCGGACGTGTGTGAACGAGTTCATACAAAATGTACACAATGATATTTTTTTGAGGCCCTGACGGAGCACGGTCCTTTCGCGTCCCGGGCACGGCCCAGGGGTCTACTCTCTAAACGCGAAATCCGTAGTTTCAGCCGCAGTTACACCGTATCATTTACGGGCATAGGGTTAGTTTTGGGCCCGAACTAAGAATGAATGACAACACGATTTGACAGTTGTACCTAATCACGATATTTTTGCCCGTTCTAAAAATTTAATTTGTCTCTTGTTTTGTCGGAGCAACTACTGTTGGACGGGCCCGAATCTTCGTTGACGGACTTACGCCCAGTTTCTTCATCAAAAGTAACAGCTAAAGTAACAGTCAACTGTTCTTTTGCACTGTTGTATTTTCAATCCTCGGCGCTGAGGCGAGGGTTGTACGCTAGTCTGAGCTCTTAATCAATGTTCCCACTGCTGGGACACAGGCCTCTTCTCTGTGAGAGGGAGTGGGCCATAGTCCTTCACGCGGGCTCAGTGTGGGTTACATTGGTAGATGTCACATGTCTTGGAATTTTTGGTTCTAGGACATGCCGGTTTCCTCACGATGTTTTTTTTTTTCTAATCTTTTTGAGAGCAGTGGGCATGAAATTATTTACAAGAAGTAATGCGCCTGTTTGGGTTCGACCCTCAAACTACAACTCGTAAGTCAGTGCTGTTACCCTGGGCCACCACTGCTCTAATCTGAGCTCAGCCTCTATTAAATAGACGCACTTAGGTAAACTTCTTAGCTAGACTCTGTTTATTCACAGACTCAAAATTAGCTATTTACGTGAGATAAATCTGACAACAGCCCAACTTTATTTTTAAAGCCAAAGCTCAGAAGCGTTAACTTTGAAAAACAATTCATAAGAATAAGAATAATTTATTTGTGAAACATAGCTAAGTTACATACAAAGATCTTAAATATTAGATAGTGCGCTATGTTTTGCCAATGGTGAGATACAAATGATCGGTTTTTTTTTTTAAACGATTAATAGTTAACGTAGTCTGTAGATAAAGAGATCAAAGGCGAAACCGTCACTGATAAGTACATTTTACTTGCTATCCTCCCTGTTTCGCACGGTTTTTACGACTTGACAAAACATTGGAATTTCTTTAATAAAATGTCAGTTAAGTATTAATTAATCTATCCATATAAACTAATAACGATAAGGGTTTTTTTTTGGTTTCTTGAACGCGCTTATCTATGGAACAACCAGTTTTTGCATTTGATGGCCCAATTCTTGAGGAAGATTAAATAGGCTATTTCACATAACGCTGCGACCGTTAGGAGCCGAAAAAAAGAAAAAAAAACTCAGAAAATACGCAAAGCGTAAACGATATAATAGCGCGGGCGGGAGATAATTTTACGCGAACGAAATCGCGGGCAGAGATTAGTGTATTATACACATGAAGCTTTCAGAATAAATTCTCTAAATAATGTTGACCGCATAAAAATACGTTGCGTAAACAGACTCGAAAAGCGACTTGAATCATTGAATTTTAATATTATGTTTAATGTAAGCTGTAATCTTTTCATACACGAAATAATTCATCGCGAAAAAAAAATCAGCTGTTCCCTACAATTTGACGAGTTATGCGAACATAAATGTTTGGAACAGCAGGTTTTTTTTCGCGATTTCAATGTTTGTCCCATAGTGAAAGTTGTTCATAATGAGGAGTACAAAGACCTCTTAAAATATTTCGTGTCTGAAAAGATACACCATAGATAATGGAATAATAGAAAATAAAAAATAAATTAACAGCGAAGAAAAAAGAATAGGAAATGCTAGTCAGTTAAAATACTGACAAACCGTACCTATATAGATAGATTAAACTTCTCAACATCGAACACGTGAGCGGGTTTCAAATCATTATTTTTGATGAAAAAGAACCTTTCATTTACTCGAGAAAATATTATCTTTAGAAAGTAGGAGTGTAGTAAGGAAAAGATAGGTAGGCTTATTAACTTTTCTTAACACCAACACATCAGTAGAAGAATATTATAAACTAGCTGCACCCCGCGGTTTCACCTGCATAAGTCTCGATCCCGTGGGAATATCGGGATAAAAAATATCCTATGTTATAATCCAGGCCATGGACCTGGCTATTTACGAACGTATAAGCTTGTGGCACTACTTATTAAAGTATCAAAAAAATTTAACGCAGTCATGAAACTAATTCGTTAGAAAGTGCCCATGGCTTTTTTTTTCCACGTTGACATCTTTCAGACCTTTAGGGGTATGAGGAACAGGGTGTAAAGTTCACTCATCCACCATAGAAAAGGGAGGATCCTCCGACCAGACGGGTGTTGTGTCTGGCGGGCGACTGCCCAATTTGTATATATGTTCACTGCACGGTAAACTCTAATTGCGCGATGCAGGATTTTTGTGACGTCAGGATTTTTATCTGACATCAGGTCTTTGATGCGTAGTTCGAATGTGGCGATGTAGGTACCGCCACATCACTCCCCTCCGGAGACCGAAGGTCGATAGTGGGCCGAGTCTTGTATCTTGCGATGCTTGCCAGTGCCAGTTGTGGTTCCAGTGACTCGGAACCTGGTGCCGCATTGTTCGCAGTGGGTAGGAACTGTTTGCGGCGATTGTGGTGATTGAGTTGATTGAGTTGATTCCCCAGTGGGTCGGGGTGGTGAGGCTGCGGGTGATGACCAGGAATGCGCGTTCGCTGCATGCTGGTGGTCAGGATACCCGTTGACGCCTCGGGTGTTGGCTTGGCTGTGTGATTCGCCTCACTGAAAGCTTGCGGGAGTGATGATGATGACGTCACGCTGGAGTAGTTGCACGAAGGCTGCGTTGACGTTCATATTCGGGGTCACCAATTTAGGGGTATGAGGAACAGGGTGTAAAGTTCACTCATCCACCATAGAAAAGGGAGGATCCTCCGACCAGACGGGTGTTGTGTCTGGCGGGCGACTGCCCAATTTGTATATATGTTCACTGCACGGTAAACTCTAATTGCGCGATGCAGGATTTTTGTGACGTCAGGATTTTTGTCTGACATCAGGTCTTTGATGCGTAGTTCGAATGTGGCGATGTAGGTACCGCCACAGACCTTTCAGAAGATGAGCACAATAACCTAATTCACTTAGAGAGGCTGTGTCGTAAGTTCTAGTAAATAATTTGATCAAAATCTTGCTGAAAAGGTTATTCTTTGTCAGGTAAGCAACAAAAGTAGTTTTAAGAATTCTGATTTCGGTTTATATAGCTTTCTAGAGCAATCGTTAAAGTAAAATATGGGTTAGGTTTAGCATAAGCATAATCAGCCTATAATGTTCCCACTGCTGGGACACAGGCCTCCTCTCTGTGAGAAGGATTGGGCCATATCTACCACGCGGACCCAGAGCGGGTTGGCGGATGTCACATGTCTTCGAATTTTTGGTTCTAGGACATGACGGTTTCCTCACGATGCTCACCGTTTTAAGAGCAGCATATTCAGCCAAAATTTTCCCATTGCTGGGATAATGTATTATCGGCACCTGCTATCAGTGTGATGTTACAAAATTCCAAGTTGCTACCATTATTCTCAAAAAAAAATAATATTTTTTCTGTTGATAATACTAATACCTTACCTACCCAAATCATTAATATTTCTTGGAACTTTTTTTGAAATAAATATTGTTTCCCTTAGAATGCTGGAGCCATATCAGCCAAAGTTCCAGCAGCAGCATCGACAGAGTTGTGCTCTAGCTGAGAACTCCGTGTCGGTGCCTCCTCATGTGAGTTTGTATTGTTGTTTGCATGCTTGCACTGAATTAATAGGTAATTGAGAAATAAATAATCTAAAATAAAGATGAAAATAAATACCAACTCCTACTTTTCAAAAACTTAAGTTCTAGAAAATACGAGATAATTTAAGAACTTTGATGAATTTGCAAAATCACATGTGATATTTCAAGTCAGATAAAAGCAACAATGGATATTATTTTGCAGGCAGTACATCGCAAACCTTTTCTATTACAGCAAACTGCAGAAAGTGAATGCCTAAATTATAATGATATTGTAAGGTATTTCTCGCTCCTAATTAGTGAACACGCAATCCAAACTCATTTCGAACAAACACTGATTTTAAATTGTCATGAGTCAGTCGTTTCATTTTTGGTGGACTGTACTTTCTAGATATAAGCATAAGCATAATTCAGCTAATTTCCTCAATGCTGAGACACAGGCTTCGTCTTTAAGAGAGGAAGTGGGCCGTAATTTATCACGTGGCCCAGCGTGGGTGTTACCCATTTAGTAAAGTTAAAATTAAAAACATAGATAACAATAATATAGAAACAGAAAATGCAATCCACCGAACAAATAAAACATTTAATGAAACTTTGGCATTGATACATGATGTTAAAGTTCTTCACAAGCACTTTCCCTGACCCCCTTAGGATTGGCTTGGTAAGAAATTTTCTAGTAATGAACATAGGTTGAAGTAGGCAGTGCAATTTCATGAAGAATTCTTAATAATGATATGCCATAAAAGTGTTAATATTCCGGGATACGAATACGCAATAAACTAGTTGCATTGGAATGTATTATTTTATTTAAAATATTCTTCTAATGATAATCTTGCCACTATATTGTTGCTAACTTGTAGATAGATATAATTCTTAGAAAATGCATAGTTTTGGTTATTGAAAGCGTAATGAAGAGTGTAGGTTACATTAAATCCCGGAATTCCGCGGACATAGTATCCATGCATATACAGGGTCTTCTTTAAATTAATAGGCCAAATATCACATACGTGATCTATAACGGCATATAAAAGAGATAAAAAGGATTTTATAAAATCATAAGGGCCCTGTATAGTATTAACCCTAAATTGCACTTCCTACCCGATATATTATGGTAATAAAACACTGCTTTGTACAGCACCGAGCATCATTGTCACGCGGCTGTGTGTCATACGACTGCGGGGCATCATTCCCATCTTATCAACCATGCGGGTACCTGTCCCATAGACCGCGGCAGGTAAGGACAAACAAAATTATCAGTTAATTATCAAAAACTGAATTTGAGAAGCAAAAATGTAACTTTAAATGAGATAATCTTGAAAAATTGATCTTTAATTTTTTTTTAAAGAGTCAGTAATTGATTTTGTGTAGTATATAGATATTGGATAGACCACACCAAGTTTTATATCATTAGCCGTGTTTTGTGTCACACGTAGTCCTAATAATTTTCCTTAAAACGGAAAACTAAACGCACCCTCCCACTTTTGTTTGGCAAAAGACTAATGCAGCATTGTTTTCACTTCTTTCCATCTTCTAGAACTCGGTCTTCGTAAGTAGCATGGGTATGGGTGGAATGGCGCTCATCCCTGAGAGTCCTCCAAGGCGTTCTCGCTCAGCAGCTGACATCCCAGCCCTCATCACACCTTCAGAAATGTCCCACCACACGCCTAGGTCTTCAAGAGCAGCCAGTTTACACAGCGCAGTAGATATAAGGGTAGCTCATTCTCCCAGAGCTTCAAGAGCTGCAAGTCTACATTCAGCTGTGGATATGCCTCCAGGGTCTGTCCAAGTCCATGTCAGAGGGTCAGGATCAAACTTGAATAGACCAAGAAGTCCAAGACGGCTGACGATAACGAACGTGTAATTTAGGTAGATAGTGAAATTCTAAATGTCTACGGTTTCAAGGACCAATATGTATTTTAATCTATGACCATCAAGGTTGTTAATGTGTTATCATTTTTTAACTTTCTTACGTGAATTTCAAGCGGTATACAATATTTTTCACGATAACGCTTGGAACGATTTTTCCCAAATTAAAAGGAATGACCTTGATTCTTGAATTAATAAATATAATTTTAATCCAGAATAATTTTCTTCAAATATGTATTATTTCTAAACGCATTGAAACGTAGCTTTAAATGGAATTTGAATATAATAACTTTGAATATAATATAAAGTTTTGAATGGTTTGTTATGCTTTCATTGAACTTTTGTGGTGTGAGATTCGAAAGGTACCAATTAATTATTGAATATAGAGATAAGTTTAATGATAACTTTCTATATTTCCAGTAGCTTAGTCTTCTTCTCTTCTCTTCATCATATCTATAGTATACATACTAGTAGCTAAAATAGTGCGTTATGCGCAAATCTTAGTCGTGTGGTGCTATTATAAGTATCAGAACTATTGATTTTGTTAACAATTTCATTGTTAGAACTGTTATGATTTATTTCGTTATCGACATTTTTGTTCGTTTCAATTAGAATTAATTGACTTGCTTGAATTGCCTCTATATCTCTTCCATTGTTTTTTCAATCAAATTGCTTACCTCAATACGGAACTAGTGTATATTTTACGTACATTTTTAGAATTTGTTATGTAGGATATTCATTTAATTTATCTACTATGAATCATTTGGCCCTGTCGAGTACGTCCTTCGTGTCTACGCTAATATATCCTAAGCAAACTTATTAATTTTTAGATACGGTTGATATTAATAAATTCTGCTCAAATTATTCAGTAATCTCATCTCATCTTAGATGGCAATAACAATTTGCTTTAAGCTGATGCCACATTACAGATTTTGTTATTTCTAGATTGCATTGTATATATTTTTCGAACTATAGTAGATTTGTCGAGTGATAACTTATAATAATATCATTAGTAATATTAATAGTAGTTTTTATTAATATCAATCCTTTCTTTATCAATTTTAGATACAACTCTTGCTCGAGTATTTTAAATAATGTAGTAATATATTTTAATGGCCAAATACTGTTATATCTTTGTACATATTAGCTTTAAATTGTAAATTATTTCATCTTCTGTTACTACACTTTCGGGTATAATATTATAGTGTAGCTTTAATATTATAATGTAGCTTTACCATCCAATTTGTTAATAAAGATAGTTAATAACAAAGGCTTGTTATTAACAATCATAATAATTAATAATTTTATATACGCTTACTCTGTTAATAATAAACGGAATGAAAGTTCATAAGGCATACAATACACTAACCCTAAAACACTTACGTTTTTTAGGTCAGAATTTATCGATTATAAATAGTGACGTAAAAGAGCTAAGTTACGTAAGGGCTATTAAATTTAATAATGATACAATAGAAAGAACCTTCACAATAGCAAACAACCACATTGTACATCAATTTGAATACAAAATGCCGCTTAACAGAAGTGCTACCATGAGTTTAGCTACAAATGTAACAACTGTTTTAAAACTCGAAAGAAAGATGACAAGGTTTCTGACTGACTAAATAATAGACTCCTTGAATTTGAAAATCCATGAAATAACTAATTGAATAAATGCTTTGTCTCTCTATGTCAGTTGACTAATCGTATTACTATTCAATTCACTTAACTTGTTATGAATAAGATAATGGTAAACTGCTTCATTTTAAACATTTTCAAAAACTCTCCACAGCGGTGGTTTCAATTCTCGATCAAATCTCACATCGTCTATGTAAACAATCTCATGGTAGTACCCGACTGAATCAATACCAACATCTATCTTTAGCTATCGAGACGTTTGTCATTCAACCCCAAATATTGTTTAAATTAACATATAAATAGCTGATTAAGGTAAAAATATATTTTATGATACTATATCTAACCCTGTAACGACAAAATCAATTACAATATTATGTAAATATTTAAAGAACTCACAAATCAATCGTGCCTGCGATATGCTCGCGTGTAAAGAAAAGTATTTTGTGCCATTCGACAATCAAAGGCAGATGTAGACGTAAGCTAAGATTATTCTAATACATTCATTGTTATCAAAATCGTATAAGGTCTACATTCCGTCCGAGTTCGACGTTATTTAGCCTTGATGTTGGTTTTTAGGCTTTATCTGCTCATTTCATTTGTTGATTCCTAGAAAATTTTGTTTTTAAATTTAAATTCCATCTTGTCATGTATTTATCTAATTGTTTCTTCATCTCTTCACTTCTCTGTCAGATTTCTCCATAACCACGATTTGAGCCATTCAATTGTTTGGTAATTCGATAGATCTTCAATGTTCAAGCAAAGCGATGGATATAAGTCTCCAGAGGTTATACCATTTTAGTCGGTCCCAGCAGTGTGCAGTCTGTCTTAACTGCCAAATATCTCCGACAGACTTCAATATGCTTATATATTATTGAATCTTCTGTGCTGTTGTTACTCAAGAACGATGGAAATTCTGCATGATTTATGATCTTTCTACAAATAAGGTTGTTTCTATAGATAATGAGACATTGAATTTTCAATGTTTCACCGTCCTCCCGGCTTGTTTTCTATTCAATATTGAAAATAATATAAAACGTCACAATCACGTTGTTGTCACATTGTCTTTACATATCACAATGTATAGTTTGAGCAGTTTTGACCTGAAACTATGATACAACCTACTTATGAATTATACGGTCGCATTCACCTACTAAAATTCGACTAGCTTCGTAACGAAATATCAAGTTTGAATACTAGCTCTTTCTTGAAAAGTTTTGAATCCACCTGAGTAGAGCATTTCTCTTCTCAAGTTTCTGTCGTCGCTTGACCTGGCATACATTCTAAATTCAGAGCCGTAGCAGTAGGTACTAAAATAAAATTGACCTTTAAAATTTTCTCAACTGTAACTCGACAATATTCCATTTTGTTGAAAACGGGTCGCCTTGATTGCGTTTTGAATAATTGAAATTGATGAAAACTTTTTGGAAACGTGAAATTATGAATAAGTTTGCTTACATAATTCTATTCACTTCTTCAACGTCTTTTATCTCAGTTATTTATGGGACGTTTATAAAAGAAATATCTACTGTGGGTATCAATTATTTTACTTTTAAATATTCCTCATTATTCTAGTCAGCTACTAGAGTTCTTAATTGAAACATTTAGTTTTTATAAATCAGGTTACTTGAATTTCTATTTCTTCTTTTTCAAACACGTGCGTTCATTGCATACCTTTCACAAAGTTATTTTTATCAAACATGACATTTGACCGCTGAAGAATGTAAATCCCGTGGAGAGTTCTACTCACTGCACTGTTAAATTCTTTGGCCAGCAAAAAGGTTGGTATTCGTAACTACGTGGCGATTAATGGTTCAGAAAAAATTTAAGGTTTCATAGCGAAATTAAACCTTCTCGGAAAATTCTGAATTTCTTCTAGATACTTGATTATATTTTTTCTTTTATTGTTTTCGGACGTTTTTTGTCCCAGAACTCTAGTCGTGACCTAATTAAGCCTCTAATTACTCGATTCAAAGTTTGCTGTTAACATGAAGCCTTGGAAGTGAATTTATTAAATTCTTCGTATAAAATTACGCAACCGAAGTCGAACTTTTAAACTTAGCTCCAAAAATAAAGCTTATCAAAATGATGCATGGTATCGTCTATAGAAAATGATTTCGTTTTCATCTGCTTTCATGCATCATTTATCAAAAAGAGTTCCCCTGAATTTTGCCAGCCTTTCATTTTGTAATGGACTTCAGTTTCAAATCGCTGATCTTACTCTCGATTCATCGTATTCTAACGAGCCAAATATCGGACTAGATTCGAAATCCATACGAATAAACTCTAGAACTAGTCTCGAACTTCGTGTATGCATTGTTGAGTCAAATCTTAAGCTATTACTTTCTTCACAAACTGCCCAATAAGTACCGACTTTGAGTTCGAAGGGGATATCAATTCTTTTGTACGATTCGTTGAATGCGCAACTGTTCCTCGATATTAAGGTCATTGCAATTTTTCATTCGTTTAAAGGTCCGTTTGCTTTCGTTCAAACCAATGACTATGTAATGATGTTTGTTGTTTGGGAATGTGCTATTGTAAACAATGCATTAAAAGATGGTGTTTTGATAAGCGACTTTTTAATCTGTTGACTTTATGGGTCAATTTCTGAATTCTGTATAGCTCCTATGCTTTCACAAAACACAGTGAAGGTTTCACATCGAAATTGTTATCAGCCAAGGACTGAAGTTTTAAATCATCTTTATAGATTCGAATTAAGATTCGAGTCGATTCGTATTGTTGTTGATTTACAAAGAGTTTTTTTTTTCTTCATTTTACAGCAACTGTAATAGATATGTGGACATATTGATAACTTTTGTGTTTAAGTGCTAATTATCTTGATGATTGATTTATGATGAGTAAGGGATCTCGCGCACTAGACGGCTACGACCACAACCAGGTATACTATAGAAACCGATACGAATCGCGTACTCGGTGGTAACGGCCAACTAGCCGCACACCATACAATACCACTAGACGGCCACCGCACGACTGACCGATGTCGTGGCCGTCTAGTGCGCGAGATCTCTAAGATGAGTTAGGTATGTTTTTTGGACATATTGAGACTAGTACACCTATGTATAAGTTCGCGCCTTTCCAACCATGTATCAAATTAATATTAAGTTCTACCTTCTAAGACTTGTCTAGATTATAAAGCAGTGACACGAAATAAAAGGATTTTAATAAAAACCTCTTCAAATACAGACTCGTTTTATTTTCAGACAACATTTTCAGGACCACTGCTTTTCTATTACAGAAATTTAATATAGTTCTTTGAGAGATTACGTCCTACGCAGGTATCAACTAATATTTATTATGATCTCTACATTGTGACGCCTACAATACGATCTGTGTGATTAGGCGATGTGATTGTACACACAGATCTCGTTAAAAATACCTAAAAGATGTTTACCATCATAATCACAGTGAACGATGTCGAAACTTTATAATGTATCTATTCTAAAAATAAAGCTAAAGAGCTTCGGATTTGAAAAATCTTTTTGCGTTATAGCACAATTATTGAGGAAGGCTTATTATACCCTTAGGAGCCAAGCAAAAATAAATAAAAGTCGGAAAGAACGCTAAGAGAAAACGACGTAATAGCGCGGGCAGACGATGCGATGCGACGAGATGGGTCGAGAAGACAAGAAATTTCACGTGGTTCATCCACGTGTTTCCGAGCACTAAGGGTTTTATAGCTGGCCGATTTGGGGAGCATCTCCCCAGCTTGGCCCAAAAAAGCCAAGGCACCTAACGATAGTCGCAATTTTTCGCCAAGTCACAGATTTAGTCGGGACTTAGTTTAGAAGGTATAGTCCAAGAGTTTTAAGGTATAGTCCAAGAGCTACTAGAGCTACTAGCTCTTGGACTATGATATCGTATACGACTACTTAACGACTATTTTTTTGTGTTATCAAAATTAAGATCCCCGATGGTGGAAATGCCAGTGTCAGTCACACTCCTTGTTGCTCCTCTCACCAAGATACAATGTTATACCAGCCTGATATTTACATACATATAGGGTGACTGGTAATTAGTGACCGAAACTTAAACACGTGACTTACTACTCATCATGAACGACATTTACTATGAGACCAAACCTAAAATCGCGAAAAAAAAGTCAGCTGTTCCCTACATTTTGACGAGTTATGCGAATATAAATGTAGGGAACATCTGATTTTTTTTCGCGATTTCAATTTTGGTCCCATTTTTTGTTGTTCATAAGTTATTAAGTTGTTCATAATGATAAGTAAAGTCACATGTTTAAGTATCGGTCACTAATTACCAGCCACCTTATCAATAAAAAAACAATAAAATCCAATAAAAAACCAATAAAATATATTTCTTTCTTTTCTTACTTTTTATACATAAACTCACGCCTGCGTCCCGTGGGGGTAGACAGAAATTATTACTGTTATTTCTTCAGGACAAATACCCTTTAGTAAAATGGCCGTCATCCTTACTGAGACCTACTAAACGAGTAACTGTATGTAGGTACACACAGTTTCAATGCTATTCGTCAGTAATGGGTAAACAAACCGAACCTACTTATTTATTTATTAGACTTTAAGCCTAGCCTCTACGTATGTAGTTCAATGCAGCCATTTATTATTTATGATGCTAGTTAACTTCAGTTTAGATAGACAACATACATACATATTTATAGGTATGAGGAACAGGGTGTAAAGTTCACTCATCCTCTATAGAAAAGGGAGGGTCCTCCGACATTTATTTCGGGTTATTTTATATGTCAATCGCGCGGTAAACTCTAATTGCGCGATGCAGGATTTTGTGTGACGTCAGGCCTTTGATGTGTAATTCGCATATGGCGATGTAGATGCCGCCAAATATACACAAACTCACGCCTTCTTCCCATGAGGGTAGGCAGAAACTACAGAATGCCACGCTACGCTCGATTATTGGTGATGTTCTTCAGAAAGGGCAGGTGCGTAGTACTCGACGTGTGTGTACGACCAGCTGTATGAACGTAAACGATGCAAAGGAGTATGAGAGGCAACGCACAGTTTACAATAGTATAAAAGCTTTAAGTGTTCCTCAAGAAGTGCACGTTCAGATGCACCAAGAAAGGGTTTATTCTAAGTCCTCTACAGGTCCACTAATTTAGTATTGAATGCGAACGAAATCGCAGGCCATTTGTTCTCGAGTTCAAACCCAAGACACGCACCTTTGACTTTTCGGATTCATGTGATTATTGTATAATTATCACTTGCTCAAAAATGGTGAAGGAAAACATCGTGAGGAAACCGACCTGCCTGAGAGATATTTGTTGACGGCATGTGAAGCCCATGGGCAGCATAAAAACTCTGACACCAGGTTAGTCACTTGGATTTTTTAAAATAATTATTTATTGGGATATTTTAAGCTACTACTCTGACCATCCTAGAGCATCGCTCGTTCCGTAACCTTGCTGGTATATATATCTCTTTTTTTGTTGGAATATTATACAACTAAATGTAATAAAAATAAATCTTTGAATGTCAACTCAACGCCCAAAATCTACCACAACAATATGGGAGAATCTTCAAGAAACCCCATTTCCTCTAAATTCCTGTAACCCGAGTATCTGGTGCAGACTTCGTATCTTCCATTTGACCTACTCCTATTAGCCGTCACGATGGACTGTGGCGTGTCAAGGGCACCCAGAGTGCCGAGATATCGTTTCCTCCTAAAGCCGGCTTTAGACTGAACAACATCTTGTAACATTGCGGTGAGCCACATTGCCGTATGTTTCCCATATGCCCAATAAAACAAGACGACACGGTTAACGAAGATGCTATGGTTGCTAATTTATTATTTATTTATTTATTTCAGACATCATTTTAGTCCATAGACATATACAATTCATATATTAAATTACAAAAATTTAAACTATTATAAATTCCAAACAGATAAAAACCCAAACTAAAAATGTGGTTAATAAAATTTCATTGTGTAAAATAATTAAAATTGGTTGCTAAGGTTGTCGCTGGTGCGCTACGATTTAGGTATCTACAATTCTCACATGGAAAGTATAGTAACAGATGGTTGCTTCGGCTTACGTCTGAATAGTTAGTACTAGTAGGTATACTAGGTAGTACTATTCAATAAATCGTTTTTTTAAGCGTCACGATGAAAAATCTGTTTCTTTTTCTTAGGTTTTAATTGATTAATCCTCCACATGCTCCATAGGATAAAGTTTTATGCGACATGACGGCACATGCCCATGATAGATACGCATTTTTTTGCACAATGTTGGTTCAGTGTCAACCCGCCTTTATTACCCGACTATGGCGAAGAAAAAAGGAGGGTTATGATTTTGACCGGTATGTATGTAAGTATGTATGTATGTATGTATGTAAGTATGTTCATCTGTTCCCTTCTACATATCTTCTGAACCACTCATCACAATTTGACAAATAAGGTATCGTTGGAAGCGTCTTGATCGTCCGTTGGTTATAGGCTATGTGACGTTACATTAAATGGCGCCCTCTAGGGGCATAAAGTCAGGAACTTAAAAAAAAATTGTTTAATCGTACCATGTTGGGTATATCAAATGAAAGGGCTTAATGAGCATATTTCAAAAAAAAAATATTATAACCCCAAAAGAATAAAATAAAAAAAAGTAATAAAAACTATAACCCAACTACGACTAAAAAGGTATGAACAAGACACCACAGACAAACAAATTAAAAATAAATCGTAGTTGGGTTATAGTTTTTATTACTTAATTTTTTTTTAACTAGCTGATACCCGCGGTTTCGCCTTATTATATACTAAAACCTTCCTCGAGAACCACTCTATCCATTGGTGAACACAGCATGAAAATCGGTATAGTAGTTTTTGAGTTTATCGTATAGTTTATTTTATATATAATTCTGGTATTTAGCTGCATCCGGTTAGATTGGAAGCCGACCCCAACATAATTGGGAAAAGGCTAGGCAGATTTTTTACAATACGCACATGAATTCAAAAAGTCAGAGATGCGTGTCATGGGTTCAAATTCAAGACCTATGAATTGAATCATGCGTTTATTGAATTAAGAACCCGTATTTGTCGTTGTCCAAAATGTGCTTCAAATTCTTTAAGATTTCAAAAGGTTTGCCAAGTTATAAAAGCTAGATTGTGTTTGTAAACAAAAGTTTTCACTTTCTAGGAATTGGAGTTTTCCATTCTCTTGCAGATTCTATAAATCTGTAGCTTACAAAACAACTCCAGATTTATCCTGTGACAAAAGCTTACCCTTCCTTCAATATATTTTACATTTTGGTATCTCATAATGAAACGCTTCTGCATCCCAAAGAACGCTATGAATTCGGAAGGAAGTCGGTTATTTCATTCGGAGCTCAAGAAAAAATAGTGAAATATTTGGGGAAAGTGGACTGGAAGGATAACTGAGTATTTCTCATCATTGTTTTATTTTCCTTCAACCAATCTTACTTTCGAGGATTTATGGGCAATTGTCTTGATTTGTAGAATAATAAAAGGTATCAATTTCATTGGCTAATGCTTAAAACCGGCCAAGTGCGAGTCGGACTCGCGCACGAAGGGTTCCGTACCATTATCTACACCCCTTTGCAAAAATACGGACGGGTTTGATTTTTTTACATTATTGGTAATCATTTAGTTGTAAACTCAAACTCAAACTCAAAGCATTTATTTCAATTAAACCATTTACAGGCACTTTTGAATTGTCAAAGAGTCGGTCAGTTAGTCAAAAAGTTGAAGCTCAAATCATTCAAATTCGTAGATCTCCATGGAGAAGAACGGGAAAGAAACTCCAAGGACACTCTTTTAAAAATGTAAAGAGGTTTTAATAGCCAAACTATATTACTGGCACTTAATAAAGAGTCTATGTATGAAAAAAAGTTAATTCCAAATTCGAAAATTTTGTTTAAAACAATAATAATCCCTTTTTCAGTTTGTAACTATTACTAACTTTTTGTGGGTTTGCGGTTAAAAGGTTATCCTGGCAACTAAAACTAACTTCTCGTTATTTTTAGTAGAATAATTTATGTTTGTCGCATAATCCAGCCTTATTGTGACAAAACAGATATCTGACGATGACGTGACGATTGTAATGGCAGAAAAAGCAATAAGAGCTAGTAAAATTGTAGCGCTGCTGGAAGAGGGGTGTAGCCAAAAAACGATATTCTTATTGATAATAAGAAATTACTAGTCATTTATGCTAATGACATAGTAAAAATATTAATTTTATCCATAGAAAAGCCAATGACTGTTAAGGTGCCCGTTTTTTGCAAAGAGGTGTATAAAAACGGCAAAAAAATCACGTTTGTTGTATGGGAGCCCGCTTAAATATTTATTTTATTCTGTTTTTTGTATTTGTGGTTATAGCGGCAACAGAAATACATCATCTTATGAAAATTTTAACTGTCTAACTATCACGGTTTATGAGATACAGCCTGGTGACAGACGGACAGACAGACAGACAGACGGATGGACAGCGGAGTCTTAGTAATAGGGTCCCGTTTTACCCTTTGGGTACGGAACCCTAAGAAGAAAGGTTTAGATAGGGGGTGTAATCCTAATTTCCTAACTTTTATTTGAACTAGCTTTTGCCCGCGGCTTCGTCCGCGTGGATGTCGGATATCTTCACACGGGAACGTATTACCGGGATTCTTAAGAAATGCTTGGTTTCCTATACAAACTTTCATCCCCTATATCACCCCATAAAGGATTATTTTTTAAACAAAAAGTACCCTATGTCCTTTCCCAGGATGCCATCTATCTCCTTGCCAATTTTTTTCGAAATCAGTTTAGTGGTTTAGGCGTCAAAAAGGTAACATACAGACAGACAAACAGATACTTTCGAATTTATAATATTATAATTAAAGTATGGAAGTATGGATTTAAAGCGTAACTAATATTATAAATGCGAAAGTGAATTTGTTTGTTTATTACGCTTTCAAGCTAAAACAGCTCAATAGATTTGGATGAAATTTGGCACATGGGTAGACCGTGACTTGCAGATGGACATAGGCTACTTTTCATCCTGGATCGATCAGTTTTTTGAGCACCATGAGAGTCGCACAAGGTTTTCAGGGTTGCACACTTGGGTACAAAATACTTACTCAACAATATAATTATAAAAAAAATTTGTTACATGCGCGTCTGCAATGTTTGATGTTAATGGAATAATAGAATAGAATATATTTATTTGCATTGAAACATGGTACAATAATGGTCTTAATAATAGGTTTATGATCTACATGTCTCGCCATGGACTGGCATACAAATACTCGTATGTTAAAGAAACCAAGTACTAATTATAAAGAAGAAAGAAAAATAAATTAATTATTCTTCATCATCATCTGCCTAGCCTTTTCCCAACCATGTTGGGGTCGGCTTCCAGTCTAACCGGATGCAGCTGAATACTAGTATTTTACGTAAAGCGACTGCCTATCTGACCTCCACAACCCAGTAACTGGGTAATACGATACCCCTTGGCAAGACTGGTTGTCAGACTTTCGGGCTTCTGACGACCCGTAACGACTGTCAAAGATCCATAAATGACAACCGGGACCAACGGTTTAACGTGCTTTCCGAGGCACGGAGGAGTCTCGATATGTAAAGATGAAAGATAAAAAGATGAAGAAATTAATTATTCTTATTGTTTATTATTATGCAACTAGCAAAAAAAAAACCAATATCAAAATATTTTATTTCACATAAACCTACATGGGCACTTATGAAACGTCAGAAGCTAGGTGCACAGTTCCAATTGGTCGTTTCCTATGGAGAAGAGCCGGCAAGAAACTCCTTAGTTACTCTTTTAAAAATAATTGGCTGTTACAATATTTTCAAATTACAGTGTTAGTAGGCATGGGAGGACAATGTAGCCCTTTCAACAAGTACCAGGTACTTAACAAAATAGAAGATTGTCAACAAATCTACAGTCCACTAAGCCTACAACGTTCTCACATGCACATAATTGTCATTACACCTACTGGTAACAAAATATGTTGTTATTGACTGGGCTATAATATCTAATCTTTGAAAACAAAATCCCGTGCACACGATGACCACATCTGTTTACCGCTGCCTTTCATTTGTAGGTAAGCGTTACTAAAGCGGCCGAGCGCTGCAAGGAGAAATAGTCCTTACTGTGTTCAGATATTCCTGCCCGTGATAGTACATACAATCACTCTGCCTAGCCTTTTCCTTCGATTCCTCTTCCTTATTTTACTTCGATGGTCCTAGTTTATAATGTATAACTTCCAGTTACAGCATTAAATGGCTATATGTAAGCGGGCACGCCCTTTGTGCCTGGAGGCTTTTATTTAGTTAATTTATGTTTACATTTTTACTTATTTATTTTATTTCTGCTTGAGTACATATAGTTCTCGTTTCTTTTTTTGGGTGTTATTTTGGCGTGTGGCTAATAATTAGATTTATATTTTATGTTACGTAATGTAAATGATTTTGCATACTTTTGTATAGAATCAATTGTTTCTAACTGAACAGACAGCTGTGCTGCTGGGGAGTTTTTTGCGCCACTTCTTCTTCCCAGCTAAAGCACTAGGAAGTGGTGAAAGGTGGGCGTTTTGGGGGACTGTCTTATGTAATTTTGACGTACGAAAAGTGCTGATTCTCAGCCTAGTTTGAATAAATGACTTTTGATTTGATTTGATATGATTCCCAACTATGTTGGGGTTGGCTGCCAGTCTAACCGGATGCAGCTGAATACCAGTAGTACATACACAAGATCGTATTAAACATCAAAGACAATTCAAGTCTTTGAAGTCCAGTTTATAAGAAAATAGTTTCTATAAAAGGCTCACCTTTTCCATACATACGCAAATTAAGTTATGATAATTCATATTCACAAAAGACCAGTCCTAATATGAATGATTCATATTATGAGGATGTAGTATTTCTGTTACCTTATATTTTCGGCGCTAATTTACATAAAGGGTTGAAAAAAATGAAGGTTGAGATTGGTAATCTAGGAGGTAAATGGTTGAGTCTGTCTGCATTATTAGTTCGTAATCGAGCTTCTTTTTGCCCAGAACTTTCTATTATGTATATTTTTCAATAAAGGAATTGCATTAGCAAAAAACCTTCTGATTTTTGTCTTTCCTTTTAAACCGCCTTCAAAAAGGACGAGGTTCTTAATTCGTCTGTATGTTTTTTTTTGTATGTTTTTACGCAATTAATCCGCCAATTATGAATTGATTTTGATGATATGATTGATTTTTTTTATTTGGTGTGCTATCCTTCAGAAGTGGTCCCACATTGACTTTGTTGCGTAGTTTTTCAGTTAGCTTCAGTATTACGTATTTTTTCCACTTAGTATAACTGGACGATGTTTTGAGTTCCTCACTGTTATTTACATAGCAGGTTGTGGTATTTGAATTTGCGTGGAGAAGGTACCACAACTAAAAAGTAAAAAATAAAAACTTTTTACAAAAAAGGAACAACCGACTTTGAAAAAAACACTAAAAAGTGATTGATTGGAGTGGTATTGATTTGTATTTTTTTACACTGTTACAAGTTAAAATATCGCGCAAAATTGCAAAATTGGTAATACGCCTTCTTCCCATGGGGGTAGGCAGAACCCACAGAATGCCGCCTGCTACGATCATAAAACATTCTTTTTGCTTAGTTTACGTTCATGCAACTGGTCATACAAGCACGCCCGCTGTGAGTACTACGCACCCGACCTTTCCAAAAATCATCACCAATAAAGTCATTATTTGGGTACCTACCTAGTTTAACCGTTTAAACTTTCCAAGACAAAATAAAAAGTTTGGGAGTAACTTTCGACACAGTGCAAAGACGAAAAGTAACCTATAATTTAGTAAAATCACACTTCATAACTTTATTTAAAGTTCCCAGATCTTTTCAATATGTTACCTCAAAGCCCTCAGGTCTATGGTAGCTACTAATAAGTGCCTCCATAAAGTTCTCCAAATGAGATATGTGTCATACGCCCCCATCATGAAAATATGTTCGAATTTATAAGGGCTCCGGGGGTCTTTGATATTTACACACTATTATTATATCAGAACAAAGGGTTGTATGTCCAGCTGAAATATTAATTTCAATGACAGTTAAAAACACACAGATAAACAAATTAAAGTAATAAAAACTAAAACCCAATTACGACTAAAAAGGTATATACAAGACACCGCAGACAGACAAATTAAAAATCCGGAGTCACACGTAATCTGTTCGATTTATGGCTAGCACGTATTATTACTTTAATGTTTTTTAAATTGTTTTGGGGTTAAAATTTTTTTTTTTTTAGATGTGCTCATTTTGCCCTTTCATTTGCTAGCCAATATGGTACGATTAAACAATATATATTTTTTAGTTCATGAGTTTATGTCCTCTAGAGGGCACCATTTTTACCAGCGGACGACCAAGACGCTTCCAACGATACCTCATTTGTCAAATTGTGATAAGTGGTTTAGAAGATAAGAGGGAACAGATGAACATACATACGATACATACATACCGGTCAAAATCAAAACCCTCCTTTTTTCTTCGCCGTAGTCGGGTAAAAATGGGCAGTTAGAAGCTCAGAACAGAATACTAGGTGTATGTCTACTTAAGCATGTATCATTATAATAATCTCTACTATATTCGCCACAGATATGAAAATACAAAATTACACTTCCAAATGAAATACTTTCGGAAAGCGAATTAATTTAATCGGTGTATGGTAGAACTGTCACGACGGAACATAACGCGAGTCAGTACAATTGAAATACCGCGGCGCGCGTACAATTGGCGTTAATGGGAAAAAATCATCAAAGAATCAACTAGCATACAAATATTATATATTATAATAAAATCACTTGTTAGTCCCTCCATTGTGATAATTTTTTTGTTCCGGACCATACCTGGGAACCTTCTGGTTACGGAGATATTGAAGGTCAAAGTTCCAATAGACGATTTTATAACGATAGACACAATTTTTTGCGTGCGTTACCTACGTTGCGCAGTATTAGTCGTTTCACAGCAATTATTGTTTTGCAATGTTACTTAATTTGATGCAAAGAATGCGTAGTTGACGACTATGTGATGGGTCTTTTTACACCCTTTTTATACGGATTCAGTGAAATCTAGTTACACTAGGTAAACCTAAGTCGAGGACATCCCACATCAGCAGTTAACTTTCAAAAAAAATCTCCTTTTAAACTTAAAAAAGCTGAGTGCGATCTAGCATCTGTATCTTCCTTCCATTTCATAGTTTTGGAGCACAATATTTCAATAGAATTAATACAGCCATCGGTTTGCTATACCATCAATAAGATAGCATCTACATTGTAGCTTCAGCCTTCAAACGATATAAGACGGTTCCGCGGCTTAAAGCTTGGCGTACACTGATCGAATGACATGAGATATTCTTTTTACTTAAAAATATTTGTAATTAAAATACACCCAATTGCAAAAAAAAACGGGCACCTTAACAGTCATTGGCTTTCCTATGGATAATATTAATATTTATACTATGTCATTAGCATAAATGACCAGTAATTTCTTATTATCAATAAGAATATCGTTTTTTGTCTACACCACTCTTCCAGCAGCGCTACAATTTTACTAGCTCTTATTGCTTTTTCTGGCATTACAATCGACACAAAGATATATGTTTTAAGTAACAATAAGGCTGGATTATGCGACAAACATAAATTATTGTACAAAAAATAACGAGAAGTTAGTTTTAGTTGCCAGGATAACCTTTTAACCGCAAACCCGCAAAAAGCTAGTAAAAGTCACAAACTAAAAAGGGATTATTAGTGTTTTATACAAAAGTTTCGAATTTGGAATTAACTTTGTTTCAAACTATAAAACCCACCATGTTTAAAAATGAGGGATATATTTTAAGACGCTCCTCAGCTTGACTGTCAAGCGAGCATGCGGCTGAGGTCTTTCTGAATAGTAAATTTTCAGAGTAGTTTTATTAAGTCTCATGTAGGGATGTCATGGGGGGTGGGGGGGTGTCGGGGTTGGCTTAATAAATTCTTAGTAAGTATTATGTTCGAAACAAGTATTTCCATTTTAAAATCGTTACGTTTACTCGCGTGCTTACTAACCTGCTGGCTAACAAATATTATACTACGGAACCTAATAACCCGTGTCGACACGAGAAAAGAAGAAGTTACCTAAATAAGTAAGTACTGTACGTGATATTCAACTCCTAACTTTACAATGTACGTTAGTCCTTCCACTGAATCTCATTCAAAGCTCCAGCTCAAATAAATCGTTCACAAGGGAACTATAACTCGTCGCTTCCAACGCAACCGTGCTATTGTATATTTTTCACTTTATGCCGTATAAATAGGTAAGGTTTATGTGGTTCACTTGCGTATTTTTGGGTATCGACATTACGTCAGTTTATAGATGTATTTACCACCTTTTTATGATACTGTGTTGTGTCTTACGATTTTTATGGAAAGACTCCGCAGTCTATTTGATGTTTAAAATATTTCATGCCTTGATTTCTTGCCTCCGGTGTTCTTACAATCGGCCTAGAGTTTTTCCCCAAATTGTGGGAAAACCAACTAACAAGCTTCCAAGGCAAGCTGATAAAGGCAGAATTATTTGTTAGACAGAGACGAAAAATATGTAACGCAAAACGTTTAGGTTTTATCTTAGTTTTTGTCGTGACATTTTGTTTTATGTACGAAAATAACTATCCAGAGACCACTTTTCCCAAACATGCTTTATAAGAGCTAGCTTTATCCGGGTAAAGACCGGGACAATTTATTTAAATCATATTTTGGACCCGCCTAAAAATGGTAATGCTAACTTGAACCGGATAATCCTAAGACTGCCCACTTCTTACATTGACCCCTAACAGATATCGATATAAGAATCTTAGGATTTATAGGGTCGTTCTCACGTCGATGTGTTCTATCGATATTATGTCGATGTTATATCGATATTACGTCGCCATAAACATAAGTTTTATCGTCGTTCGTATCATATGCCTTTTTGAGGATCGTCTTTTTGTTTAGCGGTGGGTCTTCAGTTTTTATCGAGGACAAGAGGACAAAAATGGGAATACCCTAGTTATAAGGGGATTTTACTTCGATTTATGAAAGTTAATATTTTTTAGATTCTACTAAAAACGAAGGAATTTAGTCGTCAACAGGCACGTTTTCTACGCATAAACAGGGTGCATCGTTTGCCAAATGAAATTGCGGATAGAAGGGGTCAAATGCCATATACTCAGGCCCCAAAAAAATGTCTTGGCCCAACGCTAGATGTTACTTGCAGGTAAACTAGATTTTGATAGAACCATAACAACATGACACATCCTTACATAACATATTATAAAAAAAAGTCCTCCGCCGCGTCTGTCGTCCAGTTCGCGATAAACTCAAAAACTACTGCACCGAATTTCATGCTGTTTTCACCAATCGATAGAGTGGTTCTCGAGGAAGGTTTAGTATATAATAACCGACATCCACGCGAGCGAAGCCGTGGGCATCAGCTAGTTACAAATAAAACAAAAAAATTGAGTCTATACCAAAACCTTTTTTTACTCAAGATCAAAGGTTGACATTTGGGATTTTTCAAGAATAATAATAAAAATTTTACATAAAATATCCCGTGGGTCCAACAATTTTTTTGGGGCCCGAGGCGATTATACACGACGAAAGAGTTGCACTATAAACGATGCACCTTACACCCTATATCTATATAGTGTCACAACAACAGACTGCTTTTGGCAATTACTTTTGTCCTTTTGTCTTACTTTAGTCCGTATGGAAATTTTTGTGGGATCGCAGCTAAGGACCAGCATCCCACCTAGAAGGAGTGACGACTTTTAGGATCGTTGATCTGGACTGCTTGCGGACAGAGAGTGGATGCTGGATGCAGGAGATGGTATGTTTATAAATACCTAAACAATTAACGATAATCTGAATTGACATTTTCTCCAATCTTCCTTCATGCACTCAAAGTCTCACAGTCTTTACGTAAAAAAGATAAAAGCCTTGAGGCTTTTATCTTTTTAGAGCTTGGTAGATGATAACATCTACCTAGCCTTTTCCCAACTATGTTGGGGTCGGCTTCCAGTCTAACCAGATGCAGCTGAATACCAGTATTTTATAAGGAGCGACTGCCTATCTGACCTCCAGATAAAGACTGTTTGAATAAAGCTTAATCATTGACGATTAATAAACGTGGAAGATCCTTAAGCTGAAAAATCTGGTACACATGGTCGACAAAGGGAACCAAACGACCCATAAATAAAAAAAAAAATTCCTTTATTACCAACATCTGTGAACATTCAAGCCTGGCAATTGCTACGGATCATAAAAACAGGAAAGGCGTTTAATCTAACTCCCTATTCGGGAATCCCCATTGCAATAAACAAAATTGTCCCGAACAACGCGGTAGAAATTAACGGGATCCCGTGCAATCCCGGGTTTTTGGGATTACGAGATAACTGATGGACTCGTAGGTACTGAAGAACGCTATGGATTTTTTTTTTCTTTTACTTTGCTCTGGTGTTGATTGCAGGGTGATGTTGCGATATCTATTGTTGAAATGGTTGAGGCTTTTCTACTAGGGTAGCTTTATTTAAGTATTAAAGCCGTCTTTATAAATCCATTAGTGAGCTCTACATTACTTTGCTCCCACATGCACTTACCTATTATATTTTTTTGCTATTTTAATTTTTAACCATTTAATTTTTTTGTATTTTAATTTTGTAATATTTTGTTATTGTTCTTTTTTAATCCGTAGGTACTGTATTTTCATCTCTGAAATCTGGAAAGGTGTCATCTCCCTCTTGGAGGTAGGCGTTAATAGCTGCGATATAGTTGTAAATAACCCGTTTTAAACCAAAGTCCGTGGTTTGAAAACAGTTTTATATTTATTTAAAACGTTTTTTAAACCACGGACTTCGGTTTAAAACGGGTTATTTACAACTATAGCTGCGACACAGTTTTGTAACTAATGTAGCTATACGCAATCAATTTGTAAAATGTGTTTTTGTTCCGATAAAGATAAAGATAAGTTCTTCTATTGTAGACTATAATGATCAAAACCACATGTAAAGCCAAAGTAAATAACTGAAGCAATTTTCTCTTATTCCTTTTAAATCCACCACTTTTTTTACCTTTTACTTTTACCTTTCTTTACTAAAATAAGTATTAAAATCTTTTTCTTAACAGCTATAATAATATAAGTCTTACTACAGGCAGCTCAGATACAAGAAACAACCGTCTAAAAACACATGCGACATTGAACATAACGTGAACAAAATCTAAATTGTTCAAAATAATAAAAATTCAAGAGCGAAACCCAGACGCAATAGTACGTAAATAAAGAAAGAAAAAAATCCCCATTGAGTGCAAGGGTTGGAGCTATCGGAGCTATCGCGACACATTGCCCCTCTACCCAGATTGCTTTTATAGCTCATAAACTCTAAAGGTTTCCGCAGACAGGCGCGACGCAACGGTGCGACGCGACTCTGGTAGAACAATTTCCATGAAGTTTTCATAGAAATTGAACGTGTGGCGGCTTGCATTTGTCTGGCGCATCCTGGCAGCTAGCCGGGCTACCTAGAAACCTGCTGACTAACAAAAATATTTTTAGTAGGTAAGTACTACATTATCTAATAGCTCGTGTCGACACGAGAAAAGAAGAAGTTAAGCAAGAATGAAATAGTTAAGCAAGCTAGTTAAGCAAGAATGAATAGAGTAGAATAATTTCAATGAAAACTTCATGGAGTCGCGTCGCCGTTGCGCCGTCGCTTCGCGCCTGTCTGCGGGAGCCCTAAAGCACTGTGATTGGCTTCGTTTAGGTCCCTTTAATAAAAAGGGTTTTTCGCTTTTCCCGCAACGATTTTCGACAAATGAAGGCCAACTTTTGTGTGTTCATTTTCAATGTTGTGTTTATTCGGACAAAAAGGGCAGCGATTGAGAAGTATTTTGATTTCAATTTCATTATTTGGAGATAGATACATAATGATAATTATTGCTTGCTTTTTGAATTTATTATCACTACGTTTACATAATTAATTTAAATTGATGAAATAAAATGATAATTATTTATATCTGTATTTAGCTTTTGCCAGCGGCTTCACCCGGCGTGGAAAGTTATGGTAACATAATTACCTAAATTATATCGTCGATGATTTTGGTGCACGTTAAAACTCCAATATAAGCCAAAAAGTTATCCATTAGTAACAAGCAGACCTCGAAATAATTCACTATATAGGTAAAACCTCTGCACACCCACTTAAAATATAACATTGTTTGACAATTCATACTAGTCCATACTAATATTATAAATTCGAAAGTAACTTTGTCTATATGTCTGTATGTATGTTACCTTTTCACGCCTAAATCACTGAACGGATTTCGATATAATTTGGCACGGAGATAGATGGCATCCCGGGGAAGGACATAGGCTATTTTTTTTCGAGATTTCATGTGGGCGAAGCCGCGGGCGGAAGCTAGTATACCATAAACAAGCAGCTATACCAATCAATCTGCCTAGCCGTTTCCCAACTATGTTGGGGTCGGCTTCCAGTCTAACCGGATGCAGCTGAATACCAGTATTTTATATGGAGCGACTGCCTATCTGACCTCCACGACCACAACCCAGTAACTGGGCAATATGATACCCCTTTGTAAGACTGGTTGTCAGACTTTCGGGCTTCTGACGACCCGTAACGACTGTCAAAGATCCACGAAAAACAGCCAGGACCAAAGGCTTAACATGCTCTCCGAGGCACGGAGGAGTCTCGGTATATAAAGATGGTCAACCATCCACAGACCAACCCCGGCAAGCGTAGCTTAACCTGATGGATCGAGACGCGCGCCTACTTAGCCACGAGCTCCTCAAATTTTGTACAAGTATTATACTAACACGCTATGGGCCGCCGACGCCTGAAAATAAATGTTTTTTTTTTTTTTTTTTATTTTTTTTTTTTTTTTTTTATAAAAGAAAATAAATAAAGGAAGAATTAGCTCATTTGGTATCAAAAAATTCGTCCGCATCGCATATTATATTTAAAACTATGTAGAATAGTTTTGAATCAAAATACAGATTGTTTATGACCACCTAAAAAAATAAAAAAAATATTTAAAAAAATCGAACTCTGTGATTCGTCACGAGTAAGATTTTTTTTTAATATCCTAGAGCGCCCCTGTTTTTCTTAAATACGACCAATTAATTTTCTTTCTTACAAGGAAAAGATATCAACTGAGAAATTATAATTCATAACGAGAGAAAAGTATGGAAAAGACGAGAAAGGACACCCTTAATGCCTTTTACAAGTCGCCGTGTCTGGAACCAGAAAAAGAATACAGAAGGCCTGCTCCATACAAAAAGTACGAAAATAGACGTAAGCATAAATAAACGTGTACGCACAGCAATCATAAAGGTGTGTCCAAACATAAAGCGGCAATAGTGCGTGGCTGCCGCGCGCGAAAGCTTCTGTCTACTTGCCGCGCACAAAAATTTTTACCTAACTAGAGCGCGACAGAAATGTGTCCTGCAAACGCTGCGTGTTGCTGCCGCGCTCTTGCCGAACAATGTTTGGTCATAGCTTTAAAACAATGCCAGCCGCCAGAGCACTTTAGCCGGCCTATTCTGTATCTCACCTAAAAACATAGGTCAAGTGAGCTTCAAATGAGCGGTTATTCCACCTGAGGGGTAATTGCGTAACAAACTGACGGTATCATGTACTTTCGCAGTAACGTACATCGCAGTAAAGAAATTTCGCGACGATGTTTATCGCAATTACGTACTTTCGCAGTAACGTACCAGTGCATCGCAGTAAAGAACTTTCGCTACGACGTATATCGCAATTACGTACTTTCGCAGTAACGTACATCGCAGTAAAGGACTTTCGCGGCAACGTATATCGCAATTACGTACTTTCGCAGTAACGTACATCGCAGTAAAGGACTTTCGCGGCAACGTATATCGCAATTACGTACTTTCGCAGTAACGTACATCGCAGTAAAGGACTTTCGGGACAACGTATATCGCAATTACGTACTTTCGCAGTAACGTACATCGCAGTAAAGGACTTTCGCGGCAACGTATATCGCAATTACGTACTTTCGCAGTAACGTACCTCACAGTAAAGAACTTTCGCGGCGACGTATATCGCAATTACGTACTTTCGCAGTAACGTACATCGCAGTAAAGAACTTTCGCGGCGACGTATATCGCAATTACGTACTTTCGCAGTAACGTACATCGCGGTAATGAACTTCACAATTACGATTTACACTCTCACTTTCAATACGTTTACTAACAAATTACTAACACCTTTTATTTTTTATTTTGTGTGTACTACTAATAATCCTACTAAGCTTTGAAAAAAAATATGGACCGTATCTACCTTTACATACCTGTGTCTGAAATAAAGATAAATTAAATTAAATAGCTTTCATTTTGACAGTTCAACAACATTAATTGCGTTTTCTTATGTTGTTGAGCACACATTTTTTTCGAACATATCATGCAATTGATTAGCAATTTCCTTCAAAAATTCAGATTGTGATTGAAAGTGTGTTACGCAATAAGTGTGCTGATGCCTATGGATTTACACTACTGACGGCTCACTTCAAGCTGACTTTACCTAAATTTTCACGTGAGCCATGTCCATTTGTGCGTGCGTTTTCTGTTGTATGGACCTGACCTTCTGAACCTACCAATTTTTTTGCGTTTGTGTTGAGTGAGAGGGCTTAAAGCCTCTTTGAAGGATTAAGGAAGCGTTTTCACTTGATTTGACCTTGTTTATCCTCAAAGTGACACTCACTTTGACTCCAGATTACTTGAAATACTTGGTTTTAATGAGTAAGCTCACGGCTTTTATGGCCACGTTTTTTTTACCGTATTCTGGATTTTCGACTCTCAGCGTCGAGCCTAGGGTTGAGAATCTAACAGGGCACATCCTAGCGTTTTGTAAAAGCTCACAGTTGAATTTTCAACTTTCGGGGCTGAACTGAGCGTTGAAAATCCAGAGTACGGTTAAAAAAAGCGCCCGTGCCCACGTGTGCTAAGTACTTAAAAGATTAGAATTCTCGTTAGCTTCGACGTTTTATAAGGTTTTACAAATGCTGTTGGGTATTTCAGTTTTATTATTCGAAGGGTTTAGGTTAACTGGTAAAAGGGTAGGGTTTCCATCTCGAATTTCTCAGTAGCAGCCTGGAGTCTGGATTTATGCCCCATTGATGGCAAAAGGGGCGCTCCTTACTACATGATGGGACTGGCGAAATGTGGGTGTACCTGCAAATGCTGCACCTCTGCCCAACCCTTCCGGGACTAGAGGCGTGGTGTTATGTTTAGATTAATTGAAGTTTGTTATTATCGTTGTAATTGTTAAAACAATATTTTTAACACGAAGAAAGATATAATTAAGATTTATGTATAAGTTTTTCTTAGCATCATAATTTCCTACAGTTTTGTAAGGGCACTTTCTGTGGAAACTGACATATTATATTCGTGAAATCTGATGACGCAGATCTTAAGCACAAGAAAAAAGCGGCCACGAAGGGTTCCATAGGTACCACCGTACAATATTTTCTAAAAACGTCCAAAAAACACTTTTTACCCCTTTTTTTAAATTAAGTAGTTCATTTTTAATATTTGTTGTTTTAGTAGTACACACAAAAAATGTCAAGTATCTACCTATTACGGTTCAAAAGATACAGCGCTGTGACCGACTGACGTACAGTGGAGTTTTAGTAATGAGTCCCGTTGGCACCCTTGGGTACGGATACCTAAAACATAAGTGGGTAGCGTTCCAAGAACGATTTAATGGGCCTATCACACGCACAAGCTTCACCACAGCTCTGCCTGCACAAGCTCCTCGCATGACACAGTTTTCTTCTGCATGTGATACAGTTTTACCAACCGTACGCACGGTGTTCCGTGTACAAACCGGCTTGCGTAGGCAGAACTGTGATGAAGCTTGTGCGTGTGGTAGGCTCATAAGGCTAGGGTTTAAGCAGAACAAAGGACATATATTTTCCTCTCGAATTGATCTATGTTTCTTTAGTCGAATCCTGATTATCAATTATTTACCCAGCTTTATTCTACTTATTGCCGCGTAAACGTTATATTTCATCCTCGTTCCCCCAATTTGTTGCCTCCAATCCTCCAGTCCTTATTACTGATTCAATTCGGGAAGGTAATCGAACTGCGTTCGGGGGACTTAGAGACCTGTCCCACCGGCGACGAGGAAATGACTAGCTATCAGAAATTTAGTCGCTCAAGAAACGTACAAAGGAGTGAATGTCTGGTTTAAGTAAAAGAGATAATTATATTAATAGTTGATCGCTGACTTTTCACACCTGCCTGGCGAGTACTCGTTCGTCGTAGTGACAAGAGCTATCAAAGAGAGTAATCGCTTAGTGACGCTCGCTTGGTGGGCCGAACACTCGTTGAGAGACTCATGCTTGATATATACGCATACCAGCGAGTAATCGCTCGTCGCCGTCTCGCACTTGCTGCTCGTTGCTCGCCAATTATTATTTAGTTGCTAGCTCTACTCGCTTCTTATTAATCGCCGGCGTGCGGTGGGACAGGTGCTTTAGGGTGAATTTTCCCCCGTTCATGGGGAACGATATTTTATTGTTGAAATGTCTATTTGACTTTCTATTTAAAATATTGAACTGTGATTGAAAGACGGAAATACATTTTCTCTTTGAATTTTAAAGTTATGAAGATTAATATGGTGGTTTCTCAATATGTTCCTATTATGAGTTAAAATTGCTTGAAATTATAGAAAAATATTAAAGGCTTTGTTGGTTTTTGCGAGACATTAACTATTCGAATTCGTTGTGAAAGTTTTTCACTTGCTGAATTCCAAAAAGTAACTAACGGTACCTAACTAGAATATTTTCATACTGGAATATGTAAAAAATTTTTTTTTTTTAAATAGTGTTATTATTTCACTCGTCCTCTATAGAAAAGGGAGGATCCTCCGACCAAACGGGTGTCGTGTCTGGCGGGCAACTGCCCACCGATGGATGTGGGGATCTTGGTCGATCGCGCGGCAAACTCTAATTGTGCGATGCTGGATTTTGTGTGACGTCAGGTCTATGATGCGTTTTTCGCATGTGGAGATGTAGATGCCGCCACAATATTAAATACGGCTTTAAGTTTTTGCTTTTTATTATAAATATTTGATGATTAATAAAAATATTTGCATTAGCATAGAATATTTTAATAAAGTGCTTGGTAATGGTTTGCTCATTTAATTTTATTATACACATTTGCATAAAAGGATTAAAACCTAAAATAAATATTTCTATAAAGCTTTTACTTTCATTAGTCCTCAGTGTTTTAAATGGCTCCATTGCCATTTATTTATATGTGTCATTAAAAAGCATGATTCCTAAATAATTAATTTCTGCGACACTTCGATTTGTAATTATTAAGCAGAATATTTATGTGTAGGTAATATTTATCTTATTTGAATAAAATAGGCATCCATATTAATATTATACATGCTAAAGTAACTGTCTGTTTTTTCTGCTAACTCAACCTCCACGCAGTCGAAGCCGTTGGGCAAAAGGTAATATAATAACACAAAATAAATATAAAATAATATTATATATAATAAGCGGATATAATTCACAAAATAAATTGATGACCTTGTAGCCCTGCCTCGTAATGTAATGCCGAGGTATTTTCTACAACATTTTCCTTTAATAGACTCTAAAAAGATACAGCGTGCCTTATTTTCTACCTCGACCTTTAAAACTGCCACTATTACCTTAATACTTCCCACAACTTTCATTCATAATTGGTGGGATCTATGACGAGGCAAAAAATGGCCACCTACTGTAGTCCAAAATAGTTTTGTATATGTTTATAATGCTAAAGTTCATAGACTGTAACGATTGTGACATTTGTTTGACTGACTTGTTATTCGATTTATTTATTATTTCTGGTAAGACGGAAGTTATATTGGTCTATGTAGAGTGTATTTTTATGATGATAATCATAAAATTATGGTGTATAATTTAGATATCTTTTTCATATTATTTTTAATTATTTTTGACTGCCTCATGATTCTATGTGGACCAAAATTGTATACTGAATCAAAATGTAAATAAAATATGACATAATATTCTCAAAATAAATTCTGGCTAAGACTCAACAATTCATTCTAAAGTAAACTCATAAATACTCATATGAAGTCGGGTAAGATTTATTGGAACAATCGCGAAACAAAATGTCTACAAAATTGCTAAAATACCAACAATTAATAATAACATGACAAAACGCCTGTTATCCCCGAAGGGTTAGGCAGAGGTGTACCTATAGTACACCCACATTTTGCCAGTTATGTTTATGTCCCATGTAATAGGCGGCAAGTCTATTGCCATCAACCGGGCACAAATCCAAACTCCGGGCTGCAACTGAGAAATTCTTTATGGAAAAACACAATAAAACTTTTCCCGACCTGAAAATCGAAACCTCAAGCAGTAACACTTGTAACCACTAGACGAACGAGGCAGGCCAATTTGCTAAACAAAAGAAATGTGAAAGACGGAAAAAATTATAAAAAATTATGCAATTCAACCAATAATTGTTAATTACTTTAAAAACACGCCCGACAATTTTTTTTTTTTTTTACTTTATTCTTTCATAGATCGTCAGATTTTGAGCTAAGCTACAATACAATATAAAATTCACAACTGTATGTCTAATACTTTAAGAGTTTTTGTTGTTTGAACATAGGGTATGCCCAAGCTTTGTGCTTTTTGCAAGGTAATTGTGGGAACCCTAAACAGGAAACCATTAAAAAAAATTATCATAAAAAAATTTAATCACTTCAAAAATTGTTTATATTTAGTTAAGAATTTAGAATATCGCTAGTCCATGTCCGGACACACTGTATATGCATATTCAATTAGGTAGTTAATCCTACGCTGCGAGGTATTCCGTGAAGCACACCCAAACGAAGCACACCCAGACGAAGCACACCAAAAGTATTCCACTTAGCACACCCGTAGGTGGGCTTCAAATAAAAATTTAAAATAATTAATTTCCTATTCCACGAAGCACACCTACAAATATCACTCGCATAGTGCGGGGACTAAAAAAATAAAAATGTCGATAGAAGAAAATATTTATTATTTAAAAGACTAACTGAAAGAACAATGCCCACGTCCTATACATTTAAAAACCTGATAATGAAAGTTTATGTATAGTTCTGAGGTATAGTAGAAACACTACCTGTAAGTTCAAAGAATAATGTCCTATAGTCATTTTTACGGTTGAAACGCTACGAGGTCCAAAAAATCTACATTTTAATAGAAAATAATGTGTCTGGCAGAGCTGGTAGTTGAATATTGTAGTAATTGTTTGGTCGGTCGACGAACCATTGGATGTTGCGCTCACGTTATGTCATTAGTGTGGTACCTTGGATGAGCTAGGTATCAAGAAAATATCTGTGCTCCAGCAGCATTTCTGAATGATTTACTTATAAGAGATTTAAATGAAAATGATGATAATTAAGAAACCATTCCACTTTAACTTATTGTTTTATTTGTTTTTCCCGTTTTGTTCATCAGGTATCTATGTACCGTTGGCCAATGAAATTTTTTGTATTAGTGTATCTGTGTGTATGTGTATGTATGTAAAGTGTTTGGTACAAGAACTAAGTTAGACTTTTTAATAGGAACTATTGGTATAGAAACTATCTAACTACCTATAGATTTTTTATTAAAAATGTAGTTGGTAGGTACTTATGTGTGCTGGAGAAATAGCAGTTAATGCTCGACATTCGACACTTACTTTATAGTGATAATCATCGCGTCGTAAGCAGTGACGTAAGGGCAGTTAGTTTTAAGGTATTCACAAAGTAAAAAAGACGTTTTAGACTATGCATATACATAGCCAGTTAAGTATTCCTATTTTAGACTATACTTCGAGCGTTAATAATCAGGTCTACCACATTTATTTCCTAATATTTGGTACGGGCAAATCCTAACCTAAAAGGTAACATTAATATTTTTTGGACTTCGTAGCGTTTCAATCGTAAAAATGACTATAGGACATTATTCTCTGAACTTACAGGTAGTGTTTCTACTATACCTCAGAACTATACATAAACTTTCATTATCAGGTTTTTAAATGTATGGGACGTGGGCATTGTTCTTTAAGTTAGTCTTTTAAATAAAAAATATTTTCTTCTATCGACATTTTTATTTTTTTAGTCCCCGCACTATGCGAGTGATATTTCGTAGGTGTGCTTCGTGGAATAGGAAATTAATTATTTTAAATTTTTATTTGAAGCCCACCTACGGGTGTGCTTAGTGGAATACTTTAGGTGTGCTTCGTCTGGGTGTGCTTCGTTTGGGTATGCTTCACGGAATACCTCTACACTGCTCTGCAGTTGAAAAGAGTTAATTAGGTAACGTACCGCGTAACTTTATGATATAAATCAAAATAAAAATAAAATAATCGTTACTTGTTCTACTATTTTTTAACCCCCGACGGAAAAAGAGGAGTGTTATAAGTTTAAGTTCTGTATCTGTGTGTTTATCTGCGCCATCATAGCTGCCAAACGGCTCAACCGATAGAGTTTTTTTTTTGTTTTGTTTGAAAGGTGACTTGATCGAGAGAGATATGAGAAAAAAAAATTTTGATGCTTTGTTTTTGAGGACAATGAATGTCTGACGTATTACAATAAAATAAAATAAAAGTTTAAACTTTGAAACAAATGAACAAATGTCTAAAGGTTACACACAGCTGTGGAGCTGATACGAGTACCTATATTTGTGATAGTTACACATTAAATATCTCTGGTACAGTAAGTCTGTACTCAATGATTTAAGACAACTTCCCCAAAGTACGAAGTAAGTATAATTTATCTACGTTTGCGTACCAATGAGCGAACATTCCACATTCATACTGCGTACTTGGTGCTACAACCGATTCATGGCTATCTGATCTAACGCCTCCACTGGGACATTCCAAGATTTATATGCCTTTTGTTCGACTACATATCTTAAAATTGAACGTGTCTTTTCTTGACTTTAACTTGTAAGGGTTCGTGCGTTTTGAACGGTTTTTTCTCGATAGAACAGCCTTATAATTAACATTTTTTAGGTTCAAGATTTTTATGAGTTTGTGAATTTTTGTTTATCTTAATAACTAGTGGCACGTGTTGTTTATAACTATACCAAAAATTAACACTTAGAACCTAAAAGTACCTAAAAAATGTGTTAATTTAATGACAGAATTGAAATGTGTGAAAGGATTTTGCGTATTCACTTTAAGCTTACGGAGAACTTTCCATCACTTCACTTTCACTTTAAGCTTACAGCGATTTTCTTTGAGAAGCACTACCATTATAGGTATACTGGACCATTGGCTAATTTTGACCGCCATTGTATCGGATGGCTATGAAGATGTCAACAAAATATTTGTTACTTATGACTGAAGAATAGAATAGAATAGAATACTCTCTATTATGTACACCATAAAAAATACAGATATAAATGTAGAAATTTAACATAGGGTGACACAATGGGCGGTCTTATCGCTAAAAGGTCTATTATGATTGTGGCAGTACAAAATAAACCTTTAAATCACACACATCCATCATATCAAATCAACAGCTCTCGACCTTATCTGTCAGCTTCGAATGACATTCCCAGTTTTTCCTCTCATTTATTCCTGAAACTTCACGCGTAACCCGACACGGCACGGACAGTGAGTCAGCGGGTTTCAACACCACAGATAATAAGCTGTCATCAAGATCGATGGTGTAACCTTAGATCACATGGAAACGCTTTTAAGGTGATAATGGAGAGAATGTATGAAGATTGTTAAGAGGTTAAAGATTTTGCATCTTGTAAAAGAGAAGAAAAATGAAAGTAAGAAATATATCGACTAACATTAATAATGTTTTTGTGATGATTCTGTTCACGTTTTGAAGTAGCTTCGTGTCCGCGTGGCTGTCGGAAATTATCCCAAGGGAACGTACTACCGAGATAAGAAGTATCATAGGTGTTAATTGAGGTTATAAACTATCTGTGTGTCTTTCGTTCAAATCCGTTCAGCCGTTTTTGCGTGACTGAGTAGTATAAATGTAAAAGTTTGTATGTTTGTTACATACAAACTTTCACATTGATTATATTATATTATATTATATTATATTATATTATACATATTATATTATATTATATCATATTATGGATTAATAAATGTAAAAAAATGCAAGTAAGACATATCTTGGTTTCGGGTATTAGATAGGTACAGTTCGATTCAAACTTAATGACGGCTCGGAACATGAGGCCAGTCGCTACGCATTAACAATTCCATGTGTCAGCGGGGGTGAGGGGTGGGGTACTGCGCAGCGAGAAGCTAATTTCCGAGCCGCCATTAATAAGATTGAATCGAACTGTACTTTCCATTAAACACGTGGTTGCTCAAGTTTACAAGTTTTAAGTTAAGTTGTTATGTAGTTATATCGTGCAATGAAGTAGTGTCCATATCCATCGGCTCCAAATTCAATACAAAAAAAGCATAACTTTTTTTTATAGTTGAGGCCCACTAAGTTATGACATTTATGACCTAAATTGCTAGTAATACATGAAAATGTTTCACATAAAAGGAAATAACACTATGATTTAATATAGATAAGTAAACTTTAAAACTCTTTAGTGGCGCTACAATGAAACGAAGCCCATTATTAAATTACCCACGTAATTAGTTACAAATGAATCACGCGAAACGGTGATTAGCTATATATTTATCGAATTTAAAACCGTAAAACTGTACCTACCTACCGGCATAGAACGTGGGTAGTAAAAACTGGTGTGATAATGGGGTTTGATATAATGGGAATCTTTTCAAACAGTTACTGCCTAGATCTTGTTATTATAACTGTGGTTCCCGAGTGAAATGCCAAGAGGAAAATGTCAAAGGGAGTTCAAAAATATAAAACCCTTGTGTGGGACAGCAGGATCATCGTCATCAAACAGCAAGATCGTTTAATAAGCGTTTTATTTAGGCAATAGGACTGAAAATAATTTGAATTTACAATATAACTTCAACTATTACCGTTACTCGCTTATTTTTAGCTACGTATCAACTTTTTTTAGGAGTGACTGACTGATTTTACAATATAACCTCAACTCATCATCTGCCTAGCCTTTTCCCAACTACGTTGGGGTCGGCTTCCAGTCTAACCGGATGCAGCTGAATACCAGTATTTTACATGAAGCGACTGCCTATCTGACCTCCACAACCCAGTAACCGGGTAATACGATACCCCTTGGTAAGACTGGTTGTCAGACTTTCGGGCTTCTGACGACCCGTAACGACTGTCAAAGATCCACAAATGACAGCCGGGACCAACGGCTTGACGTGCTTTCCGAGGCACGGAGGAGTCTCGATATGTAAAGATGGTCACCCATCCACGGATCAACCCTAAAGCGTAGCTTAACCTGAGGGATCGACCCGTGCGGCTGTTATTACGTAGCCACGAGCTCCTCCACAATATAACCTCAACTATTAGCTATAATTTAAACTACAATATTTATAAAATTGCTTATTTTTGAAATTTCTGGCTACAAAATACATGTCAACTTTTTTTAGGAGCGACTGCTCGCTATGAGCTCTAGAACAAGAATGAATCTTAGAAAGGAATTGTTTCTGCCTGGATGTAGACTGATCCCTCCTACAAAGCAACCCTAGAGTAAATAAATATTCCTTGCTACTACCCCACAAAACCAACTGAACTTCTGACGCAGTGCTGCCAGTATAATAAATAAGTGTGTATCAAGTCTGTCATAGCCAAGCTTTTGAGGCTATAACAGACTTGATACACACTTATTTATTACACTTTTCCTCTTTTTTGCTATGAGTAAAGAACCCAACACTAAAATATTTATTTCCAGCATGGAAACCAATCGCTCAGCCGTTGCACAAATCGGATTGTCTGCGCCAATCGGGCCTAGTAAATGAAAATAGATTCCTCTTTCTTTATAAGACTTTGCCACAGGAAAATTAACTTTATGAGACAGAAAAAGACAGTAAGAAAGCTTATAAGAAATGAAACTCCTGCACCAAACACGTTCAAAATTAGCTAGCAGAATCCGGACGTTACAAACTCTCAGATTCAATTCTATGCTCCATAAGCATAGCGTAGCATAATCACCCTATAATGTTCCCACTGCTGGGACACAGGCCTCCTCTTAGTGAGAGGGAGTGGGCCGTAATCCACCACGCGGGTCCAGTGCTGGTTGGTAGATGTCACATGTCTTCGAATTTTTGGTTCTAGGATATGCCGGTTTCCTCACGATGTTTTCCTTCACCGGTTTGAGAGCCTGGCAGGGTTCGAACCTACGACCTACAACTGGTAAAGTCGCGGCCGCTACCACTGGGCTACCACTGCTCTTTGCTTCATAAACAAATTTTTTTTTCTATGCTTCTGCCTCCTCTTTTAACGTATCTATAGTCTGTTCGAAAAGTATCTGATTAAAGTGTAAACAGTGTGGAAGCAGTGAGAACATTATATGCCAATTATGCTTAAGCTACAAAATATTGGCATCCAAGGTTACGTGTACTGACCCATGTTTACATTCTCATCAGATACTTTTGGAACAGATCGTAGTACTCGTAGTAATAAATTGCACTCACTTTAGAAATAAAGAATATAATTCTTTCTTTCACTTATTTTAAACACTGAAAAAGAAAATCAACAATAATGATAAAAAATTTAAGTAATAAAAACTAAAACCCAACTACGACTTAAAAGGTATAAACAAGACACCACAGACAGACAAATTAAAGATCCGAAGTCACACGTGTTAGGGCATAAATCCAACAGATTACGTGTTTTTTTTTTTTAAATGCTTTTGCGTTTATAATATACATATTTTTGAAATGTGCTCATTAAGCCCTTTCATTTGATACCCAACATGATACGATTAAACAATTTTTTTTTTGTTGCCAGCTTTATGTTCTCTAGAGGGCGCTATTTTTAATTGAATGTGACGTCACATAGCCTATAACCAGCAGACGATCAAGATGCTTCCAACGATAACTCATTTGTCAAATTGTGATAAGTGGTTTAGAAGATAGAAGGGAACAGATGAACATACTTACATACATACCGGTCAAAATCATGACCCCCCTTTTTTCTTCGCCGTAGTCGGGTAATAAAATATCATCCAAAAGTCGTCTGAAACTACGTTGTCTTTGCTAACGACACAAATGATTTTATCGTACTCTACCATTTATCTTTTCACAAAAGGGAATACATTTGGACAACTATTAAAGTCATGTGGAACGTGGCACTGTCACATATTTTACTAACCGCATAGAAGAGGAAATATATGTCGCATTTACATTTTGTCTAGACTTTAGTTAAAAGCTATTTTATAGAGCAAACTCATCTTCATAATCCATTCTCTCGTGTCAACCGTCACACTATAATTCACTCACTTTTCTTTCATTTCATTACCCGACTACGGGGAAGCAAAAATGAGGGTTATGATGTTGACCGGTATGTATGTATGTTTATCTGTTCCCTCATAACGTACAAAAGTACTAATCATAATTTGACTTGATCGTCCGCTGGTTATAAGAATATGTGACATGATATTAAATTGAATATGGCGACCATAAGAGGACATTTATGAACTAAAAAAAAAAAAAATGATGCCGTGTTTGGTATCATAATTATATAATTAGCACATTTCAAAAATATATATATCAAACCGTAGACAAATTAAAAATCCGGAGTCACACGTAATCGTCGAACAGTTTACGTTTGACTCGGGAATTTAAATTCGTCAGTCTGTGATTTCTTGTTTACGCCTTTTTAGTCAACTTTTTTGTTTGTTGAGTTTTAGATTTAATTTTTTTTTTTTAATTCCTAAAACCTCCTCTCCAAGAACCGGTCTTTCAAACAGCCAGCAAAGACATTGAAAATTACATTTTGACGGTAAAGCAATTACTTCAAATAACCACAAGAAAACTGACAAAATGGAAGTCTTTGAAATTAAAGGAAAGCGTCTCTTTGTAGATTTAAAGCCGTTAACCTCCTGTGGATGTTTTCTTGTAAAACTCATTTTGACCAAATTCTTTTGGAGAAATGAGCTTAAGGGCTGCCATTATATTTTCCCATTGTTTGTTTTCGTATATTCGTGTATTTATGTATTAGGGGCTTGTGGCTAAGAAATACCAGCCGCACGGGTCGATCAATCAGGTTCAGCTACGCTTGCCGCAATTGGTCCGTGGATGGGTGACCATCTTTACATACCAAGACCCCTCCGTGCCTCGAGAAGCACGTTAAGCCGTTGGTCCCGGCTGTCATTTGTAGACCTTTGACAGTTGTTATGGGTCGTCTGAGCCCGAAAGTCTGACAACCAGTCTTACCAAGGGGTATCGTGTTACCCAGTAAGTGGGTTGTGGAGGTCAGATAAGCAGTAGCTCCATGTAAAATACTGGTAATCAGCTGCATCCGGTTAGACTGGAAGCCGACCCCAATAAAGTTGGGAAAAGGTTAGGCAGATAGATGATGGTGTGTACTTATGTATTTTTATTTCATCTTATATCTATATATTTAGGTATATTATATTATAATTATAGTTTTAATAGGTATTTAAATAAATATATATCCCTCAATTTTCGATATTGCACCACCTTTTTATGTCCGCATCTGTACATTTGTGTGCTTAAAGTATTAAACAAATTAATTAATTATATTTCAATAAGGTTTTATTTTTGAGGTTTATGTAAATTTGGACTAAATATTTTTTGAGGTTTATGTAAACTTGGTCTAAATCATTTTTGAGATTTATGTAAACTTGGTCTAAATAATAAAAATTATTATTAAAAAAAAAAATGAAATTACTTATTGCCTTTTTTTGTTAGGGAACTTCTCCGGCCCGCACCCAACAACTTACCAAAGCCTCACAATCGGTATTGCTATTTTCGAGTTTTTGCGAGACTAACGCACGGCAATAATGATGTTCATATTATTTAAAGATAAATCACTATAGAGATTTTTTTTTCTGAAATTACCGTTAATTTTATCGGCTAAATGAATCTCTACGTTAAAATGGGCTGGTTTTAAATACCAGACCGTGTTAATTATTTTTGAGAAATAATACAAGGCATAATTTTCAGTTTCCATTGTGAAAATTTTCCGGTCCAACACTGCTTTATTACACAATATAATCTTATGACTGCTTACCAAGGGGTATCGTATTACCCACTTACTGGGTTGTGGAGGTCAGATAGGCAGTCGCTCCATGTAAAATACTGGTATTCAGCTGCATCCGGTTAGACTGGAAGCCGACCCCAACATAGTTGGGAAAAGGCTAGGCAGATAGATAATCTTATGACTGCGACAATAGTTAAATTTTATGGTGACAAAGAGGCTTTTAATTATTTATATTCCGGTACACTGGGAGAGTTTAAAATGTGCTACAATAACGTTTTAACCATTGAGCTTGTGGCTTCGAGCCAACTCTTTTTGTTGAACATTGTGTCTCACAAATGCAGATTTTAAATTATTTATTGCGTTAGTTCTTCCCTGAGAGATGATTAATACCTGAAAAGCAGTCTTGTCTCTGGTAGGTAGGTACTATTAGAAAATACGGGGTGTAAAAAGACCCTTCACATAGCCGTCAACTACGCATTCTGTACATCAAATTAAGTAACATTGCAAATAAATAATTGCTGGGAAACGACTTGTATTTTTGGTGTGAAAAATCGCGGTACACGGTGGTGCGCAACGGAACGCACGCAAAACATTGTGTATATGGGTGCATGCAACGGTTCACGGTTTGTGAAGGTATCTTGCTTTCTTTAAAAAACGTCTGAAAATGAACTTTGACCTTCAATATCTCTGTAACCAGAAGGTTCCCAGGTATGGTCCTGAACAAAAAAATGATCACAATGACGGGAATAACAAGTGACTTTCAGCTTCGTTAAGCATCTTTTTACACCCGTTATATCTGGCAAAGATTTTGACCAACTTTTTGGTGACGTACGTAAGTGGTAACACTGTACTTTGGATGAAAAGTCGGACGAGCGAAACGAAACAAATTGTAATCACCGATCTGCCTACCGAATAAGGATTTTGGGATTTCCACGATTTCAGGTAGGTATTGGTATGGTTTGTTGCCTCGTTGGTCTAGTGGTTGTAAGCGTTACTGCTGAACATGAGGTCCTGGGTTCAATTCCCGGGTCGGGTATAAAGTGTTAGTGGGTTTTTCCATCTGGAATTTCTCAGTAACAGCCCGGAGTCTGGATGTGTGCCCGGTTGGTGCCAATAGGCTCGCCCCCTATGAGGTACATGGGACTTAAATATCACTGGATAAACGTGATGTTATGTGTGTGATATGATCACGTAATCAACCTTTGCAAAACACGCTAAAACCAGCCCCAATAAATGTCTAAGCGACCCTTAACCTCAGTCATCCTTAATCACGCCCGTAATTCGGCCCAAACATGTTGTTTTTAAAAACGTAATTAAACCCGACACTGACATCCTCCATTAAAATGATAAAAGCTAAGCCATCTTCAATCTCCTGACAGCTAATTAAGCCATAATCTTTTTTACCGCTTACTCAGCTTCCTGACAAACAACTTTAGATTTAAACACGCCAGCATAAAGTACAAATTGACATCAGCAAAAATTTTGGTCGGGGAAATTTTCCACTTAATTTAATTTAGGAACACCGTGTTTCTGTGCAAATCACATTTTTATTCATACGCTCGTTTCGGCTGACAGTAAATGAATGTGACTAAGCAAAATGAGGAATGTGATATCACAGAGATACGAGGTTTAATATTTGGATCGGAAGTAGTTATACACTTGAACCTACTGACAGACCTTTTTTACAATGTATAAGTTTTTCTAGAGAGGAGCTCTTGGCTAAGTAACAACAGGTGCACGGGTCGATCCATCAGGTTAAGCTACGCTTGCCCGGGTCCGTGGATGGGTTACATACCGCCACTCCTCCGTGCCTCGGATAGCAGCTTAAGCTGTTGGTCCCGGCAGTCATTCGTAGATCTTTGCCAGTCGTTACGGGTCGTCAGAGGCCCGAAAGTCTGACAACCATCTATCTAATTGCATAACTTATTTTCGTAACCGATTAAGACTAATCTGTTTCATTTTGACAGTTACAACAACAAAACTTATTTTCTTTGACCATTTTCGCCGCAAAACCCCAAACGAACTATTAAAAACCTATAGATGAAATAATTAGGCTCTCCATATCTTGTAACAGAGAACACATCAGCTAACAACTAACACAATTAGGACTAACTTCAGAATAGTGATAATAAAAAGTTGCTGTTCATACATTGTAGAAGTTTCAATACCAATTTAAGTCGTTTGATAAAGCTTTCAGCCAATTGAAGGATACGTGAGAAATACTGGTACTGAAATTGTGAACCTTTTTGTGATGGCGTAAGATAAATACATATTTGAAAATTGATATATGTATCTATACATATGACTTATATAAGGTGTATCTTTTCATACACGAAATCTCTTAAGGGGTCATTGTACTCATCATCATGACAACTTTCACAAAGGAACAACCCTGAAATCGTGAAAAAAAATATCAATTGTGCCCTACATTTTGACAAGGTATGCGAACATAAATGTAGGGTACAGCAGATTTTTTATTTAAGTACTAGCTTTCGCCCGCGGCTTCGCCCCCGTGGTATGTCGATAAAAAGTAGCTTATGTCCTTTCTCAGGCTCTAGACTATCTGTGTACCAAATTTCATTTAAATCGGTCGAGTAGATTTGGCGTGAAAGCGCGACAGACAGACAGAGTTACTTTCGCATTTATAATATTAGTAATGATTTAGAATATCGCTAGTCCATATCCGGACACACTGTATATGTACTAAGGACAAAATGCTGCTGCCAGATTAAATGAATTCATTTAGTTTCATGCAAATAACCTGAAAGAGGAATACAGCGCTCAACCAGCTGGTCCGAATTGCAAGTTGTAAAAATTAACTAGCACAAGAGAAATACCGTATTGTTGTGGTTACAACTTACAATTCAATGCGCTAAGTTGCTTTTTAGTAATTAAAGCTTGTATTAATAAGGTCTTATTGCTGTGAAACAACTCATTACAAGTTTTTGTTTGTGCAGTCAGGATAATTAGGTTCTATAACCTACAACTTGTAATTATAATAGTGGAGGTGCTCATGGCTAAATAATAACAGAAGCACGTGTCAATCTTTACGAGTAAGCAACGCTGGATGGGTGACTATCCATTACATACCGCGATCCCTCCGTGCCTCGAAAGATACGTTAAGCCGTTGGTCCCGGCTGTCATTTGTTCATCTTTGGCAGTCATTACGGGTAGTCAGAAGCCCGATAGTCTGACAACCAGTCTTACCAAGGGATATCTTATTACCCAGTAACTGGGTTGTGTGTGGAGACTGGAAGGCGACACCAACATAGTTGGGATAAAGCTACTCAGATAATGATGAGTCACGGGTTTCGCTGGCTGGGTTTACAATTACCAATCTGAACGGATTAGTCTGCTAATCCGTTCGGATTGGTAATTAATGATGTTTATTAGGTACTAGCGACCCGCTTCTGTTTAGCACGGTTTTTACGACTTGACAAAACTTTGAGATTTCTTAGTTATATGTAACTTTAATATGAACGTATTATTCACACAAACCTTCCGGAATAAATTCTCTAAACGATGGTGAAAACCTCATCAAAATCTGTTGCGTGGTTTAGAAGAACAACGCAGGCATACAAACAAACTTAAAAATGATCGGAAACACGGTTCTATATCATAAAATTTTAATATTTATCGCGGAAATTAAAAGATGGGAGCAAACCGGCGTTATCTTTTAAGCTCCACGTGTGGTTCGTGTGGGTGAATTCATCAGACTTCCCTTTGAAATATGGCGTATATTGTAATGGATAGCTACGCGTGTAACCGTGCGTTTGCACTGGCGAAACATCAAGTTAAAAATTGTATGGAACATTGACAGAAAATTTCAACATGATTTCAACATGTTTTGTCTTGAATGTTACTCCAGTGCAAACGCCCGGTAAAAGATAGGGGTGGCTGAAAAATTTTGAAACTTTTTTTTAAAATGAAAACTTCTTTAGGCTCTCTTTACTCTATTTCTGAACAGTGTACGAAACTGAACCGTCACGCTCGGGTCGTTATCGCTGATTCGTGTATACTCGACTTCAGTCGGTCGTTGACGCTGAATCGCGTTTACTCGGCTCCAGTGCCTCCAGTCGTAAATTTTTACTTCTTTCGTGTGGTCATAAGCAAAAAGCACGCATCCTCTGTTTTTAATAACTGCTGTATATTATTTTATTATCTGCTGTATATTTTGTGCCTTTTAGTCTGTGCTAAATAAATGTATTTTCTTCCTTTCTCTCTTTCCTTCTAATGGTTTTAAGGCTGCATTTCAACCAGAGATATCCTTAAGATCGTTCATACACAAGTTGTTTTTTGGACCATAATATGCAAGAATATATCATAAAAATTAGTAATGCCACACGCATTTTACCTGATCTAACACATTATTCTTTCTTTTGTCATTACCATACAAAATTAATATAAAAAAATTCAAAATGCACTGGAGAGAATATGCAGGGAATCCTAATTAAAATGGATTAACAAGAGTTGCTTTCATATTCTACCTCAAAGCTTTGTTCGTTCTATTAGTTTTTCTTTGTACTTCCAAATTTAAATGCAGGTGGATTTAATTATTTCAGTGCCTTGGTCTGAGTAAAATATTTTCTTGTGTAATGTGGTCTATGCACTTCATTGCATCTTAATAATTTTGAACGTCCACAATTACCTCCACCTAACATATTAAAAAAATCGCAGTCTATTTGTCTGTCCAGTATAGTACATATACATATATAACTCGACAGCGACATAATTATCCGATTCATGTTTTTTCTAAGGACGAGTGAGGTGGTGGCGACCGTACAAAATGGTTCTATCGCCACCGCCCCGGTGCGGTTGGTCTTCTCTCCTCCCTGTCCCGGTACCTACGGATAATTTTGCCCCTAGTGCTTGGCGGCTTGGCTACCGTTGACCTATGTCAAGTAGACGTCTTCCAGCTGAAATGATGATGAATTATCAAACTTTGAATGAATGATCATTGCGTATGAAGCTCGCGCAACGAATTCGAGTATCAGAGCCATTCGGTATCACGCAGACTTGTGCAAGTATATCGTAACGTGTATAGCTACCATTACGGTTTCGAAAAACGCTCTTTACCTACTTACTTACATAAATAAAAAACATTGACGTCATTCGCCAGTAAATTGCAAACCCTATGTGGCGATTACCACTCTTTTAGCAAATCGTAGCTAAGGATTCTCCACTTTTGTTCAACCGAAACAAAAGACATGCTCTATAGAAAACATAGCAATACACTATCGTGTCATATTGCAATATAGGAGAGGAAATAGATCTCTCAGACGCCATTACTGGGAAACACAATATATCTTACGGGTAACAAGGAAGGTACATGAAAGATTGATTTTCTATATAATGTTAACGGAGAATTGTTCTGATTTTTAGGGGAGTGGAAAAGAGAATGCCAAGAATCGGCTCGAATTGTATGCAGTATCCTACAGACTTTCTATAATAATGATAATTCATATAAAAAAATAGGAAGAATTATACAATATAAATAAAATCTGTGGAAGTACACCGTTGGAAAGTCATTTTAAATAGTTAATCAATTTAACAACACATTTCATATCTACTTTTCAATTACAAATGTTACCAATACCAAAATAAAATAATATCGATACGAAATTGCAATTGCAAATCGATTACAATAATATCAATATGAAGATACGTAAGTTAATTTATTACTTACATAAATCGTAACTCGTAATTATATTAATAAATAAGAAGATTTTATAGTAATGTAATAATTAAAAATATTTTTTTATTCGAATATCGATATCGTTTAGAATAGTTTATTCCAAATAATGTAATTATAGTGCTGGCAACATTTGAAGTAAAACTTTAACTGGCATTTGTCAATGTCAAAAAGTTTGACTTCTCCCGCGTATCACGAGCAACGAAGTATTTTCGTATATTTTTTAATTTTGCGTTGTGTATTGCTGTGTTTCTGGACTCTGATATTTCTACCATTTACGAATACCTTGGCTGTTGAAACTGAGGATAATGTGCTAAAATTCATTATTTTAATTATTCATTTAATAGTTTATTTCATGTTATCGTTAACATCAGAAGTATCAAGTGATCAACTTTAAAAAACTATAACTTTTTTTGGTGTGCTTCAAATAGAAAACTAATTATACAATCAAATTCTATATTTATTTTTCTTTTTTATGAAATATAGTTCATCTTTGTCGGTTCTAGCCGAGTCTTGTTGGAGATCCTGGCATTCTCCTTTATCTGTTGAAGTTTTTACTAAGTGTTAGGAACAGGGTGTAAAGTTCACTCATCCTCCATAGAAAAGGGAGGATCTTCCGACCACCCAGGTGTCGTGTCTGGTGGGCAACTGCCCGATGTTCGATGTCAGACGTTGTATATATGTATAGGGTGGTGACTGGTAATTAGTTACCGATACTTAAATATGTGACTTTACTCATTCATCACTATGAACAACTTTACTATGAGACAAAACCTGAACCGCGCCAAAAAAAACTGCTGATCGATGGGTTCCTTTTATGGTTCATCGAAAATATTTGAATTGCGTTCGAATGTACCGTATTTATTAAGTCCAAAACGAATGTACTAGGGGGCCAGCCAACAATGCCGGGTGTCGCTCAAAACCAGCGCTGGGGCTCTGTCTCGCATAGGGTCGCAGCATTATGCTGAGCGATGGCCGACACGCTCCATGTAAAATACTGGTATTCAGCTGCATCCGGTTGGACTGGAAGCCAACATGGTTGGGAAAAGGATAGGCAGATGAAATCTTTTCTCATCAGAAACTACTACGTTTCTCAATAAAACATTAAAGATGCATCTAACATCAAGAGTTAAGAGATCTTTACAAGTTCATCCTAGGAATTGACTATCCAATCAAACAAACTGATCATTTAAAAAAAAACTCGCTTAAAAATTCAACAGACCGAGCCATAACTCTCTATTTTAAAACCCACGAATTAATCCCTAAAGTGGGTGCCAAAGCCATAAAAACATCAGCACTCCATCTATGGAAGTGATTGAAATATATGGGGATTATACAACGCATTTCCCATCTCCCTCCAAACTTTTAGAAAAACCTTTTTGCGAAATAGATTTTATCAGGTTTGCCAGTTTGACTTCGAATTTTTATTTTTCGTTACGCCATATGCCATCTTGTTGGTGAGTTGTTGGTAATAAGACCCTAATAACTTATAGTTACAACTGGCCGGTTATAATTTTTGCTCCAGTTTTCGATCTTCGAATTCTTTGAACCATATGTAAGAAAGAAACATATGTTTCAAATAAAGAACGTTCGATGTGCGTTGTTATTACATTACATACTTACCTACGTCGCTTTAACTCGATTTTTCTTATTGTGCACTTGGAGCTGAGTTCGTAAGTTGTTATTATTGAATTCACCCACCCAGTTACCTCCTTAGTGCCCCAATGCCTCTCAATATAACTCGTGTTGTCTCCACAGTTCTGTCATATTATTCGATAATTTGGTTATTATTAAACCTACATACACTGTAATATTTTAAAGTTGACAGGCACACAATTAAAAAAATAGAGTTAAGTATACAAGAAATATCGCCCTAAGCGTTCTTAAGCAATATTGTTTTTTGAATTGAACTGGCACTGCTCGATCACTACAAGTACTTAGAAAGTAGGGACTCTCTCGGAAAACCGAGAGAGTTCAACCACCTTTTACATTAACATGTATAAAATTGTAAGATAAATGACTGGAAACATAAACTTGATAGGTCATAAACATAATAAGAAAAGCTCTGACAGATGGATTCTAATTTCAAAGTTTATATGAATCTAGAGCCAATCCAGGGTGTACAATCAAGTCATGCATCATGTCTTCGAAACTGAACCAATATGTAAAATTTCAACTCCATAGGATAAGAGGAAGTGGTTTTAATTCTGATTGCAAGATTTGACCCATACATACTAACTAACAAGGCAAGTTCAATAAAAGTTTGTAAATTATTACAAACTTTTATTAAACTTGCCTTGTTAGTTAGTATGTATGGGTCAAATCTTGCAACTAACAAGGCAAGTTCAATAAAAGTTTGTAAATTATTACAAACTTTTATTAAACTTGCCTTGCTAGTTAGTATGTATGGGTCAAATCTTGCAATCAGAATTAAAACCACTTCCTCTTATCCTACGAAAAATGTAACTTCTATGTATAAAAATAAAATAAAGGAAATAAAAATAGTGCAGTTCGACTAAGCAGTGCTAAGTAAACCAAGTACTTGTGAAAGCATTTTAAATGCAGGCACGTTCAGCTTTGTTTTAGGTATTCAGTAATTAGTATGCATTAGATACATTCGAGTTTAGATATTAAAGTTTTGTATAAAGAACTTGTGTTTTAGTAGAACATAGTTGTATAAAGGTATGAGGAACAGGATGTAAAGTTCACTGATCAGGGAGGGTCCACCGACCAGACGGGAGTTGCGTCAGGTGGGTAACTGCCCGACGATTGATGTCGGGATGTTGTGTATATAGGTACTCGTCGCGCGGTAAACATTGCTTGCGCGATGCAGGATTTTGCGTGACGTCACTCAGTGTGATGCGTAATTCGCATGTGGCGTTGTGGATGCCGCCTCAGATGAATATTATAAATCTTATTCCTTATGTTGCTACCCCCTTAAGGTTGCACTAGTCGACGGTTCGAACTCGTTGCTGCGCGTGGCTAATATGCATGATATTTAGTATAGTTATTAATTTATTTACTTTTACTTCATATTTATTTATCTAGTTTTCATTTATATATTAATTTATTTAGTGACATATACGATGATTTATAACGAAAACAAGCGCGTAAAATTTCATGAACAGATTTTTGGGCATGTAAATATTAAGGAGAAACTACTGGATGTATCTACTCAAAATAAAGTTATTTGAGCTTTTGTATAAATTATCTATCCCTGTACGGTTTCTAATTTTCCATTTCCATACTACATAAGTTATTTATTTACGCCCAAAGACGAGTTAAAATTAGTGTTGAAAAATGGAAGTTTCCACGCTCATTACTTCCAAACCACTATTTTTTTTTCCAATTCTGCTTCCATACAGGGCTAGATAATGACAAGACAAATTGATATAAGTCTTAGTTTTGAACGTACACCGTCAAACAGACGAGTAATCACTATACTACGTTTGTATGGACGAATGACCGACTAGCGTAACCTTAACCTAAGGAATTTTAGGAACACAGAAACTTTATTTTAAAATCTAAATCAAAGGTTTTATTTTTCATCAAAACGGAGTCACAAAAATCCTTCATAAATTGATTTGTCGTTTACAAGCTATGAAAAAAAAACTTCATTCTTTACACTTTTGTTCAATTTTGGGCGTGGACCTGCTCCATATATAAATGACTAACAATACATTGGGCGTAGTTAAGCCCACAAATCAAATACCTTTGGGTAGAATACTAGCTACCGATATCGACAACATAATTTAGGTAGATATGTGGTCTATATCAGTAGCTAGCTTATTATAATATTAATACGTTGCAATAATACTGAATCATGGTTTCCAATCCAAGCATAGTTAGCAATATGCCTAATCTTTTCCCAACTATGTTGGGGTCGGCTTACAGTCTAACCACCAACTAAATACCACATGGAGCGATTGCCTATCTGAACTCTACAACTCAGTAACTAGGTAATACAATACCCCTTGGTAAGACTACTGTACTGGTTGTAAGACTTTCTTGTTTCTGACAACCCGTAACGACTGTCAAAGATGCACGAATGACAGCCGGGACCAACGGATTAACGTGCTTTCCGAGTCACGGAGGAGTCTCGGTATGTAAATATGGTCACCCATTCACGGACCATCCCCGGCAAGCGTAGCTTAACCTGAGGGATCATCCCGTGCGGCTCAAAGTATTTCAAAGCGGCGGTAGAATTTCAAATTAGAGAATAATCTTTACAATAATGTAGACATCCATTCAAAAATAGGTGCTGAGCACTTGCCGGTGTAAGAATATTCATCCTACTCCATTAAATTCTAAGTACGCAGGTGTACCGCGCGGTAGCATAGAGGACCGCGCGGTACACCTGCGTACCGAAAACCATTGTAGTTAATTAGAATGTCCTTGAAGAATTAAACAAATATGTTGTGTAGCGAATCTAAAAATAGCAGAAACAAATTATGTTTGGGAAGACATAATGTCGAGAACACTTCCAACCACATACTTTTCTTACAAGACGCGTGGGTGGTCGGAAGTATTCGACTAAAGCACTTCATATTTCTAATTCTCTGCTCGCTGGTAGATAATCAGAAATATGAAGTGCTGAAGTTTCCTAACATTATTTTATATCTCTGTGTGTTACAAAATTTTTATTTATTTTATTTTATTTTGTGTAAATTCAGATACAAATTATTGTTAATGACTATTACTATTAAACTCGCCGCATCATTAGAACCTTGTACAGTGACCAGCACTAATATTTTAAAGGTATATCAACTTTTAAAAGTGATTTTATCATTCATCATTTTATGTTATTACGAACATAGTATTTCAGAACATATAGTATTATTAATATAATGAGGAGCTCGTGGCTAAGTAATAATAGCCGCACGGGTCGATCCATCAGGTTAAGCTACGCTCACTGGGGTTGGACCGTTGATGGGTGACCATCTTTACATACCGAGACTCCTTCGTGCCTCTGAAAGCACGTTAAGTTGGTCCCAGCTGTCATTTGAGGATCTTTGATAGTCGTTACGGGTAGTCAGAAGCCCGAAAGTCGGGCAACCAGTCTTGCAAAGGGGTATCGTATTGCCCAGTTACTGGGTTCTGGAGGTCAGAAAGGCAGTCGCTCCATGTAAAATACTGGTATTCAGCTGCATCCGGTTAGACTGGAAGCCGACCCCAACATAGTTGGGAAAAGGCTAGGCAGATGAGATATTATTATGAAATAGGTCTTACCTAAAAGCTGTAATCGTTATTCCACAAAACATGTGTGACATATTAGTACTTGTGACTGTATCTACATATACAGGGCGGCTGGAAAAGTTACGTCCAAAAGTAAGATACCTTTTATTGAATCATCCCCAAGTATGTTTGAATATTATTTGTTGTTTAGGTAATAATTAACTTGCCTTCAACAAAGAAAGTAAAAGTAAAGAAGTGACTTGAACCTGTTTGCTGTGTCCCATCATTGAACAAATGTTTGTTAAAACAGATCTCAACAAATGCATTTTGATCGAATTCTGTTCGAAGCAAATATCTTAGTAATATCTTAGTTGTCTGTAAAAGATCGCTTTTAGCGATAAGACGCGGCCATTGTGTCACCCTATGTTAAATTTCTACATTTGTATCTGTATTTTTTATGGTGTACATAATAAAGAGTATTCTATTCTATTCTATTCTATTCTATCTTAGCATCTTCAAAATCTTTTTCAAGCTCCGTACCTCGCTGTTTCCTTTGAAGTATTTTTCATTCCGAAAAATTATAAAACTTGCCGCGCTGCTTCACGGCCATAACTAATTCCTTTAGCTATCACAGTCATAAATAACGTTCATAGAATAAAATACTTGAAAACAAAACACTCATCATAGTCATAATGAAATTCTTTAGGACCTGGCATAACTGGACCGCCTGAGGCATCCAAGTCTTTCGTTAGCGGTAGAATGTTTGTCTAAGCAATGTCGGGAAATCTCATAATACAAATATGTCTGTCTCTTGTGGCTTGGCAATGAGGCAGTTCGAAAAAAAAGTCCTAAGCAGGAAAATTGCGTGACGTAGTTATTTCTGGTTTCGTTTTGGGAAATCTTTTATTTTCTTTTCGATATGATTGTGTTAACGAATATTGTAGACAAGTTTCTTTTTCTTAATAATAATAAAAAAGGGAATAATCAACAGACAGATGTGCTGACTTCTTCTTCCCACTTATAACACTAGAACGTGGTGAAGGACGGGTATTTTGGGGAACACTATGCCTATTGGCTCTCATTAACTATGAAGTAAAAAAATTTAAAGTAATAAAAACTAAAACTCAACGACTAAAAAGGTATAAACAAGAAACCACAGACAGACAAATTAAAAATCCGGAGTCACACGTATTAGGGCATACATCGAACAGATTACGTGTACCTTTTTAGTCGTAGTTGGGTTTTAGTTTTCATAACTTTTTTTTTTTTTATTCTTTTGGTGTTATAATATTATATATTTTTGAAATTTGCTCATTAAGCCCTTTCATTTGATACCCAACATGGTACGATTAAACAATGTTTTTTTTAAGTTCCTGACTTTATGTCATTACGCCATTTTCACATAGCCTATAACCAGCGGACGAACAAGACGCTTCCAACGATATCTCATTTGTCAAATTGTGATGAGTGGTTTAGAAGATAGGAGGGAACAGATGAACATACTTACATACATACATACCGGTCAAAATCATAACCCTCCTTTTTTCTTCGCCGTAGTCGGGTTAAAAGTGCTGACCAATTAGCCAGGCAGCTGGTTTGTACCGCAGCTGATTGTCATTGTTGACTTATATTTTAACTGTACCTACAGTCACTCGACGAGATCGTAGAGGCTCTTTAATGAAAAACAAAAAAAGAGTTTCATGGACGCCTTTTCCGAAATACAGATCTCATCTTATAAAGATTGTGAGGGGACTTTTGCTGTCTCGTGGGTGCTTCAACATAAATAAATGACTCGGGAAAATCCGCCAAATCTTTGAGATCATACTTAATGTCTATCAATCAAGAATAATTGGCTTTAGTGAGATGAATTTTTCGTTGGTACCGTGTTTTAGAGAAGTAGGGCGAACATCGATTCTTAGAACGGATTCATCGCCCAGAGGACACGGTGGAGCATACGGTGGAGGTCTGCTCTGCTTGGATGGAGCACCGCCGAACCAGTAATGCTCGCGAAAGTGGCGAAACGTGTGAGGGAGAGGCAAGGTTTGCGCCCTCACGCCCCTAAGCGCCGCCGCAGGAAACGCCCTGGGCGTAGGGAATCCCAGGCGGACTCCCCAGCCACCGTAGGTGCGGGCTTGCGGACGGCGAGCAAAGGGTAGTTCCCTTCCGATAAGGACCAGGCCTGGGTCGACAGTGCGTTGTATTCCACGCGCGCTTCAAAGAGATGTCAGCACAATTGGCGGGGTCCGCTAGGACCGATGCCTGCCAGGGTTGCGGGAAAGTCCGAAAGGGATACCGGGACCCATGGCAACAGGCAACTAAAGAAACATGGATGGGTTCTGTAGCTTCTCCCGCTCCGCACAGAGCAGGACCAGTCAATGATGATTTTACACACTACAAAAAAAAAATGGGTCTTGGGAAAAGGCTAGGCGGATGATGAATCCACTTTTTCAATGTTGCAGAGCACAACGTTTATATCTAGCAAAGAAATGTTAGCCATTCAAAGTTAATGCTGGTTCTTTGGGAACCAGAAATAATTCCTAGTTCTTGTTTCCAGGAAAAACCGGGTAATAAAACTTCAGTGACCCAAATCACTGGAAATCTTATGACACTACAACACAAGGGTATTTTAGCGATCACATTGGTCACGCACAGGAAGCATTGCGTCACTTCCGGGTAAACTACAGATTTATCATCACGCTACGATGAAAAGGAAGTGGTCAGTAAAGTGGCTTTTTATATGTGCGCTCGTAAAAGTGTGAGCCATGAAAAATGTGACAGATTTATTTCTAAATGCTTAAGTTTTATGGAAGTGGTTCGATGCGTTGAGCTATAAATAGTAATGAAGATTTTGATTTTTTTTTTAATTGGGAAGGATTTATAATAAAGTAAGTAATCGTAACTGGAAGTGAGGGAAAAGAGGACTCAGACCTTTTTAAAAATCATGTAGTGTCATTTAATACTAACTATCCGCACCCTAACTTAATCAATGTAATGTAAAGTAGCCTATGTCCTTCCCCAGGATGCCATCTATCTCCTTGCCAATTTTGTCGAAATCCGTTCAGTGGTTTAGGCGTGAAAAGGTAACATACAGACAGACAGACAGAGTTACTTTCGAATTTACAATATTAATATGGATTTATTTTACTTGGACTGCCCCGTTGGTCTAGTTGTCGCTAGTGCTACTGCTGAGCATGAAGCCCTGGGTTCGAGTCACGGGTCGGTCGAGCAAAGTATTATTGGGATTTTCCATCTCATTTCATGTCCATCGCACAATTAAAGTTTACCGTGCAATGAACATATTTACAAGAACCCGACATCAATCGTAGGGCAGTTGCCCGCCAGACACAACAACCGTCTGGTCGGAGGATCCTCCCTTTTCTATGGTGGATGAGTGAACTTTACACCCGGTTCTTCATACCCCTAAAGTAGCCCGGAATCTGGATTTGTGCCCGGTTGACGGCAATAGGCTCGCCCCCTATTACATAGGACTTAAACGTGTGGGTGTACTACGAGTATAGGTACTTACACCTCTGCCTACACCTTCGGAGAATAGAGGCGTAATATTATGTTTATGTGTTTATTTTACTTTACTAATAGCAAATAATTAATAGAGCGAGCAAACACCGTCTTTCCAACGTCTTAATTACGTAAGACCAGGACTTCATAAATAGGTAGGTAATTTTAACTTGAAACGCTTGGTTACCAGAAACCAAACTGCTGGTCGTTTCTCTCGTCGTTTGTCCTATGTATTTTAGTTTTCAGTATAAAATGTAGGTTATTAATAATGTCTGGAATACCGCTTCTTTAAAAAAATTACCTTAGATAACTAGTATAAATTTTCATTACGTTAAACAGTAATGGAAAGTTATATAAAAACCGCCCAAGTGGGAGTCGGACTCGCGCACGAAGGGTTTCGTACTATTATCTATAAAAACGGCAATAAAAAACACGTTTTTTGTATCGGAACCCCCTTAAATATTGATTAAATCTGTTTTTTAGTATTTGTTGTTATAGCGGCAACAGAAATACATCATCAACTGTCTAACTATCACGGTTCATGAGATACAGCCTGGTGTCAGACGGATAGACAGACAGATCGACAGACAGACAGCGGAGTCTTAGTAATACGGTCCCGTTTTACCCTAAAAATTACGTTCTGAAGAATAAAGTTATTAAACAAAGCAAGGTATGCGTTTAAAGAAGCGATAATTAAAAATAACAAAACAATGAGATCGAGGCTTCAGGCACTATTGACACCTGAAGTTCAGCTAAGTATATTTAGCTTTAAGTAGTCGATAACTACTTAAAACTAAATATCTATAGCTGAACATGCACTTGAAAGTTTATTAAGTAAAGTCACTCAAGTCCGTCCTGATTACAACTTTACTGACAAGATGTCATAAAACCGTTTAAGTGGATAATCTTTAAACAAATGGATATTAATTTGAATGTACTTTATTGAAAACTTGTAACTAAGTTTTTTGCATGCGATGGACGGGCTCTTAAACTAAATGAGAACTCTCTTAAGTTTACCTAAGTTTAGTGAACTTTGAAAAGACTTATCGATGTCATGTTTATATTCCTACAAGCGAACCTGTTTTACATGTTTTTTAGGACCAGAGAAACAAACGAGTTAAAAAAAGAAAAATTTTTAATGCTTTTAAGAATAAAAATATTTTAAAATTTATAAGTGTTTAAATCAAATAAAGATATATATATAAATAGTTATAAATATTAAGTTTATTATTAACCCACACCACAAAGCAGACATAAACCTAAATCTTCACATAAACCTTCAAACTGGCAAAAAACTAAAATACAGATCCAAAGACACCGACTTCCAAAATTAAAGTAATTTTTCACTTTGTAGTGTTCTTTTATATGTCACTTCAATAATATTTTATTACTAGACATAAACGTTCCGGAATGAATTCTCTAAACGATGGTGAAAACCTCATCAAAATCCGTTGCTTAGTTTAGAAGAACAACGCGTTCAAACAGACAGAAGAATCAGACGATAATCGACTTTAAGTTATAATATATGTATAGTTAACTGTACATATTATAACATAAAGTCGATTTTCGTGTGTTCATGTAAAATTGCCACCAGACGTCTGGGACTTACTTGGATTTAAATATTAAAATTGCAATAAAATAAGTAGATCAATCTGAGTGCCTTGAAGTTTTTTTTTGTCATAGATTCTTCTTCTCTAAATTTTGTTATTTTATCAGTACAATAATTATGATTTATTCATCTTATATTTACGTATTAAATTGGGTTTCTTGAATTTTTTATTTTATATACGTATGGAAAACTTTCGCGTTTGCATATTTTTTTTTTAATAAATTGGACTTATAGCTTTTATTTTGCGATTCTTTCTACATTTTACATGGCACTTAATACAGTTAACGTCGAACAACGCTTCTGTGGTTAAATAAATGTTTGTATAATCCTTCAAGGAATACCTAAGGCCTTTTTTTTTTTTTTTGAGGGTGGGAAATCATCCAATGACTTCTCCCGCTCTGGGCGGAGCGGAAGGGCGTGTCAGACTTTTACTGACTAAAACCCACCCGTGTTCCTTCATTTGCCTGTTGCCAAGGTCCCGGTATCCCTTTCGGACTTTCCCGCAACCCTGGCAGGCATCGGTCCTACCGGACCCCGTCAATTTTGCTGACATCTCTTTGAGGCGCGCGTGGAACACGACGCGCCATCGACCCGGGCCTGGTCCTTATCGGACGGCGAGCTGCCCGTTGCTCGCCGTCCGCAAGCCCGCGCCTATGGTGGCCGGAAATCCGCCTGGGATTCCCGACGCCCAGGGCGTCTCCAACGGCGGCGGTTAGGGGCGTGAGGGCGCAAACTTTGCCTTTCCCTCACGCGTTCCGCCTCCTCCTTCGCGAGCATTACTGCTTCGCAGAAGGAGGTGACGGCTTCCCATGCCCTCTCGCTCCGTACCATGGCCTGAACCAGGGCCGGACGCGAGAGGTCACTGCCGCCAATCGCCTCCGCGAGGACACGGCGGTGCTCCGCCCAAGCAGGGCACACCTCAACCGTATGCTCCACCGTGTCCTCCGGGCGATCCACACAGTGGTGAAATACCTAAGGCCTGAATTCCTCTTACACTGATGTCGGTCGCGTACTTCGGTCGCGCGTGCGTATATACATTATGTTCTATATAGCACCATACCGCGACGCTGACGTCCGCAGCGCGTACTACGTTGCTACGCGTACGCGACCGACATCAGCGTAAGAGGAATTCAGGCCTTAAGAATTAGGTACTTAGGTACGGACCTAAAGGTACGTAAATTAAACTAATTTATTCAATCAAATTGCAATCAGAGTAAGATTAGTATATCTAATCCTAAGGATTAGGAAGGTTAGATTAGTAATATTTGAGTAGGTAAGCTATAAAGGTCAGGTTATGTAACCAGTTTGATCCTTTGGACTATCATTCACTGTGTTACAGAAGGGACCACCAAGTTAGTAACATACGGCACAACAATTTCATACACATGTCAGTGACTCGGGCACAATTAGTTTGTGTGTGCGAGGATTTTTATTGTCTTCTTGCGTCGTCCCTGACTCTTTTGTTATCAAAATTTATATATACTCTCTATCTATACTCATGCAGGTTAACGGGAATGCCCTTCGTTAGATAATATACTGTATAATATCAATAATATTCAATATAATATATCCTATATAATATATAATATATCCGGAGGAGCTCGTGGCTACGTAATAACAGTCGCACGGGTCGATCCCTCAGGTTAAGCTACGCTTGCCGGGGTTGGTCCGTGGATGGGTGACCATCATTACATATCGAGACTCCTCCGTGCCTCGGAAAGCACGTTAAGCCGTTGGTCCCGGCTGTCATTTGTGGACCTTTGAAAGTCGTTACGGGTCGTCAGAAGCCCAAAAGTCTGACAACCAGTCTTACCAAGGGGTATCGTATTACCCGGTTACTGGGTTGTGGAGGTCAGATAGGCAGTCGCTTCATGTAAAATACTGGTATTCAGCTGCATCCGGTTAGACTGGAAGCCGACCCCAACGTAGTTGGGAAAAGGCTAGGCAGATGATGATGATATAATATATCCTATAATATATCCTAATAATATATCCTTAGTATTTTATATGCGAATGTGAGTTTGTTTGTTGGTTTGTTACGCTTTCACGCTAAAACAGCTGAACGGATTTGGATGAAATTTGGCACATTTGGACCTGGATTACGACACAGGATACCTACTTTTTAGCCCGATATTCCCACGGGATCTAGACTTATGCGGGTGAAACCGCGGGGCGGAGCTAGTCAACAAAAAGTATGAATGGGGTAAGAAAGACTCGTTAATAAGGAATGATTTTCAAATATATAGATTATAGACTTTTACACGTATCAAAATTTTTGATTTATGGCCCCCTTAGCTCTTGTACACAAAACTGCGAATCAGCGCGTTGCGAATTCGCAACGAAGAAGCTTTCTTAAGAAAATCTTAGGGTACCGTCACTGATTTTTGCGATGCGAAGTTGCAACGCAGTTTTGAGTACAAACCCTAATGTGGCTTATTTGCGGTATGTGCGCCGACGGCAACGGTGCGTCGTATTCCTATTTCTTCCATCAATAAATTCGATGTACGAATAAAGATAAGATGATTCGCTATGGAAAAAAAATCAGAGAGTGTACAAGCATACCAATATTCAAAGAAGGCCTAAGAAATTATTTATTAGACATATTTCAAGCTTAGCTTGAACTGTTTTGTATTTCTATATCTACATCTACATCTATATCTACACATATTATAAACTAAAGATGTTTTTCGTATTTGTCTGGATGTCCGCGTTGTCTTCTAAACCACGCATAAGATTTTGATGTTTTGTCAAGTTGTAAAAAGCCGTGCGAAGCTATGGTATTCAGTTTCTTCGATGGCTTGAACGTCGTAATGTAAACTACAAACTATTGCTAATTTAGTTATGTTTCTCTTTAAGTGAACTGTAACTTGTTCTTTGAGAAAATAAATGTCTTTAAACCGAAATTGTAAGATAGACTTTTATAATAGAATTTATAAAATGGCAACTTTTGTAGTTACCTAATCTTGGGCGCCAAAAGTACCATTTTGGCGCTTTAGCATTTTCGCCTTTCTACTGACGATATGATCTTAAAATGTGACCATTATTAAATGACTGAATTTAATCATACCTATGAGTTTTGGCTGAATTACACTAAAGCCAGAAACCATTACCAAACCACAAAAACCATTCCATCTGAACCTTCCAAATACTGTAATGATCTGAACAAACACTTACAATCTTATATTCCAAAGCATTTACATATCTCATTAATCAAAAACCAACAGCGAAATGTTCAAGAAAAATATCATCTCCAAAAGGGGTCGAGACAGGGATCATTTATAACTTAGACAGTACTGTTCTGTGGTAAGTGACGATGCAACGATTGATAGCCCGAGTCGTTTCTGACCGAGAGTGGCCCTCGATCTTATCTGTCACCACTGTGAAAAAAACCCGGTGCTAAGGCAGTGTCCTGTTTGGGTGACGTTAGGGATAATATGCGAAGGGGTACAAAATAAACTGAGATTTTTAAACGTGTATCCAAACACAAAGGGGGAATTTTGCGCGGCTGCCGCGTGCGCGCTGCGTGCCACGCTGTGATTGGACAACTGCCGCGAGCGAACGCTTCTGTCTACTTGCCGTGCACAAACATTGTTACCTAATTAGAGCTTGGCAGAAATGTGTCCTGCAAACGCCGCGTGTTGCTGCTGCGCTCTTGGAGCTCAATGTTTGGACACACCTTAAAATTATTTATGCAAGCTTTTTATAATAGAATCTCGCGCGGTGGTCCCATATGAATTTTTATTAAGTTTGCTTTGGTAGTTTTTGATTTAGTTTCAATAATACATATTTAATTTTACATTTATATAAAAAAGTCTGACAGTCAGTCTTACCACGGGATATCGTTTTATGCTGGGGCTACATTGTCGCGTTATCGCGAACTATACTTCGTGCGCTCTCTGTTGCTCAGCGAGATGTCGAGCCGTGTGCGAGAGAGAGCGCACGAAGTATAGTTTGATTTAATAGTGTCGGACCGAAAAAGAATTTTCAGCCGAAAACAAAAAAGAAGCTTCAACTTTAGTCTTATTTCTGCCGACAATGAAAATGATTTAGATATTTAAAAATAAAAATGATTTTCTTTTTGCCGCATCGCATTCAGCTGTCAGCTAGGACACACTAAAATTTCAGAAAGTGATCTCCATCGACATTTAAAGAGGGACTCTTTTCTTTATGTGAACACATTTTGGGAAATCTCCAGATTTTATGCTTGAAATATTCTTCCGGGTTCGTTTTTGTTTTATATATTTGTTTCAGGACTATTGTTCGTTCAGATTTTCTTGAAACCTATGTGTTTTATATTAGGGTGCCTGTATGTCTTTTTGTAGGCCGCGGGAATCCGCTGGATGCAAGAAGCGCAGAACCGGGCGAAGTGGCAGTTCTTGGGGGAGGCCTATGTCCAGCAGTGGACATCTTTCGGCTGAAATGATAATGATGATGATGATGATGTAATTTTTTATATAAAACATCTATAGGCGCACCTTGGGTACCCCCATTTGACTCGTATGGCGTGACGGCAAACGGTATGACGTTTTCTTATGCCGTCATGTCTGACTTTACATATTCGCGGTATATCCACCATCTCTGCATTACAAAAGGCAGGAATAGTTAAATAAATATTAATGTTTTATACACGCAAACCTACGGGACTTTTATTCTCAAAATTATGGTGAAAACCGCATTAAAATCCGTTGCGTAATGTAGAAGAAAAACGCGGTTACACAGACACAGTATAGATGCGCTGAGATAGCCCACGAAATTAATTTATCTTACGTTTTTGCAATTTTGGCAACATTTTAGTAAAAAAACGCGGCTGTAACAAATGTTCACAGAAATATTATTAATAATTGTTTTGCAAAAAATAAATAGGTATTGTGATTTTCGTTGATATTGACATAAAACCAGCTAATAATGCCTCCTTTTCTTATCACCTGGCAGTTACACGATCCATTTTCAAACTTATGTATTTCATTAACGCTCTGCATTTAATTTAAATCCCAAGCCATTATAAAGCAAATGACCTTCCCACATAGGGGTAGGTAGACACAAGAACTCTGATACTAGCTGCTAATTATCTCTTAATTAATTAACTTAGCTCTATTATCTTAGAACATGTATAAAAGGTCGTCTAAGTTCTGAAGGCGAACGCCTCACATATTAGGTATTATATCTGATACTCTTTGTAACGAAAGGTATTATTTTATTTGAACCTACACCAAAACCAGTAACATAATTAAAATCACATTTGTTGTATGGGAGCCCCTTAAATGTTCATTTTATCCTGTTTTTTAGCATTTACTGTTAAAGCGGCAACATCCAAATACATCATCTGTGAAAATTTCAACTGTCTTACTATCATGGTTCATGAAATACAGCCTGGTGACAGACGGACAGACAGACAGCGGAGTCTTAGTAATAGGGTCCCGTATTTTACCCTTTGGGTGCGGAACCCTAAAAAACATACCCTATATATTGAGTTATGGTGAATTAGTCACTTACAGGCGTACACAGCATTTACATAAAAACAGCTTCATAAATATTCGTTTTTTTTTTTTTTTTTTTATGCAGATCTTACCCAGCCTTGAAGGCAAAGGAAAAAAATATGTTCTTACATTTTGACAGTGGAAAACTTTTTTTTAGTATCCGTTTACATAATGCTGAAAACATAGTATCAAACGGCGGGACTCAGCTATTAATATAATAATTCAATTTTCCCTACTTCTCCTCTGTATCACTCTATGACATAAGATTTTATTTTGTGTCCTAATTGTTATCGTAACATTATATACCCATGTCCCTTTCGTCCTCTCTGTATATATAACATTATAGCCCACTTATAATACCCCGAACCCTTAACAAACTGTGAGAGGTTTTGTCAGTCACTGTGACAGTTTAGAGGCGACATTATCTTTAATAAAAAATTACTCAGTAGATAAAGTCACGGCCATTATTGTGTACTTACACTTAGCAATTTTTAAAAGTAATTTTCTCCTACCTTATTGTAATTGTATGTTGTCTACAGTAATATAATGAAGAGAAAAGATTGGTATTTTTGTTTGTAATAAAAAAAACTATTGCACCGGTTTTTTAAATTATTTCCCCAGTAGAATCCACACAGGGTGGCTGAAACATAGACGCGCCATCTGTTTCCATGAATTCAGTACACGATTCTAGACCAACCAGCGATGAAATTTTTCAAATGTGTAATTGATAATTTTAAAACTATGTTTGTATAAACTTTTATAAGTAGGTGAAGCAGCGACTGTAGATGACTGAATTCTTTCCAATTCAGGCTAGTTGGTTTTCCCTACCTGTTAACAAGTGTTCAAGTAATTTTAAGCTGAAAATTCAAAATGGAAACTAACAAAACTAAGAAAAAAATAAAAAAACAATGAAAATTTGAATTTCGCGGGCTGAAGCTTGCCTGCGAAATTCAAATTTTCAAACAATTTTTTTTTTTGCAATTTGCATGTCAGTTTCAAATTGTATGTTGATTAAAATATGATTCGCGACCGTAACAAATATGGATTTACAGAATTATAAATATTGGAATCAGCAATACAACTCTCTAAGTTCATATAATCCTATTGAATGACTATATTTCATATGAAATCATGACATTTGAGGATTATTCTATCTTAATGAGTTCAACAAATTGTATAAAAAACAAAAAACCCTACTGCAAAAACCTATAACCGAAAAGAGAAAAACATACATACTCTCGAAAAACATTACCTTTCTTCTGCGGCAGTCGGGTAAAAACACATACGATTATCCATAAAAACCGTAACAAAATGATCCTCAAACATGCACACATGCGACATCCAACATCCGCGGCCATTCTTCATAAAAACCCGTTTTGAAAGAGCGTCGTTCCACAGCCCGCCGCAGTATTGTCGCCTGACCACTTGGTCACGTATTGCCTCCAGTGGGATCACGTGCAGCTCTTAATTACTAACCACTTTAATAAACTTACTTAGCTTGGTCTAAGTTCCGAGGTCAGTAGGAGTTGTTTGCTTTTTTCGTACGGGAATTCCGTGATTTTGGTAAAGAAAGACGTAGAGCGTTAAGCACTTTAATTATGTCTTATGGAAGAATAGCATTATAATGTTTCTGAAAACTGTCTCTCAAAATCTCAATCTGCCTAGCCTTTTCCCAACGATGTTGGGGTCGCCTTCCAGTCTATTCGGATGCAGCCGAATGCCAGTATTTTACATGGAGCGACTGCCTATCTGACCTCCACAACCCAGTAACTGGGTTATACGATACCCCTTGGTAAGACTGGTTGTCAGACTTTCGGGCTTCTGACGACCCGTAAAGACTGTCAAAGATACACGAATGACAGCCGGGACCAACGGATTAAAGTGCTTTCCTAAACACAGAGGAGTCTCCGTATGTAATGATGGTCACCTATCCACTGACCAACCCCGGCAAGCGTAGCTTAACCTGATGGATCAACCCGTGCGGCTATTATTACTTATTCACGAGTTCCTCTCTGAAAACTGTCTTTATTAAATGAAAATGGAAAATAAATTGTTTGACGTAAAACAAAATGAATAAAAACAGGGTTTCATTAAAATAATATCTTGAAAGCAATCTTATAGACAATGTTATATTTCCAAGAAATTTAAAAGAAAAGAAAGAAAGAATAAAGTTTATTTGGACACAGTTCATGAAACACAAAATACAAATAACAAAATAAAGTATTATATATTGTTTTTAAAACAATAGTGTGTGCCAATTGCAATTCATTCTTAATATCTACGAGCATCTCTGCATTTGCTTGTGCAAGTTTTAATATTCTAACTTCATACAAAGGTTTCATATTTACGTTGGAAGTTAAAAATATATATTAAGCAACATAATTATGCAACCATCTCAGACGCAAAATATTGATTTGTTACCTACATCACAAATATAAATGCGACAAGGATGCTCTTTTCCAAGCTGAAATGGCCGTCTTTATCATTGAAAATCATGAAATACAAGCCAAGTGCCCGATGGCATTTCCCATCGGCAGAAATGACGGACAAACTTTCATCTCGCCTATCAAACCCCATTACGGGTAGAATTCCCAAAAATCTTTCCGTAGTTTTCATTTTAGATAATGGAACTCTCGTGCAAAATTGTATGCTTCTAGACCAGTGAATTAATGAATTTAAGACTTTTATTAGGTAGAAGTTAGGTATCTAAGACTCGGGAGGAGCTCGTGGCTTAATAATTTTAGTAATTAATATCAGCCGCACGGGTCGATCCATCAGGTTAAGCTACGTTTGCCATGGTTGGTCCGTGGATGACCATCTTTACATACCGAGACTCCTCCGTGCCTCGGAAAGCACGTTAAGCCGTCGGTCCCGGTTGTCATTCGTGGATCTTTCATCGTCGTTACGGGTCGTCAGAAGCCCGAAAGTCTGACAACCAGTCTTCAAGAGGTATCGTATTACCCAGATGTATTGTGGAGAATACTGGTATTCAGCTGCATCCGGTTAGACTGAAAGCCAACGCCAATATAGTTGTGAGAAGGCTAGGCAGATTGATTGAAGCTATCTAGACAGTTGTCACGATAATCTATAAAAAAACAGAAATTCCAAATGCCAACAAAACCATTTACTAGACTCAAACTACTATAATGTAACCTCGCAACACACAAACCGACTACATATAACAACATCCCGGACCGCGGTGCTATCCCGGAGTCTGTTGCGGCTCGTCTAAATTTCGCCCCGTCCTCAAAATGGCTCTTTGTTTGTCGTGGAGAGTGCTCAGCTGTGAGGCTGTCGTGTCGTCTGGCCCTGGTCGGCAAACAATGGGGATCTATGTAGAGAGAGTTTGGGTAACGAACGAGGGATATGCGCGCCGTAGTTTAGTAGAAATAGGAAAGATAGTTAAAGTTTCGCATTTCCAAGCGGCCACATCAGGCGTAATACGAATAAATAATTATTTACCTTTGTGACCATCAAAGGTAGCCAATAAGGTTCCAGATTTTCCAAAAAAAAAAAACATAGACAGATATTACGAGACTGAAAATTGCAGTGGTATAATTCATCCGTCTAAAGTGTGGACTGCAACGAATTGGTCAATATCGACCCAAATACCATTGTGGAGAAAACCCGCCTTTCAAACCACGAGCCAATTCAATCATTACCTATAATTATGTCATAATTAAGTGAGATAATATAGTGGAAATGTATTCGATAATCCTGGATTTCCAAGTTCGATTCTTTACTAACGTATAGATTAGACATCTCGCTCACAATCTTCTAAGTCAGTATGTCACGACTTCCGACAAGCACCTAGCCGACCGCACTAACAAAGCTGCGTCAGCTAAGACTATGAAACTGCATTCCTCTAGTAACAGTGACGTCATGTCACCACGTTACGTCATAACTGGCCGACAAAGACGTGTGAGGTTACGTTCGATATTATAGTTTATTAATGTAAAGTGGTTTTTGAGATGAACGATTAATTTTCATGGAACTGACTTGTTGTGAATGCAAACATGATGAGAAGAAAATTACTTTTAAACTTGAGCCAAAATGGTGGCTCTTTTGACAGCCTTCGCGAGATGATTGGTAGCAGCTGAATCAGAGAGAAGACCTTACATTACGGGCATTTTACTTAGACCAACATCCACCAGAGGTTATTGATATTATTATCTAAGAACTGATATTTCAATAGTCAGATAACTTTAATTTGAGGAATAATTACCGTCGTTTGACAGCTTTTATGTAAAAAATATGTCATTATAATTAATATTCAGGTGTATGTTATCTGACTATTGGAAAATCACCCATAACATAACACTACATAACATTAAAGTTTAAACGCATTTCATTCCATATTAATTACTAAACCACTTTGCACCCTACTTCAAAGCTACAGCTTCTGAGAAATCGAACCTGTTTCCAGCACTACAGAACGGTTAAGTGCTTCAAACATGGTAATGAAACTAGTTGATAGTGTAATAAATATTGCAGGTAACGAACCGACCCGCTGTAAAATGGCAGCTTATTACTTCTGCAACTTTGTTACTCTGTGTAAACTAGGGTTTGTGGTAATTAGGAGAAACATAGAAATGGTCTTCGATAAAAATAAAAAAGTAATAAAAACTAAAACCCAACTACGACTAAAAAGGTAAACAAGACACCACAGACAGACAAATTAAAAATCCGGAGTCACACGTGCTAGGGCATAAATCGAACAGATTTAATGTGTCGTCACATAGCAGACGATCAAGACGCTTCCAACGATACCTCATTTGTCAAATTGTGATGATTTTTTTAGAAGATATGCGGAAACAGATGAACATACATACATACATACCGGTCAAAATCATAACCCTCCTTTTTTCTTCGCCGTAGTCGGGTAAAAAGAGGTTTCGAGAGGACAAAATTGCGAAAGAAAACAAGTCGAATAATAACTATTTATTCTACGAATCTTTAGACTCATATAATGCACTTGAGCTTGAATGAACTTTCAAAGTTCTGAATACCTGAATTTCAAAGTTACAGTATTTCGAAATGAAAATCCATAGCAGTGACACTTGAAAAGTTTGGTTGCAATGAAATATCTCAATAATATTTTCACAAACAATTTGAAGTTCATCAAAACTTTTCATAGAAACACAAAACTATAAAATACTTTTGCTATTTTACCTCATCTAACTTTCCACGTAAGTATTATTTCGTACCTTTTGGTTCATTAAAAGCTTGTCTTTAAAAAGGATTTTACTTAAATTTTATTTTGTACTTTCCATGGATCAGTTTCCAAATAATTCACCACAAAGTTTTGTTGACTTTAGATCCAAATATTATAATAATACACGGTCGAAACGTATCTAGAGCGTTACTTAATACTCACATAAGCCTGTATTTATTGATAGAATCCGAAGCACAATAAATTAGGACCAACACGTCTTGATCTTTCTACACGGCACTACTTTCTGAAAGTAAATTTAAAAAAAATGTTCTGAAGAAAATAAATGTATTTTGTATATTTATTTTATTTATTCATAACAATTTTTATATTGTGTCGAATAATAAAGATTTTACAATTTAAAAAAAATACAAAAATTACATGCCACTTAATGAGGGAGAGTAATAATAATTAAATGTCATTTAAATATCCAGATATCAATGTCACAAATAATTAAAATATAGCTATGTTTGTTGTTGTAGAGCTCTTTGAAGAAGCTAACCGGAAAAGTTTTCTTACCAATTTCTGTCGTAATCAGTCATAATTAATGGGTGCCACTGTAATTCAAGCGCATAAGAAATTTTAGTTTTGTTTCTAGAATGACAACACACCTGCTATGCCTCTCATATTGCAAATATCCTTATGTGACAGTGTCCACTTATCGTCAAGTGAGCCTTCTACTTATTTGCTACCCAAACATTAAAAATTATATTTTCTAGATCCTTTCATTACAAAAACCATAAAAAATTGCTCAATTCAGTACTTTTGTTCTTTAATTTTTATGTGTTAGTGACTAACCTAGTGTCAGAGTTTTTATACCGCCTGACTTGGCTTTACATGGCGTCGAGAAATATCTCTCAGGCATTCGGTTTCCTCACAATGTTTTCCTGCACCGTTTTTGAACTACTTTTGTTTCAGTTTCCTATTTCGTCAAGTATCAAGATAAGTCGGTCGATGCTCTATTCAGCCTTCCGTGTTATCGTGTTATACCGAACATATTTTTGCCCATGACATGAAAACCTTTCCCGTGTCATGATTACTTAACTTCTATAAATAAACATTCGGTTGCCATGGTAACCAAGTATTGATGTTACTGACAAACACTTGTCTTACTAGGTATTCCTCGTTCTCTTACAATCATTGAAGGAAATGGAATTAACATATTAAATGGGCGGACGATCTACAGAAAGTCGTGGGGATGACTGGATGAGACTCGCACAGACCAGGGAAGCATGGCACAAAATGGAGGAGTCCTATACTCAGCAGTAAGTGGAATAAGATTTCCAATGATGATGATAATGATATGATATGAAAGTTACATCGTGTCTTTTGTCTAAGTGCTTGTCCAGACTGCAAAGGCGGGCGCGAGGCGGGCGCAGCGAAGGCTGCCATCTAATTTCACTTGTGTAACAGATATGTGGTCATCATCATCTCATCTGCCTAGCCTTTTCCCAACTATGTTGGGGTCGGCTTCCAGTCTAACCGGATGCAGCTGAATACCAGTATTTTACATGGAGCGACTGCCTATCTGACCTCCACAACCCAGTAACTGGGTAATACGATACCCCTTGGTAAGACTGGTTGTCAGACTTTCGGGATATGTGGTCCTGGTACCAATATCTACATACCTACGTTATTACAATGCACAATAATAATTTTGAAGTTATAAAAAAGCCTTATCAGTCTATGGGTGATGGTCAGTCTGATAAAATTATTAGATTTCACTGTATGTATCTCAAATGTGTTCAGATTTAACTTAGTATAGTATTTGTAACGCACGAAGCGACGCGCGCTTTATTTGTGATACACTTGGTAACCACAAATAAAGCGCGCGTCGCTGTAAATGTGTGTAAGCGCAGGAGCTTTCGGTACCGTCCGAAACTTCAGCGAAGCCGGAACTTTGTGTGTGTGTACGTTTGTTAGTTATGTGCTCACGTTGCTCGTCTTCACGCACAAATTCGCAGCGTGTTTGTACATACACTTTAGTTACCACAAGCATAGTGCACGTCACTTTGTGAGAAAAAAATACTATAGTACTTGTTAGTTGTATAGAACTCTCAACTTAGAATTTAGGAAGAAGGGTCTCGAACCACCTAGCAACATGGACTTTTCGAATTATATAGGGTTAAAATTTTATTCGTTTTAATGCTCATAAAGGGCATTATGAACATCTTTAACTATGGGATCAAGCCTGAAATCGCGAAAAAAAGTCTGCTGTTCCCTAATGTTCGCATAACTTGTCAAAATGTAGGAAACATATTATTAATTTTTTTCGTGATTTCATGGTTGGTCCCATAGTGAGTGTAAATAAAATTTAACCCTCTATTATGTAGGTATAGGTAATCGCAAGAAACCTTGCCATCCTATAAATCTTCCCGGACACCTAACGAGGGAAAACCCAGCCCTTTTCCTAACACGTAAGTGAAAAACTAATCTTACAAACAAGTATATACAACGAGAGGAAACGTGATCACGTGGTCGTTGGAGTTCACTCCATACTACTAAGACTACATACTATTACCCTATTACTAAGACTCCGCTGTCTGTCTGTCTGTCCGTCTGTCACCAGGCTGTATCTCATGAACCGTGATAGTTAGACAGTTGAAATTTTCACAGATGATGTATTTCTGTTGCTGCTATAACAACAAATACTAAAAAACAGAATAAAATAAATATTTGAGGGGGCTCCCATACAACAAACGTGAGCAGTTTTAAAAAGCTGAGCACAATAATTACCTTAATACGTTACAAGCTGAAAAGTCGGCGTTTAGTCATGAATATGATAATTCAGTTAAGCCCGTTTAATTGAATTATAAGGCTCTTCAAATGAGAACGCTATTACTTAAAAATTTGTACATTGCTTACTAACTTAAGCTAGTTGCTAACTTAAGCTGAAATTGGCGCATTTAGAAAACAACTCCTTTGCAAAATCCACATTAAAGACCTGTTCTTAAATCTTACTAGCTGATGCCCGCGACTTCGCCCGCGTGTGTGTCGGTTATTATATACTAAAACCTCACTCGAGAACCACTCTATTCATTGGTGAAAACAGCATGAAAATTGGTGCAGAAGTTTTTGAGTTTATCGCGTACAGGACGATATTCAGACGCGGCGGAGGACTTAGTTTTATAATATGTAAGGATTACGTAGAATAATGTCGTGAGGTTACTAAATTGCTACCTAGTAGAAAGTCTTCTTACAAATCAGAGGGTACAATAAAGTACTAAGCTTCTGAGGTTTAAGGGAATTACTCCAGGAATACCTAGTGGAGCTGTGGCTAGGCGAAAATTAAAATAAATGTTAAACCATTATTGTTCTGAGCCCAGTCAAATCATATTGAAGCGTCAATTTCAACAGCGTAAAACTAAAATTTTTTGAAAGAAAAAAATATTCTTTTATTTGCGGCAAAACTGCCGCAAAGAAAATTCAAAAAAATTACGTTTGTTATATGGGAGCCCGTTTTACCCTTTGGGTACGGAACCCGAAAAACACAAAAAAGAACAAGTTAGAGCAAAATATGCAATAAATATATCAAATATTTTATATTGCGCACTAGATTTTGTAATAATTAAATTAAATAATCCATTTTGTACGTTATCCTTAAAATACATGTGCCGTCTACTTCGCACAATGTGTGTAGCGTCTAGTAACCTTATCCCTCCGCTCTGTGCTGAAATCAGAAACATAAATTAAACGCCTATCACAGTGCACAGTGTTGTAATCCATCCATCCGATACACGAGTTCCACGTGGAAAAATAAGCAAGCCTATCCCTCAACCCGGAACCCGAAAACTCCACCCAATACCCAGTAATTATGTAAAATAACGTAAACAATACATTAGCATACAAAAGGCTTACGCAGTCACCAATACATTTTAACAGCAACACTTAATTAAAGCTTGGTTTCGACACATAATGGATTGGTACAGAAGGACAACTTTATACAACCAGCGAAACCGCACGCACACTTAACCACGGCACACGTACAGTGCGTGAAAGCACACACGCGCCTGGTATTCGTTTAAAAAAATCAAAAGTCATTTATTCCATCTAGGCTGAGAATCAGCACTTTTCGAACGTCACAATTACTTATAACAGTCTCCCAAAACGCGCGCCCTTCACCAATTCTAGTGCTTTAGCTGGAAAGAAGAAGTGGTGCAACCAACTCCCTAGCAGCACAGCTGTCCATTCTGATGGTGAGCTGGCATTCTTTTCCTGCTTTTTTTGACATTTTAGTATGGACACAGATGGTTCACTCAGTAAAATCATTTAAATAAAAAGCGACTCTTGCTACGTACAATAAAGTGCAATTCAGATCGCACAGCGCGAATTACCTACAGGTATATTCACCTAGCAGTTGCTTCTCTTTCTATCGCGTAACTCATAGATCTGCTGACTACGTTACACTCACTGAATTGTCCCGACAGGACAGGTCCGCCGCGTACTTGTAGCTTCATACCTAAAATGCGGAGTGAACGATCTGTATTCATTAGTGTTGCCCAAATGCAAGAACAAGACGAGACTTAGCCAGTCTTGGTCTTGGTCTTGCGCCAATACACCTGGTCTTGGTCTTGGTCTTGGTCTTGGTCTTGCGCTCCCAGTCTTGGTCTTGGTCTTGGTCTTGCAGCAAGAGTCTTGCAAGTCTTGCAATTACCTATTAGTCTATTACTATTTATTAAAGTTTACTTTAAATCTTAGAAAAACGTATTAGAATTGGAACATTGTGAGCTTGAATTAACATAGCCATAGTAAAGATCAAGCAGATTAATAAATAACTGAAGATTTGATAAGAAATTCGAAAAATCAACTGACCTATATGTCGTTTTCCATGGAAGTAACTGTTTCTTAATAAACATTTATGATTTATAAGCTTACATTTGCTAAAACATGTAAAAAAACAAATTAATTACAATAACTTGACTGTATTTTAAAGAACAATACTTATCTGTCTAGAAAGAGATTGAACCCTCAACTTATAAGAAATTTAATAAAAGAGTTTTACGATTTATCATTTATTTGAATATAAAATAAAATACAACACAAATCAACAGCTTTATCATTAGGTTATGATACTTTATATCAATTTTTTTGACCAAGAATTAATACAAAGTAACCATCTGGCTGACTCATCACTTAACCTATTTCTATGTTTTCTAATTACTAATGATGCTTTAGAAAATAACCTCTCAGCAGGTACTGAAGTTGCAGGTATTGAGAGAAAATCACGGGCCATTTTCGATAAAATCGGATACTCTGTCTCATGCGTCCTCCACCAATCTAAAATGTCTTCCGAGCTGGCAGTTCTTGGTTTTCTCAGGTACTCCTCCAACTCGTCTATCACTAAGCCTTGAAGACAAGATCCAGATGACGTCGAGGGACATTCATAGAGTTTATCAAAGTCTATTACGTCTTCATCTTCATCACATACTTTATTTTCTTTTTCTGGTAATTCCAGAGATTTGTTCAGTGAGTGTAGACTTTTATATTCTTCATAAAGTTCATTGAACTTGCGCAGACTTTCTGTTTTAAGTTGCTTCCCCCACATTGTCTGGTCAAAAGTCTGAGCCTTATGCCTTGGGTCTAAAATTAAAGAAGTACAATAAATCCAGTTGCTCTTCTTGTAATGTTTAAGCATTTTGTCTCGAGCTGCTTGGAAAGCTAGAATGAGCCTTTCATCCACTTCAGATCGATTAGGTTTCTCATCTAACTGTTTTACCATGGATTCAATTTTATCTAGCAAGAGATTGAATGATACAATGACTAGCGGTAATGTAACATATTTGTCTCCACCAAGTTTTGTACTTAAAAGTTTAAAGTTTATTAGAAATTTATGTAATTTTTCGAGTACCTGCCATTCATTAGCTGTGATTTGAAAATCATTTAATTCGGTGACAGAACTGCACAATATGTCAATGCCCGCTCTCACTTTTAAACCAAATCCAATCATATCATGTGTGGAATTCCATCTCGTTGGACAGTCAAGAATGGCATTTAGATTTGATGGCACGCCAGCTGCTTCACAAGCAGACTGAAACTTCTTCTTCACTATCTCACTTCTTTTTATTTTACTGGAAATACTGCGTAACTTTGTTACAGATGTACGCGAGTCAGCAATATTTGGTGCAGATTCTTCATCTTCCTCATCCTCAGTTTCGTCTGCATAGTCTTCGTACTGCTGATCTTGCGCGTTAGTGTCAGACTCACAGTGTAATGCTAAGGTCTTTAATAAATCTTGTACACCAAGGTTTAAAATGTGAGCAAAGCACCGGAAATGTTGATTGTCTGAATCAAAGTGTGGCGGCAGCTGTTTGCCCAGTTCATACATAAATTTGGTATTTGCAGTTGCGTTGTCGACCGTGATACCTTGTATTTTATCAATTATGCCATATTCCAATAAACATTCATGGAAAATCGTTGCAATATCTTCCCCAGTATGTCGACCGCGTGATGGTATAAAATCAAGAACTACAGATTGATACTTCCATTCGTTGTCTATATAATGAATAGTAACCCCGTAGTAACTCCTACCAGCAATTGACGTCCACCCATCAATGGTAAAAGACATTTTAGATGATAATTGTTGAAGTCGTTCCTTGAGATTCAATTGGAGCTCTTCAAATCGCTCTTTGACTTTCCTTCTAAGTGTAGACCTTTTAGGAAACACCATATTAGGGCAAATACGTCGAAAATATACTTGTGTAGCTTCGTCATCGAAAAATGAGAAGGGAAGATATTTTTTCACCACCCAATCAACTGTAGCTGTCGTGATGTTGTCACTGCTGTTTTCCGACTGAAACAAAACAATAAATCTTGTGTTATTATTTAAAACATACTAGGTTTGAGCGTATAAGAGGAGGAGGTTTGTTGTTGTTAAATCGAGAAAATCGTTAAATTGATATTTGTTATATTAAGGTTGCACTGTACTGTAATTTACCAAAATAAAGTACTTAGTTGTTACTGGCCGATTAAATGAAAATATGGGTGTTTATAAAAAATATTTAAGACGATAATTACATACTTAATATGTCGCACCCCTAGATGAAAACACCACTAACTCAAAAATACTTACGTAAGTTAATGGCGTTTTTGAAAGTATCGCATGAATAGCTACGCGGAGTTAAAATTCTTTTAACTGTTAAAAAAATATTCTTACCTGTCCACTTATTCCAGCGGTTACTAAAAAGCTTGTGATATCTCCACTTAATTTTGGTTTAACAGGAAGAAATATTTCTGATTCCTTTTTGTGGAAAGATATTAGATGTTTCCTTAAGCCTGAAGTGTTTCTGTTTTTCATTTTTATTTCAATCTTTTTATGTTGGCACAATTTACAGAAGGCAGTTGAAGGGATGCATGAATTATTTCGAAAAACTCCTCAAATTTGCTTTTGGGTCTTTTAGATCTGTGACTCAAACTCTCGTTACTCGGACTAGAATAATTTGAATCTTCGTCACTCATATTAAATTGTACACGTGATACGTTTTTAGAAAACAACGAGAATTAGTAAAAACAATTATTAAGTTAGACTCGAAGCACAGCTCAATTGGAAATGACTGGAATTAAAATAATTCCTTTATTTATAGTACGTTTCCTTGCTTTCTACCGCGCCGCCTCGCCACGTGCCGGCTCTATGAAAAGGATGCCGCCGCAAATCAAACAATGCCGCGTGCGGCGTACAAACACACACTAAATATTACCTACTTGTACAGACGCGACGCGTGAATAAAATAGAATTAGTGCCAATCACTATTCTTTACATATAAGTGAATGTTTTGGCGTACATCTATACTAATATTATAAAGCTGAAGAGTTCGTTTGTATGTTTGATGACAGAAGTTTTAAAATAAATAAATAAGTCCTGAACGTCACTATACCTCCAAAGTTACTATTCCTCGTGGACGAAGTCGCGGGCACAGCTAGTAAATACTTACTCTCATCATCTCTCTCAGAGATATTCGGGCTGGTAAGTAATACAAAACTCTTATCGCAGGCTTTTTATTTTATTAGTAGGTAAGTACCTACGCTTTTTGTATTATTTTATTAGTTTTGTAGAATTTTTTTACACGTTTCAAGTATATTTAAAAGTGGGTACAATATTTATTAAACGGGTGATATTTGAACACTTTTTTGCTATTTTTTCTTGTAAAAACTTAAGAAATATAATGACTAAATGTACAATAATAGTACCTAAGTAATTAGTTTAAAACCATATAAGTAATCAATATTATAATATATACTTACTAGAATGAATTAATATGACATCTACTACCTATCCTTACCATTTTATCCTAATCATAATACTACTTGCGTGATCAGTATAATGTATTCATTTTCATTCTAAGCACTCGTGAAACTTATTTATTCTTTGGAACACCTGTAGGTACTCTTAAAAAAATTCGAAATTATTTTGCATGAGTATACCTACGGCGGCAATCAAATAGTGTCACAAATGTTATGATTTCGGCGTGGCGGCAACGATTGTTTTAGATTTCAAAAGAAGCCGCCGGCGCGTGTATCATAACCATGTACTTCCGAAAAGCGGCAAATTTCTTTGAGAAGTAAGTACAAAACCTTTGATGCCGCATTATCAAAGTGCCGATGGTTAAAACATAACTATGCATGCACTCAGTTTGATTTTAATAGATATTTTTTTATTCGTTATGTTTATGGTATTAGTCGTAATGCGCATAGGTCCAGTTTTTCATATTCTTTGATACAGTTTTTTGCGTCTCATAGAATTCCTAAGCGTACCTACCTATACACCGAACTGTTACACCTAACTACTCAGTGAAATAGCGCTAAGTCCTAGCTGCAAGACGCAAGAGTCTTGCAGGCTATGTCTTGTTCTTGCTCAAGTCTTGCACGGTCAGTCTTGGTCTTGGTCTTGCTAAAAATACGCGGTCTTGTTCTTGGTCTTGGTCTTGCAAAAACGCAAGAACAAGACCAAGACTGCAAGACCAAGACTGAATTTGGGCAACACTAGTATTCATCTGTGGTATGGATAGACCAGCGAAAGAATGCTCTTTCTCTGTTTACATAAAAATAATTTGGCAGAGTGGGCACTCGCTCGTTTCGTGTCCAAACAGAAAAAACGACTTTCAACAGGATTTAAATAAGCTTTTCGGTAACTTATGTCAGTCCTACACATTTTTGATTTTCCATCATCGTTATCGATGGTAGAATCTCACTTTGTCTAGGCCCTCTAGAGGTCTGCTATCTGGCTACTGCGCATCACGTCTTCAGGTGATGGTTACAGATCGCCATACGTTCGTATTCGTGTGCGTTAGCCTGTTTTTTCTCGTTGTATAGAGCCAACCTTCTGTGACTATATTTTTGTGATTTCAAACCAGGCTTTGGCACCCTGACAGTGTTGGCTCAGGTTAGCTTTGATGTCACTAAAGCCTAATCTAGCGTAATCTTGCGCACTCGAGCAGAGATTAGCGCAGCATTGTAGTTTAACAGATCGGGAGATTATGCGGTCCGTTCACAAGATTTGTTCGGACTTACAGCACGATATAATTATCTTTTTGTGTAATTAAGTATTTATAAGACAATGATTGTGCTTGTAGCGTATTTTCATTTGAAAGGGCTACTTTTGGGAAACAAAGTGGCTGAATTTGTAAATAAAAACATAATTGGAAAAATATAATTTAACGCTTCATCTCTGATGAATTATGTAAAATTACAATTAGTGCCTTGAGAGTAATAAGAGTGTTCTTTTGGCGTAAAAAATAATAATGTACATATGTACTTAGAATAAAAGATAATTATGTCTCAAATGTTATGACAAATCTACATCAACAAAGTTCCGTATGAAAAAATATTTTTAGATTACGATTCTAACTTAAATTAATTAATAATTGATATTCATAGACACACAGTGTCTTCCAATTTGTCAAATGACAATATAATTGTGTACCCTAAATTAAAATGATAAGCTTACTAGCCGTGACTTCGTCTGCGATCCAGGATGAAAGCGTATGTCATTCTCCAGGTCATGGTCTACCCATGTGCTAAATTTCATCCAAATCCGTTCGGCCGTTTTAGCGAGAAAGCGTAACAAACCAAAAACTCACTTTCGCATTTATAATATTGTGGCGGTACCTACATCGCCACATTCGAACTACGCATCAAAGACCTGACGTCACACAAAAATCCTGACGTCACAAAAATCCTGCATCGCGCAGTTATAGTTTACCGTGCAGTGAACATATATACAAAAATCCAATATCAATCATTGGGCAGTTGCCCGCCAGACACAACACCCGTCTGGTTGGAGGATCCTCCCTTTTCTATGGTGGATGAGTGAACTTTACTCCCTGTTCCTCATACCCCTAAAATATTAGTTAGGATTTAACATAACTACTTATTTGCTGTATAAAACGTGTATCGGAAAACTGCGGTCATAATACTCATAATTATACAGGAAAAGTTTTTGACCAGTGCGCAAATTTTTTTTGGTGGTTCAGTATCAGTAATAGAACACATTTCCATTATTTATTCAATACTTTTTTTTGTTTTTTTATCCTACTTTAAATCAGCAAAATATGGACACAAACTATTCGTAATAATATCAATGGGCGCGTGCGGCGGCCGGCGCACTAGCGGCGGTGTTGCACGGGGGTGCAACCCCCTCCCGGGCGGCGCCGGGCGCTGTGGCCGACAGTTCGCTCATCGCACGCGCTGTCGTGTGACGTCGCGTCTAATCGCTTTCCCGCGCAAGCGCCGCGCCGCACGTGTGTCGTGCTTGTACCTACCGGTCACGATGTCGGACTTCAGTAACCGCGAGTTTTACGAGATGGTGCGAGTGTATGTACTGAGTGGTGAAAGTTTGCGAGCAGCTCGCAGAATGTATGCGACGGAGAGCATACCTCTAATGTGAGCCCATGGAATCCTTAACCCCGCGGTCCCTAATGAAAGGACCATTTTAGCGGCCACTCAAAGGCTGCTTGATCACGGACAGTTCAGAACCCCGAATCATGCACGAGGGTCTGGCAGACCCCGACTGGCGATCGAAATCGAAGAAAGCATTTTTGATTTCTTTGAGCGAGATCCAAGGGCCAGTAACCCACGTAAATACCTACGCCGGCGAATCGAGCGACCGCACAGCTGATAGATAGGTACTTTCGCGCGTTCCGCATCGCCGCGCGCCGCCGCCGGCGCCGGTTAGCCATACAACCACTTTTAAAATAAACATCTTTCGTTAACGATTTTTTAATTTTTTTGTATGAAGACGCATCAAAATAAAAAAATTATGTTTAATAAAACTGGTTTAAGGTTAATATGTCAAAATTTCCGCAGTGGATAAAAACTTTTCCTGTATAAGGGTGTGAAACCATCAAACAGAACGACTTTCTCCATGGGACCAACATCGTAATCTCTAAAAAATAATCATTCTATATACAACGTGTAACAGAATAAGCGCCAGACCTGAAAGTAGTTTGCTCAGAATCGGCTTCTGAATCGATTTCCGTCATTATTTATATATGTTAATTTTTCATGTTTTTATTTAACTGAAATTAGAATCACTGCGTCATAACAAGGTAATAAGATATTTTATTTAAGGAAATTTAATCCCTATATCAAAGGAATAAAGCCTATTTAAATGCATAACCAAATTTGTAATACGCTCATAGCTATCCTTTGTGTAAGTGTGCGTTAAATAAAATAGTTAATTTAAGCTGTGGTTTAATTAAATTAAATTACAGATATTATTTTAGTCTTATAATTTAATATTCTAATTGGGGTGTATGAGCTCTTGCGTTTATTCCGTTACACGTTGTATACAATCTGTCCCCTTACATTTGGATCGAGTAGGTATTTTAGTTTTCTACGGGACAGCTGGTTGGCCACGATGCTGGTCCTATGAAGAAAGTTGTTTAGTTTAATGGTCTGGTACCACAATCTTAAATATGACCACACATTTCTGACGCGCTGTAAAGCTTAGCCGATTACTAACTCATGCGGTATACCAGTTATGATTTATGTACAATGCATACATTTTGGGATTTGCTAGTATGAAACATTACTGTGTATCTGTTGGCTTTGGTCCGCGGTTCTAAAATATTACCGTCTCGAATGCTTTATTGTGGTTTGCAGTATTCAAATGAATTGTTTGTCGAAAGTCAAAAGTAAAATTGCTATTTGAACCTCAAATAATTCCCATTGTGCTTTCCTAAAAATATTATTGAACACTCTAAAATAATGAATGCGCTTCTTTTTGTGAACCTCTATTATTTGACATTTTGGGGTCTTAAAATACTTAATAGCCTAGTAACTGCGACCAACTTGAATTTTCCGGTTGGTCACATTTCTAACCTCACCTAACCAGTGTGGTGGGGATGCCATGCGTGTGGTGTGGTAGTTACAGCGACCAATTCAGGTCGTTTTTGGTTGATCACAGTTTTAACCTGACCTAACCAGTTTGATCGGGGGGTTTGTAACCCTCCCTTCTCTCCCCTCGCCCCCGAGGTGGCACGCTTCTAAACTTTAACCGAAATAAATAAAATAGATAAAGGTAGGTATAATAAAACTTAAAAAACTTAAAAATTGAATTAAATAAAATATTTATTTAATACAATTATTATGATAATTGTAATCCGCTATGTGCGTTTGTGTGCTATGTTATGTTTGTATTATAACACGCTGAAATAAATAAAACCAACCCTATCTAAATAACTAAATTAAACAATTTCGAGAGTTGAGTGCGTTTAAATTACAAACACTTTAAAATTCGAATATTTTGTCACATTTTCAAAAGTTTTTTGGTAGATAAACCAAAAAGCTCTGCTTTACCAAATACATTAGGTTTTCTTGGTTAGGCGCAGGTCTCACAGAGAACGGGGAGAGAGGGTACTTTTGTAAAAACAAGTATGGAACGAAGCTACGTGACACCAAATTCACGACTACCAGAATCAGGAGGAGCTGGGTTCTTAAACGTAATCTGTTCAAGGACCAGAGATGTCTTTAATAAAGCCGCGGTATTTTTCGCTTGAAAACAAGTACAGAATACATAGAAGTTGGTAACCATTAAAAGGAAACCATTAAAACCATTGCTAATATGCATTTTCTGCTCAACGTCACTCTCAAAACATTTCAATAGAGGCGAATGATTTTTATTAACCAAGACAAGTCGTAAGTTTAACAATACACCAAGAAAAATCGCTCATGTATTATATTTCGTACAACGTAAGAAGTTACACTGTGCTAAATCTGCTGTCGGTAAATTGTTATCCACGGTCCACACTGCAGAAGACCACATAACATGGAGACGCGTCGTATGTGGTCGCGATCCTCAGCATTGCAGGAATTGACGAAGAAAAAGAAATTGCTTACATTTCACCTCAACTTTCGTTTTTCGTTACTCGCTCCCGCTCCGCTTACAATGTGGCTTGCGATTAATTGTCTCATAAACAAGAGCGTACACAGAAAGTGGAGCGCTTTAATTCGACATCGTTCTGAAATAGCTTTGTATGGAACTTAAAAGTACCTACCTACCCACCACTCAATTTTGCAGCACAAAGTTTAATAAGAGAGACGAAAATTTAATTGCATTCGTTTAATTATGCTGTGACGTGCTCCTGTGTATAATATTGTGTAGGTATGCAAAGCATGTAATGTTGTCGAAAGAATAAAATGATAGTTAAAAAAAATATAACTTGAACAATCCTTATGATTCTTCTATAGGTGGCGCAAAATAAATGTATCTGAGCATCAAAATGGACGAACTTAAATAGTTGTCTGGGCCAGACTGGATGCGGAAAGCGGAGGACAGAGTGTTGAGGCGCAGCCTGGGAGAAGCCTATGTCCAGCGACTGCGATAGGCTGAGTTGATTGATTGATTGATCAAGAACCACATCAAAAAACAAGTTGAGCAATTTTTATCATCTCGCTCTTACCTATGCATTTTAATTTCTTCATACAAATGAAAAATCAACATCTTTCCTCTCTCTTTCCTGCGAGGCGAAGTGTGTAACAGAAAGCCGGGGAAGCGCGCGCTATTTGATTTGACCAATAAACGCGCGCCATGCTAGATTTGGCCATCAGATAGTACCAACCCATTTTCCCGTTGGTACTGTCAGCCAAGATGTCAGATGTCATCATATGCGACTACTGTAAGCCTGACGCGTTTTTTTTTTGTCAATTACATTAATTTGTGTCGATGTAACTTGAATAATATAGTGTAGTTCTGAAGTACACCTATACATTCGCTGACAATACTAGCACAGTAAATGTAACCACCTAGTAAAATATCCACAAAATACACTAGAGCTGTAGGTATCCATTGCACAAAGTGCTCCCCCAGACAGAGGCATCAGTACCTACTCAGTCAGTAGTAGGTAATACACATTGTTTCATTTCGAGATGTATCCATGCAGAAAACTGTAGTTTTGCCAAACATTTTATTTTGAACATACTGCAGTGAATTGCGCACTGGCACGCGATCTAGTAAATAATGCTGTGAAAAATATTATAGGGATAAAATTGTTTTCTGGGCATTTGTGGATAGGGTTATAATATTGCACTTTGGTAAATGGAGGAGCTCGTGGCTAAGTAATAACAGCCGCGCGGGTCGATCCATCAGGTTAGGCTACGCTTGCCGGGGCTGGTCCGTGGATGGGTGACCATCTTTACATATTGAGACTCCACCGTGCCTTGTAAAGCACGTTAAGCCGTTGGTCCCGGCTGTCATTCGTGGATCTTTGACAGTCGTTACGGGTCGTCAGAAGCCCGAAAGTCTAACAGCCAGTCTTACCAAGGGCTATCGTATTACCCAGTTACTGGGTTGTGGAGGTCAGATAGGCAGTCGCGCCATGTAAAATACTGGTATGCAGCTGCATCCGGTTAGACTGGAAGCCGACCCCAACCTAGTTGGGAAAAGGCTTGGCAGATAGATTGAGTTTGGTAAATGGAAGTATGTATGTTTAAACTGTTGGTGATATCTTTACAATATGCGTAGACTGGTAAACGCAGAGATATGCAAGAAATAAAGCCTTTACAGATTTAACATTTTGCACAAGATCAAGGACAAGGTGTGCAACTGGACCGCCGATCTTATGCAAAATATATTTAGGTTACCTAGATCATACAAGGTTACATAGAATCTCAAAAGGAAATCCGGAGTGTTTACGCCCCGTCTAAATTCAAAATGTGATTATTCAGCATTAAAAATCTTTTTTAATTTGTAATCTGCATGCAGTAATTGGTTACCTACAGCAAAGTGCGTGCGACCGGATTTTAATACAAGTGATTGAGAAAAATATTCAAAATAAAAAAAAAATTTACGTAAAAATGGGTCTGTTTCTACTTTCACTTTTAATTAAACGTACAGAGGTAGTATTATGAAGTATTAATGCCATCATTATTCCACTGCGAAAACGGGATAGTGCTATCGGCCTTGTCTAGCTCCGTCTCTCTCTCACACTGGAAAAATGGTGGCATTAATACTTCATAATACGGCACCTGTACTAGGATGTTTACAATATAATTTCTATAGGTAGTGACCTAATGACTTGGGGAAATGATCTCGAATGTTTTTACCTTTATTGAAAACAGGTTGTCAGGGGTCAATTAACAACATTTAAATATTACCGTTCCGCTCGCTTGCAGAATTCAATTTTAATTGGTTTCAAGTCAATTGAACTGTATCGGTATGTTTTAATTAAGTATATTTAATGGTTTCTAATGGTTTCGTTGCTAGGAAAGCAAATAATTGAGCCTTTATTGTGTAATGATTGAATTAACCGTTTTATTTATATTAAAAAAAACCTATATTAAATCTTATTAAAATAAAATGATAAGGAATTAATAGTCTAAATATTAATGATAAAATAAAACTTACTACAGGAGAAAAATAATAACAAATACAATTAGAAAAATTTGGATAAGTTAATTCCTTAGTAAATAATTTAATAGCATCAGAAAAATGCTGTAAAATTCCTATAAAACCTACTTTATATCTCAGACCAAATAAGAAACCAAGACAGAGCGCTGTCAACAGTGATGTGAGGCCGGTTTCGTAACCATGTGTGCACATATTTTGGTGTAGTTTGATTGTAGTGTCATTGTTAAAAGTTGTAAATGTGAGAGCGTTGGTGTAGCTTTAGCATGCTTCACTGCATTGTTCACAGCGTTCCGTCTTGGTTTTTTATTTGGTCTGAGCTTTATATATCGTGCTTTCCCAAAACTATGAAATATTCGTAGGTACCTAAATAACATTTGAAGTGTAAGTAGTAACAGTAATTAGTGTTTTTAAGTAGTTTAAATTAAAGTTGTTTTTTAAGTTTAAGGGACTTAAAACGTTATGAAATAACGTTAAATAACGTTAAAATAACGTTACGTATACTTCTAATAACCATAATTTCTACCGTTCCACCCGGATGGTAACTAAATGAATAGTTGAAGATTTCGCTCCGATAGATTTTCGTTATATTGCCAAGAAATTTGTTCATAAATGGTTACTGGAACTATACATAACACTATTACGTAACGTTATCGTACCTCTATTTTGAGTAACGTTTTTAAGTCCCTTCTCCTATGACTGAATTCTTATTTGAACTATGGAGAAGTAAATGTTTTAAATGTAGTTCTACAAGAAGGACTTCTTTAGTTATAAACATGCACGATAAATATATGTATATATCATGTTATACACTCACACGTACGCTCAGGCATCCACATACACACACAGTAACACACACACACTAACACACAAACACTCACATACCTTTACACATACACACACATGCATACACTCACACCGTCACACATACGCCTCAAGCAGGTTTTGTATAATTTAAAATTGTTTAAATTTTGTTGCATATTTATTATTTATGTAAAACTACTGGGAGAAGATACTGATTCCTGTAACACAGGTCACAACCTAGCGCAGGAGTCAGGGTTTCCATATAAATGTAACATACTTTTATGTCAACAAAATATTATTTATTATTATTACTATTCTTCAATTCTCACTGCCTCCACAGAGTTATACCTTTGCTCTTTTATCTTAAAGAGTTTCCGGCACTTTCAGACTTCTAAATTTACAACCTGCCAAGAAATCGCAAACAACTCACCAATTTTATTTTATTTTATTTATTGATTTAGGGTCTCCAACAAAAGATGTACACGTGACACATAAATAAAGGGCAGCATTAGGTTTTAGGTAGGTGTACCCCTTCACTTATAGATCACAGCATGCATAATAAAGTTAAAAACTAAGCTAACAAAGTTAAAAGTTTTTTTTTTTTTTAAAGACAGAGACTCGCAGATGTCTAAGCTTGTAATTTTTGCTTACATGTTATACTGCCTACAAAGTCTTGGTACAGCGGCGTAATGACTGAGGTTTGTTTGTGAGCCAGGGGTGTAAAATAAAGTGTATATGTTATGCCGGGGAATACGAGTCGGAGTTTTAATATCTATTGAGCTCAAAAGTTCACTGCAATCTATCGTTCCACTCAATATTTTGTGAAGAATGATGCAGTCCAATTTCTTCCATTTAAACATTCTACAACCCCTAAATTCTCAAATCCCCTATAATACAGACCATCTATAGTTGCCTCCAGATACCGTGAATCACTTCAATAAATATCCTCCTTAGCCTACAGACCACAGATATTTGTACAAGCAATAGGAAGTCTGACGCTTCTCTCCGTAACGACGTCAGGGACCAACTGTACTGAACTGTGTGCTGAAATACGGTTTTTGGGGTGAAATAGGGTTGTAGTCGGTAGTAAGGGGTGAAATTAACGCCTTCCGCGATGAGAGAGGGTTTATCTCAACCGCTTTATTTTGTGGTCTTGGAAATAAGAAGCCGCGGGTTTATTAATCGTTTTACCTACTTTTTTCGGGAAGGGTTTTGCGTTGCTTAATAAATTATGACAACGAAAAGAAAATTAACGTATTAATAACGTATTTAAATAATATTTATTCCACAGTTTTCGCTATTGCACCTACCACTGTTTGTCTCTGCATCACCCAAAGGTTGACTGGTAGAAAATGCCTATGGCATTAAGTCCGCCTCTGTACATTTATGTGCTTAAAGTATAACACTAACAGAGCTTTCAGATTCAGACTAAAACATTCTTACTGTACAGTGCAAGCACAGCACAGTTTTTATACCAATATGTCAGCATTTTACCTGCGCCAGGCCGGCCTAGTTAGTACACGAATAGCATTCATACCGCGGGCGCTCATCTATCATGCAATCATACTTCTATCAATAAAAACCGTTATCAGTATAGCAATCAGCATCAACTCAAGGTGTAAGGTCCCTAGACCATACATCTTAATGGTCCTTCGAGCCGGATTAACTCAGAAACTCCTAATTCATTACCGAACAAGCTTCCATAATTAACACGAGTATCCCTTAATTAAATCACTAAAGTTAAGCCGTTGTTAATTCGCGGTTCTTCATTAAAACTGATAAAGATGTTACTTCAAGTTGTTGCAGTAATATTAAATTAATTACTGGTTATCTTAAACTTCGGTTATTACAGAAAAGGGGAGCCGACACGACGCATTAATTTATTGCGTCCATTGGAAAGCCTGTCCTTTAACTTTAGTTAAATAAATGAGAATTTTTAAACCGAGATTGATAAACGTTACTTACATGCTTTGACTACGATAACATCCCGTCACCATCTTTTTAGGGTTCCGTACCTAAAGGGTAAATCGGGACCCTATTACTAAGACTTCGCTGTCCGTCCGTCCGTCCGTCTGTCACTAGGGTGTCTCACATGAACCGTGACAGTAAGATAGTTGAAATTTTCACACATGATGTATTTCTGTTGCCGCTATAACAACAAATATAAAAAAATAGAATAAAATAAATACATATTTAAGGGGGCTCCCATACAACAAACGTGTTTTTTTTTGCCGTTGTTATATATAATGATCTGGAACCCTTCGTGCGCGAGTCCCACTCGCACTTGGCCGGTTTTTTTTTTGTTTTTTAAAATGTTTTATGGAAAAGTTCACAATTTGTTAGTTTAGTTAAAAAAAAATTATTTAAGTGTTTTACATAAAATATGCATGCTAGATTCACATCTAGTAGATGCCAGAAATGTTGCATTCTTGTGCTTGTATATCAGTTTTGTGAAAATTGTCTGAAATTAATAAAAAAAAAAAAAAAACCGTGCCAATCAGGGCCGGGTCACCAATTTATTATAAAAGATAACCAAATATTTTTATATTTTAATTACCAATCCGTAGAGCTGGTTTTATATATAACCTCATCATAATCTTTGAAATATGAACCCAATAAATTTGTACCAGTAACAACTCTATTATCCGCAATATCAAGCAATATTTAATTAATACTGCAGCGGACGAACAAAAGCGTGCATCAAACACAATTGAACGTTATAATTACTGAACAACCCGCATCCATAGTTGAACAATAGTCACGTTCAAAGCCAATGTCGGTATTGTTAGTCTGTTAGACTTGTTCTGAATATATGGGGGTTGTGGTAGGTATAGTTAAAATGAGATTTAATTGAAAGGGACATAAAATTATGATGACAAAAGGGAATACGTGGAATTGGCCTCAGACCAAATAAAAAACCAAGACAGAGCGCTGTCAACCGTGACGTGAGGCCGGTTTCGTAAACATGCTTGCACTTAGTTTGGAGTAGTTTGATTGTAGTGAGCGTGTATGCATAAAGCGTTGGTGTAGTTTCTGCATGCTTCACTGTATTTTTCGCAGCCCTACGTCCTGGTTTTTTATTTGGTCTGAGGAATTGGCAATCACCATTGAATAAAACTGAATTGCATATGTAAGATTGAATAAAATTGATTCAGGAGTGACTTTGCGGAAAACCATTATAAAATACAATAGACTTAGATACATTTAGTAGCCTACTTGTCCAACTGAAAGGTATCAGAGGGCCTAGACAAGTGACAATCGCTTCGAAAGCGTTTCGTTTTTCTACAGCGACTTTCAACAGCATTGACATAAGCTTTTCAATAGCTTATGTCAGTCCTATACATTTTTACCTTTTCTATCATCATTATCGCTGATAGAATGTGACTTTATCTAGTAACAATCACTTCGAAAGCGTTTCGTGTTTCTACAATAACTTTCAACAGGATTGACATAAGCTTTTCGATAGCTTATATCAGTCCTATACATTTTTACCTTTTTATCATCGTTATCGCTGATAGAATGACACTTTTTCTAGGTCCTCGAAACGCATTCTCTCAACGGGCGGACTATAGTGAAGAAATCTTGTTCATTCACCTCTTTACCAGTGACTTATTTATAAAAGGCCACAGTTTTTCAAAGAATTCCACTTTACACCTGCTTACCTGGAAAAACGTAACACAAAACCACACAAAACATCCGACACATGAAACCTGAAACAATTCTTATTTAAGATTCCCCGCACACTTGAGCCACATAAAGGAAAATGAATGTATTTTCTCAGGAATTTTCAGCACCTCGCTGTAAAATATACAAATGCAATGCACTACAGTGTTTGTCTAAAAATTCTAGCATTTCAAACGGAAAACCTAGTGTTTAAATGAAAAGGCTACAAACGTTGTGCAGAGGAATGAATTACCGGACGACGAAATTACGGAATGACAAGGGATCCTGTTAGCAACTAGGGTTGTTAGTATAACATAACTATGTATATTTAGGTCTACATGATTATGAAGGAACATAATGTAAATAGATTTTACATAATTATGTGTGCCTATGACAGTCTTCTTAACTTTATACATATGTCGTGGCGCGAGACGATGGTGTCAACTCACACCTCATTCAGTTCTTATCAGCGTGAGACGAAAGCGTCAGTCACACCTTGTCTAACTCTCAAGATCAATGTGGTCTTTGTTAGAGCCAAGAGCTTATTGATATTAAATAATGAATAATTGTTTCCGATAAGAAAGGCGACTACGTAAATCTTATTGCGTCAAGCGTGGCCGGGGGTCGACTTAGTTTTCCCGTGAGAACGTTTTAAGACGATAAGAGTTTAGCATCAGAAGAGCCTGGATCAGGCAGTCAGTTCCATTCAGACCACGAGACTGAGCGCGACCCGCGGATGCGTTGCGCCCTTCTAATTCATTTAGATTTTAGACTTTTCTAGTCGAGTGATTATACGCGTTTCTTTTGCCTACGAAGTAGACAAACAGTTACATAATGAACAATTTAATTGATAATTATTACCCTTCTGATGATCATTGTGAGCCCTGTCCCGCCTCGGCCGCTCCGACATATATATATATGACGGCGTCAGTGATGACTGAGCGATAGTGCCGTCATTATCTCGATTCGGTGGTACGGAATCCATAGTGCAGGTTTACAATAAAACACGATGATACAGCAAATCAGTTAGTATTTCACTTTCAGAATAATTATCACAGTAGGTACAATAATGTTCACGCACTACTTTCTACGTTCGAGCAAACCGACAGTTTCGCATAGTAGAAGTGGAGCTCTGCATCTGTTCGTTGCCCTCACAAGACTGCCTCGTCGTTCAGCCACTTCCCTTAACACGACTCTGTCCACGTGCCGCCCCACTCTAGCGAGCGCGTCACGGAGTTTACCCTCACCTTAGTACTACAATAATCAATTGAGAGACTATTAACGCTTAACTTTTATAATCTACGATATATATATATATATATAATACATATGTATAACCTACTACTATCCTAATCCTAAACCTAACTAATATTATAAATGCGAAAGTGAGTTTGTTCGTTACGCTTTCACGCTAAAGCGGCTCAACGGATTTAGATGAAATTTGGCACATGGGTAGACCATGACCTGGAGAAGGACATAGGCTACTTTTAGTTTTTGTTCCTGGATCATAGACGAAGTCGCGAGCAACAGCTAGTAAGTAATAAATAAGTTATTTTAAAACTTTGATAGTTTACATTTTCTACACTAAAGGCAATGAAAAGCAATATTTCCAAATAGATTCCAGTTACTTTATGTGAATACAAGGAAAATTTTCCGTGAAAACTGGGTGTAAAGGATTGCATTTCAACCACAAAGCATGAAAAGATCAGACAACCTGGAATGGGAGATCCGAACCTGGCAACTCGCCAAACAAACGTACGTAAACGTATCTAGCCAAGAGAAAATATTTTAAAATTTAATTTTACCAGAAAGCCTCTCCTATTTTGAGAACTTACGGCATAAATAGGGGCCAACTGTAAAATAATTAAGCATAAAAAAAAATACAGCTGAATATCAATATTTTATATGGGACGACTGCCTTTGCACCCTGTGGTAGACTTTTGAGGTTCTGATTCCCCAAAGATCAACAAAGATCAATGATCTACGAATGACAGCCGGGATCAAAGGCTTAACGTGCAGTCCCAGTCACAGAGTGGTCTCGATATGTAATGGATGGTCACCCACCCACAAACTGACCGCGGAAAGCGTAGTACCTTCGATCAACTTGTGCAGCTGTTATCGTTCAGCCGCAAGTCCCCACGAGTCGTGTTACCCTAATAAAATAACCAATATGACACTGCACCACATAAAGTCAACGAACGCTCGCATGGTGAACATCATGTGCCTAGCCTTTTCGCAACTATGTTATTGGCGTGAAAGCGCGACAGACAGATAGAGTTACTTTCGCATTTATAATATTAGTAAGGATTAGTTGTGACCACATTGTTGCATGATATTTAATAGGGACTACTACAAGAATACATTAGATTTCTAACTGCATTACCGTAAAACAGTAGGTATCTATAAACTACCGTATGAGTGATGCTGATCCATCACTGTTCGGTAGAGTTCGGGTAACTTCGGAATACCCCGGAAGGCAGTGCGAAACGACACCTGCATCATATATTTTACGGGAAAATCTTTCCGACCAGTTTGTTCACCTTTTTAACTAACAGGGTGACCATATTTAGCGTCCTTTTTTCTTTGTCTTAGCACTTGCGTAGTCTTAAATCATTTAAAGTAGGTACCTTGAAAAGGGTCCAATTTTATGTGCGCTGAGACAAACGACTTACTCCGTTGCACTTAGTACATATAGGAATAAAAGTAACAATTTTAGTCTTTGTGTTCGTCTTGGTTATAAAATAATATTTTCCAAATCGTTAAATACTTCTTTTCGCTAATAAGTGGCATAAAAAAGAACAAGTAATAATAAAGCAATAATAAGTGAATAAAAATAAAAATGTGCGTAATGTATATGTGTGTATAAGTATTTCATGACACAAAAGTATTAATAAAACGATACTGATCAAAGTAACGGGCCTAATCTTTAGCAAAATACTACAAGACGTACTCTTCACCAACTCCTTAATCAGACAACCATACATATTTTACAACCTTATCAGGCTTCAAATGCCATGTTCTAATTTTAATAATTCCCTAGCTTAAAACAATACTCCTTCTGCTCCCGACTTGATAAATCATAAACATTCAACGCAACCTTTATCTCAATGAAAAATCATATTATTTATTCACCAAGAAGTTTGCAACCAAAACTTCTGGAACGACAAAACATCTTCCAAACTTGTTAAGTCCATTGTAAAAAGTAGGTATTACTTTCGTTCCATAATTTCTTTTTTTGAACTCAATTATTTTTCTTTGTAAGTTCATCGTTGTGTTCTAAATGTAAATCAGTTTTCTTTGGGATTAAAAATGTTATTAAGTTGTCGTTATGACAGCGAAAAATATAAATATAACTGCTCAAAACAGCTTTAAGGCTCTTACATATTGGGGCGATTCGTCGCGCGACGCGACGCCGCCGCATTGTTTGCCGTGAGAAAATTGTTTTGTTAAAATTCACGTCGCGCGACGAATCGCCCCAGTATGTAAGAGCCTTTATGAATATTACAGTCTTGTTTTTGAGGTCCTTTTGAAACGATGTTTGTGTCAGCAAAAGAAAATGTAGTTAAGAAGCGGGCAACCGTACTGTAATTTAATATTTGTAGTTTTTTCTTACTTTTTTCTCTGGCTTGCAGTTGTCCGACCAACTGCAAAGCAAAGGCTATTGTCATGTACTCGTAGAAAGAAACAAACATTGGACTACGCTCACTCACTGCGATTCTATTTCAGACTATCTCAGGATATTTTCTTTTACCGTCTGTCAGAGGTACAACTCACATTGGTCTTTGGTCACTTACATGCCAGGTTTAGAACCTGCAACCCGAAATCACATCATTCAAAACAGGTTTTTCAACTTCTAATGAGTTTTTTCAACTTCTAACGGGTTTTTCAACTATTAACAGGTTTTTCAGCTTCAGACGGGCTTTTCAACTTCTAACGGGTTTTGTAACTTCTAACGGGGTTATTAACTTTTGTCACGACTTTAAATGAGGATATTGGTTGAAAACCTGGCGTGAATTTATTTAGACAGTCAAGTTGAGCAGTAATAATTTAAATGCCCAAAGTTAAAAAATTCGTATAAAATTTTTAAAAGTATAAGTAGGGCCTTTGCCCAGCACTGGGATAATTTATTTATTTATAAAGTCTTTCTAACTAAACATAAGAATATACACAGCAATAGCAGCTGTCTTTGATATAATTATAGATACCGCATGTATCTAAATTATAGGAAAGCACGGCAATTACAAAAAAAAAGAACTGTGGTTTCCAAAAGATGGTAAACCTATCCTTCCACCCTCGCTAAAGTATTTAGGAAGAAAAATAGCTAAGTACGTCGTCAGCAGTAAGTTGTGCCGCAAATCCCCGCGGTGACGAGGGATTTGTGGTGACAACGCGAACGGTAAGTATTGGGACTTTTAGTGAGCCATCACTGTATATTTAGGTGAGAAAAGGAAGAAACTCATCATCTGCCTAGCCTTTTCCCAACTATGTTGGGGTCGGCTTCCAGTCTAACTGGATGCAGCTGAATATCAGTATTTTACATGAGCGACTGCCTATCTGACCTCCACAACCCAGTTACTGGGTAACACGATACCCCATGGTAAGACTGGTTGTCAGACTTTCGGGCTTCTGACGAGTCGTAACAACTGTCAAAGATCTACAAATGACAGCCGGGACCAACGGCATAACGTGCTTTCTGAGGCACGGAGGAGTCTCGGTATGTAAAGATGGTCACCCATCCACGGACCAACCCCGGCAAGCGTAGCTTAACCTGATGGATCGACCCGTGCGGCTGTTATTACTTCATCCGGTTAGACTAGAAACCGACCCCAACATGATTGGGAAAAAGCTAGGCAGATTGATTGATTCGATCCAACGCATGTCTGTATTGCTTTTTGTCGTATAGGTAGTTAATTTATTCAAACATAATATTATAATATTACGCCTGCATTCCCCAAAGGGTTGGGCAGAGATGTACCAATAGTACACCCACATTGCGCCAGTTATGTTCAAGTCCCATGTAATAGGGGGCGAGTCGATTACTATCAATCGGGCACAAATTCAGACTCCTGGCTGCTACTGAGGAATTCCAGATGGAAAACCCAATAATACTTCGCCCGACCCGGGAATCGAACCGGGAACTTCGTCAGCAGTAGTATTACCACTAGACCAAAAAGGCAGTCAAACATCTTCATTATTAAATAACTCTACTCAATTAAGATAGGTTCTGTTCCCGTTTGCTTGACAGTTTGGCATTCGAAGCATCTCATTTTTGCATGATTAATATTTTTTACTTATATTTATGTAAGTAGTTATTGTAACCTAAAAGGAATAAGTCACTGGCTCCTGAAATACAGTTACTCTATCCTAACTCAGGGGGCCTAAACCGGCCACATTAGCAATTCCTCTAAAAGCAGTTCATTTACTGAGTCCCAGCTGTCATTAGCAATTCCTCTAATTTGACATAAAAGCAATTCTTTTGTGGACCATTTTACGAATCTCCATAGAAAACTGTCAAACAGATGAATTTTTTCGTAATATGAATTACACGCAGATCATGTTATGAATTGTCAGTTTGTGACATTTTGCGATGATTCATAATATTTCCATATTGTGATTCTGCTAAAGGGACCGTGTTAAGCCCCCTGGAGCCAGGTTGTAATGAAGAATTTATTTATTTATAGTTCCACAATTTAAATAATTCCAAAACAAATGAACATCAAAGTTAAAATCCCAACATTTCGGGATGCTCACCGCTGCATCAGAGTCGATTGTTCTGAAAACAACTTGCACAATAATAGGCGTGTATAAAGAACAATAGTCCCAACTACTGAATTGTTCCATATAAAGAACAATGGTCCAATAATAGTCTAGTAATAAATTAATACTGCTATGACGAAAAACCTCCACTTTTGTAAAGGGAAAAATGAGAATACTTTTTGCTTGCGGAATTGTTGCGGTGGGCGATGCTGGCTGTTTAGGTTTTAGAGAACATTATAAATGTCCTGTTTTAAAAAGCGATGGTGCGATACACAACTTAAAAACGCAGCAGTACCTATCTGTAGAGAAAATTGGTCATTAATACGCATTAATTACGTAGAAAGAAAAGAGAACCTTGACCTTTTATATCTGAAAGTCCAAAATATTGAAGCTACGAGTACAACTTATGTTTGTAAATATTTTCTGTAACACGGAAACAATTGTACGAAACTTTAGCTTGCCAAGTGTTGTGTTCAAACGGATACAACTCGCCTCTGTGAAATTAAAGCAAAATTGCAGCGAGCTAACTCAATGTGACGGCACTGAAAAATTTAAGGATCAACGTGTCGTATTGTTTCTAATGTAATTCTTTGGTGTTTTGAAAATGGAAAAACAAATGGCAGAAAAACAAAAGACGATATGACTGTCAAAAACAAGGATTTGGCAAGCTGTTTGTATTGCTGTCAGGTCAGACGTAAAATAACTCTGAAAGCGTTGCTTTTTTGCCGTGCCATGAGAAATGAAGGATTTAGTGTCGTTTAAATACAATAAATTGTTTCGAGTCAGAATCACTAATTCTGTGAAAGCTCACTTATTTTCATCTGCTCTCAAATTTTGTTAAAAGTAGTCTTTAATTAAAATATCGAATAGTATTCAGCCGTAAAACTTGATTGTCATTACTGCTGAAATCATAAAATCTATACTTATAGTAATAAAAATATTTTAGTGGCAAAAGTCATTCTGTGGTTCCTAGTAACAAGTTAATTTTAGGAAGCCAGTTTCGATAGGTACTAAAAGCTATATTCACATAATTGACAAAGAAGCAGCGTTAAAAAAATCTTTGAAAACACGACTTCTAACGTTTCAGTGTGGTTAACCAAACGAATGTTGAACACACTGCAGGCTAATTCGTAACTTCATGACGCGCTGATCCAGTTGCGATACAATTGTATTTCAGTTCAAGCTTGAGTGCTAAAACGTATTCTTGAAATCTTTGAACTGTGCGTTCGCGAAGTACAAGACACGAGCATATCTGACAGCCATAGAGAAAACAAAAATCGATATTTAGATCGAAACTTAACAGCAACTGAATTTCTTTATTTACGTGAAGTACCCTACTGGCTTTTGACAGGGTTCAATATAAATGACCTTCATCTATACAGGGTGCAAGGGACAGCCCTCCGCACTGATGGGATGAATTCAGCATATCATACTAAGACAACCGGTACATGAAATTATTTCAGGAACGTTACGGGAACCCAAAAACCTGATTTGTATTATTACCTCACGCGCAATGTATAGTTACCGCGGTAAAACCCACGTAGCCGCACTCCCCGTGTCGGAGGGGGTCGCGCTTGAGTATTTAAACATCCATTGCTGTTTATTTTTATTTTAGCTGTTTTGTTTATATAAATGGAGTGCTGTGTACAGAGAATGTAATTTTACATTGAAATAAAGGAATAGTAACTGAAAAAACGATAAAAAAATGAAAACATTCCTGAGAAAATTTCCGGTAGAATATGATTTAAAATAAGGAGCTGAATGCCCCGTGTTAATTTGCGGAGGGCTGTCCCTTACACCCTGTATTACCCTGTTCTATCAGAAGTTCTACATTTACAAATACCTACTTAAACAATATGCATTATCCAGAAATCCGTGAGTAAATATTGGTTTCCTTTCTATCCTCTACCAGGGGTTTGGGACAAATATTTGTAAGTCATGGCAAATATTTGACATGCGTCTGTTAGAAGAAAATGGTGACAATCCAAATAGGAAGCCACGACATTTGGGTCACCAATATTACATTATGAACACCTGCTAGAATAGGCCTGTTTACCTGTTGAATAATGATGACTTTATCCTTCACCTGAAAAGAAACAATAAAGCAATAATGTTATATATCTCTATGAATAAAATGATTTTATTAATGTTACTACATATATTTCAAATAACTTAAATTAATCAATCTGCCAATCTGCCTAGCCTTTTCCCAACTGTGTTGGTGTCGGCTTCTAGTCTAACCGGATGCAGCTGAATACCAGTATTTTATATAGAGCGACTGCCTATCTGACCTCCACAACCCAGTAACTGGGTAATACGATACCCCTTGGTAAGACTGGTTGTCAGACTTTCGGGCTTCTGACGCCCCGTAACGACTGTCAAAGTGCATAGAATGACAGCCGGGACCAACGGCTTAACGTGCTTTCCGAGGCACGGAGGAGTCTCGGTATGTAAAGATGGTCACCCATCCACCAACCAACCCCGGCAAGCGCAGCTTAACCTGACGGATCGACTCGATGCGGCTATTATTACTTAGCCACGAACTCCTAAATAACTTAAATTAATATAAATTAAATAAAATATGTTAAAAATAGATTAAATATTAGTAATAATAATTAATGTTGTGATATTGATATCTAGAAGTTAGTTACTTATGCAATAGAATATTAACTTCTAAATATTTAACCTAGATTTAAGTTACATGTAATAATAATACTTGCTGCGCCATAACAAGGTTATGTACTCATAAGTTTTAGCCTAGTCTGTAACTAAGTGTACATTATGCAAATAAATAAATAAATAACCTCAGAATCCTAAATCTCGATCTTTTAAAATAAGCACTGAAAATAAAAAGCTGCGATATCTGCCTACTATCCAAACAAAACACTTTCTTCTTATCCCAAAATACTAAAAATCTCTTAAAATATTGGTCGTAAATCTAAGTGACACTTTCAGCCACGTAGGTATTTACTACAACCTCAATAAACATAAAGAATTACACAAAAAAAACACCTAGATCCCCTTTTTCCCTCCGTCGATAATTTAAAACATTTCTGCTCACCCATGCTCAAAGGATGTAAGATAAGAAAGCACGCTTCATAAACTTTATGCCGTGAAAAATGATGGTTCTATCACATGGGTCAATTCTCGTGAAATTCTTTTTACTAGCATATCCTATCCGAACCTTTATCTGTAGTAAAGGATACGTGCGTACAACGAATAGACATAAGCAGAAGTCTCACATATGTTTTGATTTGTTTTTTCCAGAAACTTCACTTTTACCCGACTACGGCGAAGAAAAAGGAGGGTTATGATTTTGACCGGTATGTATGTATGTATGTATGTTCATCTGTTCCCTCATATCTTCTAAACGACTCATCAGAATTTGATAAATGAGGTATCGTTGGAAGCGTCTTGATCGTCCGCTGGATACAGGCTATGTGACGTCACATTAAATTAAAAATGGCGCCCCCTAGAAGACATAAAATCAGGAACTAAAAAAAAAATTGTTTAATCGTACCATGTTGGGTATCAAATGAAAGGGCTTAATGAGCACATTTGAAAAATATATATACAGGGTGATTGGAAGATGGGTGCAAAGCTTTAAGGTGAAGATAGTATAGACAATTTAGAACCATTTAAGCCATGGTTGTCTTAGACGGTTCCTGCATGTGCCAAAAATTCTTAGAATTGAACAATGTTATCATTTCGAGCACATAAAGTATTCTTTTAAGCAAAAATGTTGTGTTTTGTTAGACTGCCTAAAATTTAAAATTTCTCCCTCGAATTGGTTTGTAGGCCCTAATTTCAATAATTTGTAAGATATCCGCATAAATGATACCTCAAAAGAAAGAGCGATTATCAAGCATGTCTTCAAAAAGGTTTGAACAAAAAAAGCACCCTCCGTTTTTTTTTAAATATGGTTTAAAAGACGTATTGTACCAATTTTTTATTTTTTCTGAGCTTTAAATGTCTGTAAAAAAAATGTCTAATGACACAGAAGCCTAAAACATGTTTTGCTTGATTGCTTACACATTACTTTAATTAAATAAATAAAAAATGAATTCATTTATCATTCAATTTGGCCATAATTATGCAGTTTACATTAAATTTTGAGAATTTCCGAAAAAATACTTAAAAATATGGTTAAAAATATTTGGTAAGACTTCGTCTAAGACAACCATGGCTTAAATGGTTCTAAATTGTCTGTACTATCTTCGCCTTAAAGCTTTGCACCCATCTTCCAATCACCCTGTATATTATAAACCGAAAAGAATTTAAAAAAAATTAAAGTAATTAAAACTAAAACCCAACTACGACTAAAAAGGTATAAACAAGACACCACAGAGAGACAAATTAAAAATCCAGAGTCACACGTAATCTGTTAGATTTATGCCCTAACTCGTGTGACTCCGGATTTTTTTTCTGTCTGTGGTGTCTTGTTTATACCTTTTTAGTTGTAGTTGGGTTTTAGTTTTAATTACTTTAATTTTTTGGCATAGAATAACTCTAGCCTACCTCATGTAAAGGCCCAACATTGAGAACACACTGTAACACCTAGGGCTTTGCAGGTAGGCTGCGCCTGTGCAGGCCGTTAACTGTGAGGTAGAGAGATTATTTTATGAAATAAAATTGTTTATTCTGTAAATAGGATATTGGACTCACATTTAGACGTCATAAAAAAAATTAAAAATAAAGTAGTTCTCCCTGGCATAATAAGCTAGTAGCTCTGGTACACCCTGTATTTCCCAGCCTGTACATACAAAATGAAACTTCTACTATCATCTATTCTTTGTCTAAAGTAAAGTCGTGTTGGTTAGATGCGGACATTCGAGCTCTGTCGATAAAATCGGTCAGTAAAATCGACCAATTTGCTGGCTTTGAGCAATATACCGAATCTCGTGTGACGTAGATACTGTACTCGTTTTTGCCACTGTTTGACTTTTTCGTTTCTGGTAGAATTTCTGGTAGGTAAAACGTTAACCAGATCAGATGGGAGGATCAGAATATTTTGTGCTTTTTGGTGAAATTGGCTTCATTTAAATTCTTGGAGGTCTTTTTGGAACGAAATTCTCTAACGCGGCTCTCGCTAGGAGTTGACTGTTAGAAATCGTCAAGTAACGAAAAAGAGTTATCCCCAAAAAAGTAGATTTCAGTCTCAATTAACAAGTGTCAAAACTTTTTGTTTTTGTTATTTAATACAGAACCATCTAGTACAAATTTTTAGACAACCAGTGAATTATATTAGTGTACCTACTGGTAACATTTACAGGTGCCGTATTATGAAGTATTAATGCCACCATTTTTCCAGTGTGAGAGACAGACGGAGCTAGACAAGGCCGATAGCACCATCCCGTTTTCGCAGTGGAATAATGATGGCATTAATACTTCATAATATTACCCCAGAAGAGAATTATAAGAGTATTATCGAATAGTAGCAGAAAGAAAAAACTTTTTACAAACGTTTTTATTTTTCACTTTTTAGTTGTGGTACCTACCCCACACAAATAAATTTGAATACCACTTCCTGCTGTGTAAATAACAGTGACGGAGTCAAATATAAAGTCGTCTACATACACTAAGTGGGAAAATTACGTAATTATTGAAGCTAACTCAAAAACTACGCAAGCAAAGTTAATAAAATTTATATGGGGCCAACTCGGAAATTATACAATTTCTAAAAAAAAAAGAAATTTGTAAATCGGTTCACAATTGGCGAAAATATCGAGGAACAAACACAAAAACAAAAAAAAAACATACCAACGTTCATAGAACCTCCTTCTTTTTGAAGAAGTCGGTTAATAAAACTAGCCAGGTACCTACTTGCTAGGTGACAAGACTTTTTACCGCCTCTTAACACCAAAGGTTAGATTAACTGTAATTTACAGTGGATAAAATAAACAGTATTCTTTGTTGGCCAAACGGTATCTGAGGGCCTAGAAAAGTGACAATCGCTTCGAAAGCGTTTTGTATTTCTACGACAGGATTGACGTAACCTTTTGATAGCTTAAGTCAGTTCTATACATTCTTGCCTTTTTCCATCATCGTTATCGCTGATAGAATGTCACTTTATGTAGACCCTCAGGCACGCCTGCTTGTGCATAGGGTCTACATTCCCATAAATAACCCAAAGTCCAGACTGTATCCGGAAAAATGGAAATAAGCTCGCCCATAGTACAAAATATCTGGTTTAATTAGTTCACATCCCTACTCCTTCGGGAAATACAGGTGTTATGTTATCTATGAAAAAAAAAACTCAAAAGCAAGTAAACGTAATAAAAATCTGAAAACATCGCTAACGATATAACGAGCATTTCCACCGCGCAGTAATTTTCCAACATGGCGGAATGATTCCACCAAATGTATCGGAAAAGCGCATTCTATTGGTTTATGTGTAATGTCTTGGAAGTCAAGTTATCTTCACGCATGTTTGTTTTATGAGATCGTACGTAAATAGGGTCGTAAGGCAAGTTGGTATATGAAGGTTAGACGCAACTACGTTGTATATTGAAGAAACTTTGAAATAAGAATCGGCAAAAATGTAGTCCAAGCACCAATAACAACCACTCATAAGTTATTAGATAGACATTTTAATATAATACAATAACTACTATGGCAGCTCATTTCAAATTGCTATGGTGAAAAAGTTGTGGCGATGTTTCGTACCTACCTGTGAGGAATTACAATGTCATTCTAACGGGTGTAAAAAGACACTTAACGAAGCCGAAAAGTCATTTGTTATTCCCGTCATTGTGATCATTTTTTTGTTCCGGACCATACCTGGGAACCTTCTGGTTACGGAGATATTGAAGGTCAAAGTTCCAACTTTTACAGACGTATTTTAAAGAAAGCTAGTTGGTTTTAAATGTTTTATATTAATTTTTAATTCCCCCACAAACCCTGAACATGCATCCATAAACAAATGTTTTGCGAGCGTTACGTTGCGCACTACCGTAAGCAGTAATTTTTCACACCAAAAATAAAAGTAGTTTCCCAGAAATAATGTTTGTGCTATGTTACTTAATTTGATGTAAAGAATGCGTAGTTGACGGCTATGCGATGGGACTTTTTACACCCTGTATTTATTATAATTTCCCCGTAAGACAAAGAACTCTGATGTTTACACTACACTAATTGTTTTGATTAAGAGGGTTTACAGTTTCAATAAAACAGTAAATTATAACTTTATTTATTAAAACTTTATGCACAAGTAAAAAAACTACTGTAGAAAGGCAGACTTAATGCCTGAGGCATTTTCTACCAGTCACCCTTAGGGTGAAGCAGAGACAGACATATTGAAAATAATGAAATAGATAGGTACATAAACAAAAACATAAACTTAGTCAGGGGAAATGACGACAGATAGAGGAGAAAACGAATCCAGCAAATTAACGCTGGGATGATTCTGCCAACTTGTTACAAATGTGTCTTAAAATCACGGAAACGATGCGGAACTCGCAACGAAACTTTTTAAATTATAACACAATCATAAACAGAGTCTCAATGAGAGGCTTCAACTATTTAATGACCACCCACGTAAATATATAACATCCATCTAGTATTGGTAAATTCAACAAACCCGCGGAAACAAAATACTCAAAATAACCAGAACAATAGGCCTACAAAACGCAGTATACATTCCTCTCAACCACAATGTCCGCATTAAATATGCAAAAACACATAAATCTATTTACTGGCACATGAATACGTGTTCACGCTTCAATTACTGGTATAGAATGCGAACCTCCAAATCCCACTGGCCTAGCCATACGCAGAATAAAATTTGCATGTCAACAGTGTATGTTACAGAACAATAAAGAAATGCTCCTGAAGCCGCAAAATGTTTGAAAAACTTGACATCTATGCATGTGAGAAACAATAAATCCATTTTTTTTTTACAAGAATAATGATGGTGTTACATACGTTTTTATATTGACTGTGCCTTTTAAAAACGACCGTTTTTTATTTTTTATATTGCTGGTCCTAGTTTATTTCCCTAGTCAATTAAAATAATTATGCTGGCTTCATTAACCGGTGCCAATATTCATTAAATAAAATTATCAACTGCATTCATTCAACAGTATCCAGAAATGCTGTACTCATCTATCTAACAGTACCCAGAAAGCCTATTGATTTTAAAGCCTAACCTTATAGGCAACTACAGTTTTGAGCCGTTTGGGGTCGAAACGCTCGGGTCATGGGGCCCGAGTGCGCGTCTCCTTTTTAAGGAAATTTCTCGCCGACTGGTCGACACTTCACATGACCAGAGGCTTGACCTGTTCTGTGGCCAAAGAATTAGCATTGCCATTCAACGTGACAATGCTGCCAGTCTTCTGGGCACGTTTCCGGATGACAGCGATGCGGACGAATACTTCGACGCCTAAGGGTCCCTTTTTTTTATATTTATTGAAATAGTTATATAGTCCTTTTAGTTTCAGTTTTTTAGTTAATTTAGTATAATAAGTTACCTAATGTAAATGTATATATCTCATCTGAAATAAATTAAAGTCCTATTGATTTAGATTTCAATAGAACATCTGCTTGAATCAAGATTCAATTTGTTCGGTCAATTTGCTCCATCATTACTCAGAATTCGTTACGGGAAATGTAAACATCCTTGCTATGAAGGAAAACACGTCTTTTGTGAAAGAAAAGCCAGAAAAACAGGTATACACGAGACATGAGGAATCAAAACATATTGCAAATATTATTTTTTATGAGTTTCCAAAGTTTTGGGATGGTGTCATTTATTATTTGAGTTACCTAGTTAATGTCCTATGTTTGCTTGGAAATGTTGGCCTGTATCTTTCACAAAATACGGTTCACGAAACTTTTTTATAGGAATGCGCAGTATCGCCGTGTTACTGATTTATTTCAGGGACAAATTCTCATAATTTCGAAGTTTAATAAATCATCAATTAAAAGGAGTAGCGTTAGCGAAGGGAAAATTGTAAAAAAAATACAAAAAATACAAGGTTATTTCAGGTAATTTAAAAAAACTCACCGAAACTTTAAACAATTAATTGGTAAAGCAAAATATTTCTAAACGCTAAAGTGGTCACCTTATTATAATTCCACGCCAAAACAAGGTGACTATGTGACGAGTACAACTGGCTCGCATCATGTTCCGTTACGCGCATACGATTCGAGTAGCCGAATACGACGCGAGTCAGGTGAATGTATCTACTGCGGTTTCGCGGCTATGGTTTCGCGGCGGAGGTGTGCTACCGACGTGTACATATTTTACTATCCCAACACTCTTTCGATACCAACACAACACCCACATCCCTTATTGAACAGAACACGGAACCAATCAGATTAGAAAGGACCATATCACACTCGGATAGTTCCAACTTATCACCCATTCTACAGATACCACGATCCCATGCAATTGTCCACCAAATAATGGCTCCCATGTGATGGTTTGAATACAAAATGTACTACCGATAGCTTAATGTAATTGGAATTTTAGTTACAACGTCTGTGGTCGTTAATTTGGAATTATTTGGTACGGAAACAAACATTTATTTATATTAGGTACTGTTTATAAATCCGTACTATCCATACTAATATTATAAATTCGAAAGTAACTCTGTCTGTCTGTATGTTACCTTTTCACGCCTAAACCACTGAACGGATTTCGACAAAATTTGGCAAGGAGATAGATGGCACCCTGGGGAAGGACATAGGTTACTTTGTACCGACATACCACGCGGGCGACGCTGTAAGCGGAAGCTAGTAAGCTATATTTTTTATTTTTACATAGTTAAGTTACACATGGTTAGGTAGGTAACTGTTAATTTTGTGGTTAAAAAATCTTTCTTTATTCTAAATAAATTAACTACATGAGAAATATTTTAACTAGTATATGTATAATAATGATGACATTCATGAGCAGAGCTAATAAGGCTTGCACCAATAATAAAGTAGACAACAACAATTGTACGTAACAAGACAATGAAGGCAGCAGAAAAAGATTCATGCGAAACAAAAAAAAAAATTTACTTCATCACCCCTTGTTTCCCCGAAGGTATGGGCAGATGTATAGATATCTATACCACACCCAAATTTCCCCAGTTATGTTTAAGTTCCATGTAATCGGGGGCGAGCCTATTGCCATCACCCGGGCACAAATCCAAATTCCGGGCTGCCACTGAGAAATTCCAGATAGAAAAACCCAATAACATTTTTTTTTTGAGCTTCGAATTCTTCAAATGGCTTCTCCCGCTCTGGGCGGAGCGGAAGGGCGTGTCAGACTTTTACTGACTAAATAAAACCCACCCGTGTTCCTTCAGTTGCCTGTTGCCAAGGTCCCGGTATCCCTTTCGGACTTTCCCGCAACCCTGGCAGGCATCGGTCCTAGCGGACCCCGCCAATTGTGCTGACATCTCTTTGAGGCGCGCGCGGAACACGACGCGCCATCGGCCTCGGGCCTGGTCCTTATCGGCCGGCGACCTACCCATTGCCCGCCGGCGGCAAGCCCGCATTTTGCCCTACCTGGGAATCAAACTCAGGACCTCATGCTCAGTAGCCACCACTAGACCATCGAGACAGTCTTTTCTGTTTTTATACATAAAAAAAAAGTGGCCTAGTTTTAATCTTTTAGGGGTATGAGGAACAGGGTGTAAAGTTCACTCATCCACCATAGAAAAGGGAGGATCCTCCTACCAGACGGGTGTTGTGTCTGGCGGGCAACTGCCCAATGATTGATATTGGATTTTTGTATATATGTTCACTGCACGGTAAACTCTAATTGCGCGATGCAGGATTTTTGTGACGTCAGGATTTTTGTGTGACGTCAGGTCTTTGATGCGTAGTTTGAATGTGGCGATGTAGGTACCGCCACATCACTCCCCTCCGGAGACCGAAGGTCGATAGTGGGCTGAGTCTTGTATCTTGCGATGCTTGCCAGTGCCAGTTGTGGTTCCAGTGAGTCGGAACCGGGTGCCGCATTGTTCGCAGTGGGTCGGAACTGTTTGCGGCGATTGTGGTGATTGAGTTGATTGAGTTGATTGAGTTGATTGAGTTGATTGAGGTGATTCCCCAGTGGGTCGGGGTGATGAGGATGCGGGTGATGACCAGGAATGCGCGTTCGCTGCATGCTGGTGGTCAGGATACCCGCTGACGCCTCGGGTGTTGGCTTGGCTGTGACTCGCCTCACTGAAAGCTTGCGGGAGTGATGATGATGACGTCACGCTGGAGTAGTTGCCCGAAGGCTGCGTTGACGTTCATATTCGGGGTCACCAATTTAGGGGTATGAGGAACAGGGTGTAAAGTTCACTCATCCACCATAGAAAAGGGAGGATCCTCCTACCAGACGGGTGTTGTGTCTGGCGGGCAACTGCCCAATGATTGATATTGGATTTTTGTATATATGTTCACTGCACGGTAAACTCTAATTGCGCGATGCAGGATTTTTGTGACGTCAGGATTTTTGTGTGACGTCAGGTCTTTGATGCGTAGTTTGAATGTGGCGATGTAGGTACCGCCACAATCTATAATGCAGTTTTTTAAATATTTTCATTATGTTTAGTGATTTTAATAAGTTTTGATAAATGACCGACCGAAACAGTGTTCATAGGGGAGCTAACGGCTAGTTGACTTATAGCCCTCTTTTCATACCATAGTAAATCCAAGGCCAAATAAGGAATTTCAATTTCGAACCAAAAGGAATTTCAAGGACTGGGCGTAGTAGCCGTGTGCTACGGCGTAGCATCTGCTACGTGACCGTATCTGCGTAGCTCTAATTTGACGTAATGTATGCTACGCTGTATATGTTGGCTGGAGTCAGGAACAATTTTGGGGTTTATTTATAAACGTTGCTTAAAGTTAAGTAATGATTAGCGACTGTTTTTAGGGATTCATTTTTGGCGTGTGAACGCCACTTAACTTAAGTAATTTTATAAATAAACCCCTTAATCTTATTACTTAGCATCGGCACGAGTAGTATTCAATGTGCAAGAAGAAATAAATAATAGTTTACCTGCTATCGGTAGGCGATAACATTTTATTGTTTTTAAAAAACATGAAAAACTTATGAGCCCTATGGTCATGGTAGTATCACTTTAATAACTGCTGACAGCGATGCGGACGAATTTTTTGATGCATTTGTAGTTATCTCCCCCCCTTCCTTTTTATTTACTTGTACATATTATTAGTATCATAGCTTTAATAATATTTTTATTTATTTCATCATTGGGCCATACATCATTAGTAGGAACTCTAATCACGTCCTTCCAAGAAAGACATTTGCCGACCGCATCTGGTTTTAAAATATTATCTATGAATTCCTTTTAACATGTAAAAGTGATTTCTAAACCAGTTTACGCAAACGGAAAATATCCATAAAACCAAAAAAAGAGAGTAAGTACAAAAATAAAAGAAAACAAAAACCAGTTAGGTACATTCCCTTAAAACCTTACTGATCCATTAAAATCCCAAAACACATTAACAGATAAGTTCTCCAAATATCCACTACATAACAGATAAGTTCTCCAAATATCCACTACATAATAATATCAAGTATCCAAGTCTTACCCTTGTTTGACCCTCGATATTTTATTCAAAGCTCGCTACTTCATTAAGAACCCTTTACTTGAAAACCGTTCGGTTACTTGAAACTTTAATGCTCTACTCTGGAGACATCAAAGGGACCTGTTAAACTTTTTTTTTTTTTTTTTTGAGGGTGGGAAATCATCCAATGTCTTCTCCCGCTCTGGGCGGAGTGGAAGGGCATGTCAGACTTTTACTGACTAAAACCCACCCGTGTTCCTTCATTTGCCTGTTGCCAAGGTCCCGGTATCCCTTTCGGACTTTCTCGCAACCCTGGCAGGCATCGGTCCTATTGGACCCCGTCAATTTTGCTGACATCTCTTTGAGGCGCGCGTGGAACACGACGCGCCATCGACCCGGGCCTGGTCCTTATCGGACGGCGAGCTGCCCGTTGCTCGCCGTCCGCAAGCCCGCGCCTATGGTGGCCGGGAATCCGCCTGGGATTCCCGACGCCCAGGGCGTCTCCAACGGCGGCGGTTAGGGGCGTGAGGGCGCAAACTTTGCCTTTCCCTCACGCGTTCCGCCTCCTCCTTCGCGAGCATTACTGCTTCGCAGAAGGAGGTGACGGCTTCCCATGCCCTCTCGCTCCGTACCATGGCCTGAACCAGGGCCGGACGCGAGAGGTCACTGCCGCCAATCGGCTGCGCAAGGACACGGCGGTGCTCCGCCCAAGCAGGGCACACCTCAACCGTATGCTCCACCGTGTCCTCCGGGCGATCCACACAGTGGTGACACCCGGGCGTTTCCTCCCGCCTAATCCTACACAGGTACCTCCCGAAGCTGCCATGTCCGGTGAGGACCTGTGTCAGGCGGAAGGTGAGGACGCCGTGGCGCCTCTCTAGCCACTCCTCAAAGAGGGGACTTATCGCCGCTGGACCTGTTAACCTGTGAATAGATTGATAGCGGGAATAAAAATAAATAAAATAAAATAAAATCTGTTACTTCAGACATACTGGGGTTTATTCATAAACGATGATTAAAGTTAAATGACGTTCAAACGTCAAAAATGTATGGTTAAACAGTCGCTAATCATTACTTAACTTTAAGCAACGTTTATGAATAAAGGGGACTGACTATACATAAAATAGCAATATATTCCTTTAAAGGCACCTCTAATTTTACACTACTAAAGTCTGCTTTTAATCTCATACAGTAATTCCAATCGCAATCGTTACCTGTATTTAAGAGACTTGTGAAGGAACATTACTTGTTGTTGTGATCTTGTTCTCGTAGCTGTAAAAATCTGTAGTCGTCATTTATTATTCGTTGCTTACATAAATATTCTTTTAAAGTCAGTATGTATGTATTTATGTATCTATTATATAGCATATTATACATATACATATATATATGTATATGTATAATAATTAAGAATATAAATATATAATTATACATATACATATATATATGTATAAGAATTAAGTATTTATGTCCACGCAATCACTGTCCATTCTAAGGTTGCCTGGAAGAGATCGCAGAAAGCGATAAGGCCTCCCATTGTATGTTTTGTAGTGTTAAACATATTTATTTTCGCTATATATTTTCAGGTGTACAATAAAGTATATATAAATAAATAATAAATAAATAAATAATTTGACAGGAGCAAAATGTCAAACTCCAATTTGAAAAACTGAAAAATAAAAACTTTTTTTGTTTTTTTTTTTTGTCTAAAGTTTTTATTTTTCACTTTTTAGTTGTGTACCTCTCACAAATTCGAATGTAAATAAGAGTGACGGAGTAACTTAAAACATCGTCCTTATAGACTAAGTGTGATTTTAGTACTTGCACTTTTTACGTGCCATGCGTCACAGGTATTTATTAGACAAATTCTGCATATAATATGTCATAACAGAACTTCACGCCTGGATTCCCCAAAGATTTAGGCAGAGGTGCAAGTACACCCACATTTCGCCAGTTATATTTAAGTCCCATGTAACAGGGGGCGAGCCAATTACCATCAACCGGGCACAAATCTGGCCAAACGTGGAAAAACCCAATAACACTTCGCCCGAAACGGGAATAGAACCCAGGTTCTCATGCTCAGCAGTAGCGTTTACATTTGCGCTTAAATAAAAAATAAATTCAGTTCAAGAGAAAACGTCAAGCAACATAACGTAATTCTATCCTATCCTTGCTTACATAAGAAAAATATAAGCGCGCCTATACAAGCCCATTTATTACCTTAAAAAATTATACAACGTGTAACAGAATAAGCGCAACACCTAAAAGTAGTTTGCTCAGAATCGGCTTCTGAATCGATTTCCGTCATTATTTATATAATATGTTAATTTTTCATGAAAAAATCTTTTATTTAACTGAAATTAGAACCACTGCGTCATAACAAGGTAATAAGATATTTTATTTAAGGAAATTTAAGCCTTATCTCAAAGGAACAAAGCCTATTTAAATGCATAACCAAATTTGTAATATGCTCATAGAATAAAAAATAAAATAGTTAATTTAAGGTGTGGTTTAATTAAATTAAATTACAGATATTATTTTAGTCTTATAATTAAATATTCTAATTGGGGTGTATGAGCTCTTGCGTTTATTCCGTTACAAGTTGTATAAAAAATTGAAAAGAAAACATTACTTGAGAAGCGGAAAGTATATCCCGTATTCTTTTTAAAGTCGAGATCAAGGCAAGCGACTTGGCAAAAATGTTTCACCGAAAAATGTGTTGAAGAAACCAAGTTTGGCGAAATAACAATTTCGTATTTTTATCCTATCTATTATTAAGCGCTGGCTAAACTGATGCGAATCCCGCGCGGGATGCAGTACGCGACTGCTTTAATTATTTTTAACCGGCTTAAAAAAAAAGAGGAGGTTATCAGTTCGTCTGTAATTTTTTTTATGTTTGTTACTTCTGAACTTTCGACTGGGTGAACCGATTTGATGATTCATTTTTTATTTGAAAGCTGGTGCTTCCCGTGAAAAAATAACTTTAATTTCGGAAGCCGATGGCAAAAAATAAAAAAAAGACACCGAATTCCGAAATTAAAGCAATTTTTCACTTTTTTGGTGTTTTTTTTTTTGTAAAAAGTTTTCATTGCATGATCAGGAAATCACGCGAATATTCGCGCCCGTTTCAACACCTCCATTTACCTCCATGTTCCCCGCGCGGGATTCGCTTCAGTTTGGCCAGAGCTTTAAGGCATTTAATTTTTCACGATTCCGTGTCTTCGCCTCAAGCTTTCATTTCTATTGTTTAAACTGTGTGAGACGCTTTCCACTACGTTTTCGGGTTTAATTTACTATTTGATTTTTGTTCTTGTTTTAACCTTTCGTCTCCGAGAGGTGATTAATTTCAGTGTCGCTTTGTTTTATTGTAAAAGTGAAGTGCCGAAAATAAATGATGAATAAGTAAACGTTGAGTGGTTTAACCGCACCACTCAACTTTTACTTAAACACTGAATTAATATTAATATTCATTTTCTTAGTAACATTTCAAGTTCAAAAGCAAAGTAGGTACTAATTAGTGGTTTTGGTGAGACATCTACCCCTTGCAAAGTTTTTCTTTACTATAGATATTTTTTTTTTTTTTTTTTATTACTTTTAAGAAGGCTTACAGACTAATTACAAATAATAGGCAACAACAAAACATTATCAAGTTGCTAATAACAAGCCGCCACAGATATATAACATATCGATTATTTAAAGCCGAACAATCAGCAATTTCACAATTAAAGTATTACAGTAGGTACAGACGCCAGCACATCAAGCTACTCCAATCCGCCAAACCTTCCCAATCAACCAATCATCACAATATATGGAACATTCTATGATTATTTTACATTATAGTGGGTATTCTTTGGTTATTTTAATCTACGTAATAGAGTATGTGAATTATCCCACAAGACAATTCCATTATAGATTATTTTCCAAAAACGGGTGTTGCAAAGACAACATTACCTTAGGATAAAGTCAAGAATTTCTCTCAATATATACAGGGTTACTGGTAACTCGACGTATTCCTTGCAGGACGTCATAGTAGGGTTAAAATGCAACAAATTAAGCCACCAAATGTTCTACCGAAATTCAGTATATATTTTTTTGCACTAGACTATATTTTTTATGAAGTAATAGCAAAAATTACAAAAAGTTAAATGTTTGGTTAGTGATATTTGCCAAAGTTTTAGGCATTATTGAACTTTTAATTATTAACAAAGGTCTGCTACGGCGTCAACTATGATAATAACTTAAATTTCAGTACAGTCGCGCCGTAAATCATTTTTAAATTGGTTTCAAATGATTTAATCTGGGATTTTTCATAAAAAAACTAAAACTCTTAATAATTCAAAAACTACTGAATTTCGGTAGAACATTTGGTGGCTTAATTTGTTGCATTTTAACCCTACTATGACGTCCTGCAAGGAATACGTCGAGTTACCAGTAACCCTGTATAATCCTTACATATTATAAAACAAAGTCCTCCGCAGCGTCTGTCTGTCGTCCTGTACGCGATAAACTCAAAAACTACTGCACCGATTTTCATGCTGTTTTCACCAATGGATAGAGTGGTTCTCGAGTAATGTTTAAGTATATAATAACCGACATCCACGCGGGCGAAATCGCGGGCATCAGCTAGTTATATATAATATTGAATACGAGTTTTCAGGATCGGCTATTTACATCATCATCTGCCTAGCCTTTTCCCAACCATGTTGGGGTCGGCTTCCAGTCCAACCGGATACAGCCGGATACCAGTATTGTACATGGAGCGACTGCCTATCTGACCTCCACAACCCAGTAACTGGGTAATACGATATCCCTTGGCAAGACTGGTTGTCAGACTTTCGGGCTTCTGGCGACCCGTAACGACTGTCAAAGATCCACAAATGACAGCATCGGCTATTAACATGCTGTAAGATTAATAATGAAAGCAAACTGAAAAGGAAATACCAACCCACCCGTCTATCTGGGATTCCCGATCAAAGTCAAAGTCAAAGTCAAATAATTTATTTCAAATAGGCACATAAAAGGCACTTTTGAACGTCAATGAAAAACAAACAAAGAAATAGAATTGATTCTAGTTGCCCATTCCAAAAGGTAGATTTCGTATGGAGAAGAATGGGCAAGAAACTCCACCGTTACTCTTTTCAAAAATGTTTACAATATTTTGTATACATGAATTATATAATTATATGTGAAGACCATGCACCCACAATAAGATTACTGTCCCACAAAAGGCAAAAAAAAAAAAAAATATAAATGGAGCAATGACAAATAAATCAGTTATGTGATAGGTACATGGTGCTCACATATTTACAAACATTGTAAAAGTATACGATATTACAATATTCCTAACATCTTTACAAGTAATACTAATAAGTCAGTGCGTGATTCCATGCAATCACAGAGTGTAAAAATCTATGACATACAAATAATAAAATATACAACTAAATTAGCAACCAGTTTGATTTTGTCCAGACTCTAAATTGTCCTATGGAGCAAGACCAGCATGTTTCCAAGCATTCTTATCCTGGATATAATCCTCTAATTTGTAATAAGCTTGTTTACAAAGTGTACTTTTTATATGAGTTTTAAATTTTCTTTCATTTAATTGCAATATATCACAAGGTATTTTGTTATAGCATTTAACGCAGTACCCCATAAAAGATGTTTGTACTTTAGCTAATCTGAAAAATGGTTGTCAGTCAATCATTAATCAGATTCCAATAAAACATCAGCCAGTTGCTATAAATGTCAAAGATCAGCCAATTAGCAAAACAGCTAGTGTTTATTCAGGCAAAGTTAATTGGACAATTCGTTATTGAACTGTTCCCATTAATATGAGTTATTGAGGCTATTTTACTGCTGAGTGATTTAATGAATGTCTTGCAAACACTATTTAGTATTCTATTGCAATCTAGATAAATGGTTGTCGACACCGTCTCAATTGCCAAGAAGAGAAAAAAAAAACTTACTTCACCTAAGTTTTCACGGTGAGACTTTTACAGAATAGACAGTCCAGTCTGGTTGTGGCATTAAACTAATAGGTATAATCTCCCCCTTGTGAGGTGTATAAAAGTATTCTTTTCTAAATCTGTAGTTCTGAGAGACCTAAAAATGCTGAAATGATAAACATGGCCAGATCATAACTTAGAAAGCAAACATAACCAGTTTTTTATCGGTTATAATAAGATTATTGCAAGCCGAGTCATTGAGCTCCTTAAGTTCTGAGTTGAGCTCCACTATTACTGACAAATGCTTGCACTGACTGGACAGGTCCAACCAAATCGTTGTGGTTCTTTTCTCAAAAGACCATTTCAGATGCTAATCTACATGGTCCTCATATGGTCTGACCAAGATTATGTCTGGACTTTAAAAGAGACTGCTACCTCTGAGTTTGTTTCGGCCTTTCTTCTCAGAGTAGCCAGATAGGAAACGCCGACCTCATCCAGCTTATTTATAATATGACGTGTAAAAGTGATTCCAATATCCTATTTACAGAATACACAATTTCATTTCATTTCATTTCCATAATGCTGATACTCCTTTATAATTAAATTATAATTATTATTTTAAATTAAAGCGTGTCTTAGCATAATAAATTATATATGTCACTGTTTGTTGTCCTAATTGATATTGTAAGAACTCATGCTATCTGTGATACAGATCCGCGAGGTATCCTATACTTTTTAAAGGTTTATACTCTACTAGCTTCCGCCCGCGGCTTCGCCCGCGCGTATGTCGATAAAAAGAATAGCCTATATCCTTCCCCAGGGTGCCATCTATCTCCTTGCCAAATTTTGTCGAAATCCGTTCAGTGGTTTATGCGTGAAAAGGTAACACACAGACAGACAGAGTTACTTTCGAATTTATAATATTAGTATGGATTTTACGAATTTCTATTTTTAGATAAATATTTATTATTATTGCTTATAAAATTCAAGAGTAATACGAAACCACTTTTGCTGAAGCTACTAACAATAAGTATTACGTTAATACACTCCGTATTAACGCTAATTATTAACTCTACCAATAACAACTAATCGCATTTAGTGTTAATAGTGTGAAGACGGAAATTATAATCTCCTATAATAGGCACCTCTAAGCCCCTTAAGATATAAATTGCCCTGTTTAATCAATTAACCCTACCAAAATAAGACCATTAGGATACCTCTCCTAAGTTCGTCCCGACACCCAATTTCCGGAATTCTTGTTCCTATAATATTGTATAAGTAGTTGTTCACTCGACATCCACTCATCTGACACTACCTTCGGAATTGGTACAGGGGGTTTAAAACAGTCACTTTGGCAGAATCATAATAGGAAAATATTATGAATCATCGTAAAATGTCACAAACTGACAATTCATAATATGATCTGCGTGCGATTCATATTACGAAATAATTCATCTGTTTGACAGTTTTCTATGGAGATTCGTAAAATGGTCCACACATTATGAATTGCTTTTGTGTTAAATTAGAGGAATTGCTAATGACAGCTGGAAATTCAGGAAATGAATGTTTTTAGAGGAATTCCTAATGTGGCCGGTTTAGGCCCCCACGTCATAAGAAGTTTTGCCTCGGCGACTTAGCATTTAGTTACAAAATAGTCATCATCTGCCTAGACTTTTCCCAACCAAGTTGGGGTTGGCTTCGAGTCTAACCGGATACAGCTGAATACCAGTAATTTACATGGCGCGACTACCTATCTGACCTCCACAACCCAGTAACTGGGTAATACGATACCCCTTGGCAAACCTGGTTGTCAAACTTTCGGACTTCTGACGACCCGTAACAACAGTCAAAGATCCACAAACTACAACCGGGACCAACGGCTTAACGTGCTTTCCGAGGTACGGAGGAGTCTCGGTATGTAAAGATGGTCACCCATCCACGGACCAACCCCGGCAAGCGTAGCTTAACCTGATGTATCTATCACATACTAAATTAATTTATTTGTCATTGCTCCATTTTTATTTTTTTTACCTATTGTGGTACAGTATTCGTATTCTAAGTGCACCGTCATCACATGTAATTATATAATTAATGTATACAAAATATTGTAAAACATTTTTTTTAAAGTAACGGTGGAATTTCTTGCCCATTCTTCTCCATATGAAAACTACCTTTTGGAAGGGTTACTAGAATTTCATTTCATTGTTTTTGACGTTCAAAAGTGCATTTAATGTGCCTAATTGAAAAAAATAATTGACTATGACTTTGACTTTGAATAGCATGCTTTAAATGCTAGTTTCTACCATTCGCTATGTACTATTACAATACATTCAATATTCGCTATCGTCACAGTAAATTAAAACAGATCACATAACATTATATAAAGAATAAAATAGTTTCTCCAAAAGCCATAATTTTTCTAAAAAAAACTTTTTAGTCTCCTTTTCATGAGATAACAACAAAATTACGATGATAAAATACGATTATTTCGTAAATAATTAATTAATTATAAACTGAATATTAAAAAACATAGATATAATTCACTTTACCTAAATCACACTTATAACTAAAAAGCTTACCTTGTCAGCGATTATACACATAATGACCCGAAATTCCCACTTTACCGCTACATAACCGGGCACTCATTAAAATGTTTTTGAAATAAATTCTCGCCATAACCCTGGGGCTACAGGGCATTCTACGAAACGACCCATTACGCCCCTGTATGGACCATTTGCCGTAAAACTGAACTGTTTCGCCCCAAACGTTTCACTTTACTTACTTTTGTGAAACCGTTTTTAGTTTTTCCAGCTAAACTGCTGTTTGAGTAGGCTTTAATTTTGTTATAAATAACGGAAACGGCTTTTATATACGAGACGTGGCCAAAATTTGAGTTGGAGCATATTAAAATGTTTTCGTTACCCTTAATATGAAATACCAAAATACATGCCTCTAGGCAATTTAGAAACCCTTATTTATAAAACACTTTTGTATTTTCTTTTTAACCAAGGTCTATTTTTAACATGAAAATTCTTGAACGTAAATTAATAAATCAGAAACTGTAATTATGAAAATACTTTTAGATCGTGCGCGTGTATAGCGTTTAACGCTAATGGTTAGAAACAATGTCTGAACGAGTCTAATAACCGATGCACATTCTTTATTGGACTTGACCATTTTATCCAGAAAGAAGTGTTTTATTGTTTGTAATAATTTTTGTTTTATATATTTCATTCATAATATTCTTAGTACCCATTATTCAACGATAATATCACTAAGTTGCGTAATTAAATTATTTTATTCGTCGACGGCAACCTAATCCAATGAATTGAGAACTCATTGATCGAGCTGTACTTGCATAGAAAAAAAAAGCTATTTTTGTTAAGGAAGTGTGTAATTTTTATTTTTTTATTTTATTAGAGTTGCACGTGGTATAAATTCTGTCACTAAGGTATTATTTATGTTTTCTTATTTAGAACTTTATGATATGATTATGATAGTAGTTACAATAAACATAAATCGCTAAGTATCGCTCATGCAATAAAAAAAACAAAACCATCGTCTAACCTCTGTTCCGTTCGAAATTTAAAACTTTGATCACAAATTGATTTCGCACATTTTATTTGAACTATTCCTTATAAATTAAATGTTTTAAAATGGAACGTTACGAAACGGGACGTTATTCGAAAAATATACATCAACTTCCAGAGTTTCAGACATCTTAATTTGCGAACTGAATAATACATGATCGTGAAAAATGTCTAGCATAAGTCGTTCTATCAAGTACTAATTGTGTATGCATAGGAAGCCCCGACTACCTATTACTGGGGCCCGGGACCGCGGGCCTTATTTTCTTGTTGAAGTGACGGCATGACGGATCTTTTTAGGTTTTATTTCGTATTTTTTTTACTTTATTACATTATATAGAGGAAGCTCACTGAATTCTAATAAGGATGGATGGTAAGTATTAAATATTTTCGTAGGGCGACGCGTTTGCTGTTGGAATAATTATAATAGAAGATTTTTATAAATTTATAAATATACTAGCTGATGCCCGCGGCTTCGCCCGCGTGGATGTCGGTTATTATATAAGGTGCTATAAAAATATCTGCCACGGCTTTAATGGGAGGTAGTATTGTGTTTAAAGATTACAATAGTGAAGAAATTTCGTACCCCGGCCCAGTTAAATCAATTTGAGAAAACAAAGTAGTTAAATAAACATTGACTCTACTCTGCATAACGTGGTTCACAAATTACGCGCGATGTGTCGCTTCGTCAATGAAAACAACTGCTATCTCTTTCCATCTGTTCTATGAATGAAAACTGAAATCAGCTGACTAGTTCGTCACTATCTAATCTACTAGGTACGCAATAATACGCAGGCAAACAAGTGTTTTAAAAGTGCAATTACTTACCAGCTACCGCATTCTTCCAAAAAACTGACGTAAATAAGATGATAAACTTCCCATCACACTTAAAACAGGCTTTGGACTGTCAAGTTAGTGTAAGAATCGCAATATGATGACTCACTCGCACACCAAACCTCTGCTGGTATAAGTTTACTGCATGCGCAGTTATGGAGTTACACTCGCGGTAGCACAATACCATTTCAAGATATTATTCTTGATTGGAATACCGTCGTCTGGGTGGCATTTTTAAAGAAAGCGCGCGCGATATTCCCGACGCTGACCGCTAAAACTAACTTCCGAGCGGGCGGGCGGGCGACTGGTGGGCGACTGGCGGGCCGGGCGGTCGACTAGCGCGTGCGACGAACGGGGTAGTGCGGGTGAAGGTGGGGGCGCGCGGGGCTGCACTTTAACGAGCGAGTGGCCGGCGCGCAGCGGCATTGTTTGATAAGAATGGCAACAGGGTTTGAACGGCGCCGGCGTTTCGCGAATTGAATTCGGTGCGGTGCGGTAACAGCTTATTAAGTCTACGGGATGGTTTTATGCCAATAAAAATCAATATTTCAATTAATAAATATTTTTTGTATGAAAAAAAATATGACAAGTGATCAATAATTTATCTTTACTATTGTAATCTATAAACACAATACTGTCTCCCATTGCAGCCGTGGCAGATATTTTTATAGCACCTTATACATATACTAAAACATTACTCGAGAACCACTCTATTCATTGGTGAAAACAGCATGAAAATCGGTGCAGTAGTTTATGAGTTTATCGCGCACAGGACGACAGACAGACGCGGCGGAGGACTTTGTTTTATAGTATGTCAGAATCACGAACTGCTTCATTTTGTTTCGTAAAAAAAATATCACAACAGCCCTAGCAAATAACTTTGTACGGTCACCCGAATAAACAAAAATTCAAAATTCAAAAATATTGATTTCAACTTAAACATTACGAGTATTTCCTGTATTGAGGCAAAAAAAATTATATTATTACTTATTTTATAAAACTTACATTACAGAGGCTTTGGGCAGAAAGTATGCAGCCAATGCATTTTTTCCCAATTTATTCAAACAAAAGCTACTTGTATTTAAATTCGATTTATACAAATGTGAATATGTTTTGAATGTGAAATAAAATTGTATTTCCCGCCGCTCAATCTAGTTAGATTCAGAAATACTGTAGAAACTGAAACAAGATTGGTTTCATAAGCATTCTTGCATCCAGAATAATATTACATAGAAATTCTGGGTTAGATTTTCTTTTCTAAAATCTCTGTCAACTAATCTGGTTCTGGATATCCCAAGCAAATACGTAAAGTAATGGAATCTTTCTGGATAAAACTAAACGGAAAAATAAATTGGATCAATGTTCAGCCAAGCGTTGACTATAAGATCTGCGATTTTTTTTGCATTTATAGTTCTTGAAAAATACATTAGTTATTATAAAACCTAGGACGCATCTTCTGTAAACAATAAAATAACGACATTAGTCAAATTCAAATCGTAAAGAACGCATTATGGCGGCCCTGCACATTATATAATATTTCGTCTTACAACCGTAAATGTGCAAAATAATACCTCTCAGAGCTCTATAATAAAGCAGTGTTTCCACTATTTTGTCAAAGTAAACTGCATTCTAATGCCTTGAAATAATGTAATAATCATAATCCGCAGGTAAAGTAGAATATAATGCTTTTAGGTACTTTTCGTTTACTAACTTTTTATTACCTATACCTTCAAAAGAATTAAGCATACCTACTAGAAACCCTTAAGGGGGATGCGCTAAGGTAGCCCGCGAAATTCAAATTTTCTTACGTTTTTTGCAATTTGCAGGTCAGTGTCAGGTTGTATGTTGATCTAAATATGATTTGCATTCAAATCAACAATACAACTCTCCAAGTTCATGAAAGTGCATTGAATGACTACTCGTATTTCATGAAATCATGACATTTGGCACTTTCATGAACTTAGAGAGTTGTATTGTTGATTTTAATGTTTATAATTCTGTAAATCCATATTAATTACGGGCGCAAATCATTTTTAGATGAACATACAACCTGACACTAACCTGCAAATTGCAATAAACGTAAGAAAATTTGAATTTCGCGGGCTACCTTGGCGCATCCACCATCCACCTTAATGCCTCAATTTCTCAAGACACAAAAGCACAGCAAACAAAACAGTTGCACTCCTATTATGAAAAAACAAACAGATAATAAAAGCAACATCCAAAATGAAATTATAAGGGTTCTCCGCCTAACTGAGTTAACTGTTTGGTAAAGTTGTTACAAGTTTGTGTGCGTAGATACTGTAGATTGTAACCGCAGCCTTAAAAGGGTGAGGCGACACTTGCTAACTAGACCGAACTACCATTTATCAACTACATAACGTTACACTTTAGAAGAGGATTGCCATATGTTAAAGACTGAAAAGTTTTAGTATGTAAAGCGGTGGTGCGACTCTAGAAATATTGGCAAAAAGCTGTGTCTTCAAACTTTTTGCTGTCACTTTTGAGCTTAAGGGCCGAGTCTCACCGGAATGGCAGCGGCCGGCAGCGACGCGGCGAGCACTTTCAGTGTGAATAATTTTAAACTTTATCATCATCTGCCTAGTCTTTTCCCAACTATGTTGGGGTCGGCTTCCAGTCTAACCGGATGCAGTTGAATACCAGTATTTTACATAGAGCGACTGCCTATCTGACCTCCACAACTCAATAACTGGGTAATACGAAACTCCTTGGTAAGACTGGTTGTCAGACTTTCGGGCTTCTGACTACCCGTAACGACTGTCAAAGATCCACGAATGACAGCCGAGACCAACGGCTTAGCGTGCTTTCTGAGGCACGGAGGAGTCTGGATATGTAAAGATAGTCATAGTCACCCATTCACGGACCAACCCTGGCAAGCGTAGCTTAACCTGGTGGATCGACCCTTAGGCTGTTATTAATTAGCGACGAGCTCCTCGAATTTAAAATTTTATGTATATACTTAAAAGACCAGTATCGCTTGGTCCTGCCCGCGGCTGCCAGCGGCGATGCGAGGCCGCGCTTGCGGCACCGCAAGCGGCCGCGCGCACCCCCGCCGCATTTCATGCGCCAATATGTTCATTTGTTTCTTCATCACGGCGTCGCCGCTGGCGGCCGCTGCCGGCCGCTGCCGGCCGCTGTCGACCGCTACCACTCCGGTGTGACTCAACCCTAAGTGTCTGCCATTTTTATTCCCGCTTCCCGCCAAAAGTTTGACAGCTGGCCTATCGAAACGTCAAGGCTTTATTTTATTGTTCCGATATTCCTATACATTTTAATATTTTATACATACATTTCGACATCTTTTTGGTATGAAAGGCTAGATATTGACTCCGTGCCAAAAGATTGTGGCCACTAAACCAAGACACGGCAGGTGTACCAAATTGAGAGTGCACTTTTTCACATCTGTCTATACCAGCACTTTTGCTCGTAAGTTATTGCAGTGTTACCGGACTCGCCTGTTGTTTTACAAAATTTATTGAGTTTTAAACTGGTTTCGACACTGATAAATTCTGTGCAGTGGAGGGAAAAAATTAACCAAGGAAAATAGTTTTAACGGATCACATCATTTTGTAGATGTTTGTTGCTAGATATGGATACGATGGGGTTGACATATCTATTTATTAGATACAAAACCCCAAAACAAATAAAGAAAAAAAAAGATATGGTTAGGTAAACTTTAATTAAGTACTTTAACGACATCCATGGACACCGATAAATTGGCCTATTAAATATCTATCGATATAGATAGATATTAAAATGTAATAACTAAACGAATTGGTAAACGATATAAACACACAGCCAGCCGCAAAAGTCGATGATAATCGTCGATTATCTATATCGATAGATATATATTATATTAATAAGTCGATTGTAATATCGAATTTATTTACTACACAATAAGGTACAAGCGCTGCGCAGCACCGCTCATTTCAGCGTACTTTGACACGTGTCAACGCTCGCACTGAAATCATACTTTTTCGTGAAGAAAATAAGTTCGATAATTTTTAAAAAGTGCGCGCAGCGACACGTCGTTTCACGTCGCGGTCTGTACAGACCCTTAGCTATTATATAAATTCACACATAAACTCACGCTTTCTTCCCATGGGGCTATGCAGAAACTACAGAACGCCGCCTACTACGATCCTTACATACTCATTTTGCCTCGTACCCCTCTAATTATTTTGTGTCAATTTAGATGATGGGTGAAAGTAGTGTTATCGACTTGTGCCTTACCGTAACTACTAGCATTTTTAATTAAAATAACTACTAGGTATGTTGAGGTTTGAATATAAATGAGTATATTAAAAATTATTTAAAAATAAAAATTACAAGAATGTGACAGATGGTGCGACAAAATAAAAATTATAGTGCCAGATTTGTAGACAGTCCAAGGAACCTATGCCATCCCTGTATAGCAGGCTAACCAGGCGTTTATTACCCCTGGACAGAAACGACCTGCGCCTGGTATCGGGGAACATCACGGGGCACTGCTCGCTAAATAAACACTTCCACACAATAGGCATAACGGACAGTCCTCTGTGCAGGGCATATATGGAGGCTGAGGAAACCGTCGCGCACGTGCTCTTTGAATGCACGGGCGTCATCGTCAACCAGATTAGAACAGAAACCCTCGGGGTACCCAGATGTTCCACAGATGTTCTGAACAGACCAGACGTTTTAATTTGCTTCTGGAGGGACGTGGGCTGGTTGGAATAACCACCAACGGCCGCCATGACCCACGCACAATGGTCCACTTTAATGACTGAGTGCGAAAACCAAACCCCGTAACATAGAACGTAGTGCCAGATTTTAAATAACAAAGAAAAAAATGAGAAACCTTTTTGATGACGCATTATTGGTACTTACAGAAGGTCAATTCCCGTACTTAAAAACGTTAAAATTCATTGAATTAATAACGGTCAGTGAGAGAAGCAATTGAACAAAAATTCCTTAGTAAACCCATTAAAATTTATTAAATTGAAAATTATATAGCAACAATTATAATAAGCCCACGAAAACCTAACAAAACACTTCGTATTTATTTAAACGAATTAAATAATAACTATTACCGTTATAATTAAAATAACAGCCCAGTTTTACGAGTAACTACAGGACAAATAAAACGGTAGCCATTTAAAAAAAAAATCGGGGCAATAACTATTATAGTAGACTGCCTCGTTGGTCTACTGGTCAGAAGTGCGACTGCTGAGCATGAGGTCTTGGGTTCGATTCCGAGGTCGGGCAAAGTGTTATTGGGTTTTTCCATCAGGAATTTCTCCGTAGCAGCACGGCAACTGGAGTCTGGATTTGTGCCCGGTTGATGGCAATAGGCTCGCCCTGTGTTTCATGGGACTTAGAAATAACTGGTGAAATGTGGGTGTACTTGTACACCTCTGCTCACCTAGCCCTTCGGCGTGATGTTATGTGTACTAGCTGCGCCCCGCAGTTTCACCCGCATATGTCTCGATCCCATGGAGATATCGGAATAAAAAGTATACTATGTCCTAATCCAGGTCATGGTGTACCTATGTGCCAAATTTTACCTAAATCCATTCAGCCGTTTTAGCGTGAAAGCATAACAAGCAAACTCACTTTCACATTTATAATATTAGTTAGGATTAAAATAATTGCTTAAATGATAAATGATTTTTATTTCTGTAAGTAGGTTTGTACAAACACTTTTACACGTCAATCACATTTTTAAAACTAGATGAGGTCGGCGTTTCCTATCTGACTACTCTGAGAAGAAAGGCCGAAACAAACTCAGAGGTCACAGTCTCTTTTAAAGTCCAGACATAATCTTGGTCAGATCATGTGAAGACCATGTAGATTGGTGTCTGAAATGGACTTTTGAGGAAAGAACCACACAGATTGAGTGGACCTGTCCAGTCAGTGCAAGCATTTGTCAATAATCGTGCAGCTCAACTCCAATTTTAAGGAGCTCAACGATTTGACGAACAGTAATTACGAAAAGAAGCTTAATTAACTACAGGAGAAATAATATCCTGTAGTTAATTAAGCAATTATTATTTTAATCCTAACTAATATTATAAATGTGAAAGTGAGTTTGCTTGTTATGCTTTCATGCTAAAACGGCTGAATGGATTCGCGTCCGGCCCTGGTTCAGGCCATGGTACGGAGCGAGAGGGCATGGGAAGCCGTCACCTCCTGCGAAGCAGTAATGCTCGCGAAGGAGGAGGCGGAACGCGTGAGGGAAAGGCAAAGTTTGCGCCCTCACGCCCCTAACCGCCGCCGTTGGAGACGCCCTGGGCGTCGGGAATCCCAGGCGGATTCCCGGCCACCATAGGCGCGGGCTTGCGGACGGCGAGCAACGGGCAGCTCGCCGTCCGATAAGGACCAGGCCCGGGTCGATGGCGCGTCGTGTTCCACGCGCGCCTCAAAGAGATATCAGCAAAAATTGACGGGGTCCAATAGGACCGATGCCTGCCAGGGTTGCGGGAAAGTCCGAAAGGGATACCGGGACCTTGGCAAGAGGCAAATGAAGGAACACGGGTGGGTTTTAGTCAGTAAAAGTCTGACACGCCCTTCCGCTCCGCCCAGAGCGGGAGAAGTCAATGGATGATTTCCCACCATAAAAAAAAAAAAAAAAAAAAAAAAAGGAGAAATAATATGGTGGCCATTTTACCAGTTTTCAGTACAATATCTCCTTCATTCCATTATCGTTAGCGGATTGCAATTGAGTGATTAAAACATCAAACAGTTTTGAAAATAATTTTCACAGCGGGAGAGCGATCGCTCGTGCCAATGCTGAATTATTTAATTAAATAAGTGGAGTACTTTGTGGTTTAAATGATTACTAAATATAAAGTAAGGTTCGAGTATTTATGTTAGTTGATTGTAGTCAAGAGTTTTAAATGAATAAATGATAAATGATTTTATTTCTGTAAGTAGGTTTGTACAAATACTTTTACACGTCAATCACATTTTTAAAACTAGATGAGGTCGGCGTTTCCTATCTGACTACCCTGAGAAGAAAAGCCGAAACAAACTCGGAGGTCAGAGGCTCAGTCTCTTTTAAAGTCCAGACATAATCTTGGTCGGATCATGTGAAGACCATGTAGATTGGTGTCTGAAATGGATGACTTTTGAGGAAAGAACCACACAGATTGAGTGGACCTGTCCAGTCAGTGCACGCATTTGTCAATAATCGTGCAGCTCAACTCCAATTTTAAGGAGCTCAACGATAAGACGCAGTACATAATTATAGATTTTTTTCCTGAATTTCTAATTGTGGTAGCGAATTTACAAATATTTGTGTCATATAGGTACAAAAAAGATAAACTCCATTAAATAGACCTCAGAAATCCCTATAAGGTGGTGGTTATAAAAACCCCGATAGTGTGCCACAGATTACACTCCGCCCACACACAGCAATCCCGTTTTTTCCTCATTCCACTTTTACAACATTCCCGGGAAATTCAGGCAATTTTCCCTTTATTCATGGATTGACTATGTTCGTGGTAATAGTAGGATAGTGTTATTAAGGATAACATTTTATTTCCCGGATGACAATCTCTTTTTCCCGAAAATGTATAGAAATTACAAAAAAAGCAATTATTTAATACTAGCTGATGCCCGCGGCTTCGCCCGCGTTGATGTCGGTTATTATATACTAAAACCTTCCTCGAGAACCACTCTATCCTTTGGTGGAAACAGCATGAAAATCGGTGCAGTAGTTTTTGAGTTTATCGCGAACAGACAGACGCGACGGAAGACTTTGTTTTATAATATGTAGTGATAATGAAAAAGAAATTGATATAAGAGCAAGAAAGAGCAATCTCTTTTTCTTTCTGTTTCTTTTTACACAAGTGCAGAATCAGGTGCGTAGCGTAGCGTAACGCTACGCAACTTGCTACGGCGTAGTTCGCCATTTGCTATGGCGTAGCTTGCAACTTGCTACGGCGTAGCTTGCAACTACCTACGAATATCGCAACAGCTGTGTACGCTTTTGTGCAAAAATGAAAAGCTATTGCTGCTACCTTAATTTTTCATTATCCAAACGGATCCAGATTCCCAATACAATTAAAAAAATTATAGGTAGCTACATCTTACTTGCAACAAACTTACAATGCCCTCGATTATATGCCATACTCGCCCTTAATATATGCAAATACAAGAAAAGAAAAGAGCATTCTTGTCTGAAACAATTTGCTGGCTTGAAGGTAACTTTCTCTATAAAGAGTTCTGTGATACTCGTAATTACGAGTATATTCCAACCTTGGAACTTGCTATTTAACTTTCACACTATTTCAGGAGCAAAATAAACACAAGAATGCTTTTGTTGTTTATTTTATCATATCCAAGTTAAGAGTGAACCCAAGGGCAATGTTTCTAAAACTTAACACTGAAATGAGAACACCAAGTTGTAAACATTGAAGGTTAAACATAAACCTTCAAATCCAAACTATCCTAACTTAATAGTATAGTATACTGTATCTATTGGTACGTTTAAGTACCTACTTATTATTTTGCACCAATGACAACCCCATTTCTTATGTCCACGCAATGACTGTCCATTCTAAGGTTGCCTGGAAGAGATCGCAGAAAGCGATAAGGCCGCCCATTGTATGTTTTGTAGTGTTAAATATATTTATTTTCGCTATGTATTTTCTGGTGTACAATAAAGTATATATAAATAAACAAATAAATATTAATACTAGCTTCCGCCCGCGGCTTCACCCGCGTGGTATGTCGATAAAAAGTAGCCTATGTCCTTTTCCAGGTCAGAGTGTACCTATGTGCCAACGGATGATGCCACGAAATGTATGGAAGCTAGTACCAGCTCCAATAGGAATAAATGATATATCATTAGAAAGGTGTTCAGATTTCGTACAAGAATTCCAAAGACCTTTGTCTTGATTCCTTGTCCGACCGGAGTAACACAGGGTGGAAGTTGAGACGAGGCAGCAAGGGAAGCTACCTTAACCGTTGTTACTACAGAAAAATATTATTAGGAGACTGTCCATAACTTCTTGAGTAATTGCTAACTGCATTCACAGATTTTGGAAAGATGGTACACTCGGCTAGAAAAACGTTAATTCTGACATTTTATTTTTATGATGACAATCAATGTAGTTTTATATTTTCAAATACTCATTTGGACCAACTGCGGTTTGAGTACCTACTAGAAAAGTCAGTTTATATAATAAATGAGTAATAATAATATTATTTATGTAATGTATTGATTCATTCATCTATTGCATGTCGACACCTCTCTAATGATGCTTAAAAGGGCAGTGAATAATGAAGTATCTTAAAATACCTTATTTTGGTATTGCTAAAACTGACATGTTTGGTACAGTATAACTCCGAACGGACAAGGATTTCGAATTAGCCACCATAGTAACTTCTATTCAGTTTAAAAAGAGCTATCCAAAGATGTATTACACGTGGCTATTGGAGCAGGGTACCAAAATAGGCATCATACCAAGTATATCCGTTCAGCTGTTTTAGCGTGAAAGCGTAACAAACAAACAAACTTACTTTTGCATTTATAATATTAATATATAATATTAATATATTATATAATATATTATATTGTAAGTAAGGAATATTAGTAAGAATTAGGATGCGAAAGTAAGTTTGTTTGTTTTTTACTCTTTCACGCTAAAACGGCCCAACGGATTTAGATGGCACATGGATCATGCATCATGACCTGGATTGGGATACAGGATACAATACAATAGACGTAGATATATTTAGTAACCTATTCCGCTTAACTATTTTTCAAGAGTCATAAAAAACCCTGTAAGAAATCGACACGTGTTTCACCTCTCAACGAGGCATCCTCAGGATGACGACCGAGCGCTGGACGCAGAGTAAAACTTTCTGCGTCCAGCGCTCGGTGTGGCAACACGTCGTGTTCTGGTTTGCAATTGGTCAATCGTCATCCTGCATCCCGCAAAGCCACGCCTGAATCAATTAACTATCTGATATACGATACTTTTTATTCAGATACTCCCACGGGATCGAGACTTATGCGGGTAAATCTCAAAAGTAACAGTCTTGGAAAAGATAATATCAAATACCGTAGCTTATTTGTTATTTTTTCATCGACCACTAAAGCAAATTAAAAACATCCTCTTTTTACAAACCTTTTACAGCCTTTTACAACCTCCGCAAAAGGGTAAAATTGCCTTATGTTTCAGAAACCGGTTAAAAACGAATTACTAAATCACATTTCCCTCCATTACAGAAAATAAAATAAAAGAAAATCTTGTGAAACCATACTTTTAATTAAATGAAAGTCCATTCAGGGCTACCCATTGTATGTTTTTTTGGTTTAAATTTATTTTTTGCAAAATAGCCGTTATTTTATTTTCGTGTGTACAATAAAGTATGTATACATAAGGTGTATCTTTCCATACACAAAATCTCTCAAGGTGTCATTGTACTCATCATTATGAACAACTTTCACAATGGAACCAACCGTGAAATTGCGAAAATAAAATCAGCTGTTCCCTACATTTTGACGAGCTATGCGAACACAAAATATAAGGAACAGCCTATTTTTTGGCCCAGGAATCAGCATTGCTGTACAACGTTGCCACATTGCAGCAAAAGACTGGCAGCATTGCTTTGCTCCCAACCTTTTGGGCACTTTTCCTGTTGGCAGCGATGCAGACGAATTTTTTGATGCCTTTGCAATTTTTTTTTTCTCGCGACTTCAGGTTTGGTGAAAGTTGTTCATAGTGAAAGTTGTTCATATTCATGAGTACAATAAACCCTTAAAGAGATTTCGTGTATGAAAAGATACACCTAGATATATAAATAAATAAATTGCAGGTACAGCCGGACAAGCTATTAAAAGGTATAGATACTATCGGCTAACTTACAACCACTTTTAAATAATGTATTTTGAATACATAGTTATGCACCTAAGAGAGTGATGTAGAAGATTGACGTCTCAGCACTTTAAGCTTAAAAATTTGCCAGTGTAGTAGAAAGATGAATATTTTTACCTGTCAGTATACCAAATAGTTTGTTCTACTGTAGGTACATGATTTAGCCATGTCTATTCCACTTTCCTGGAACAAACCTATGTCGAAAACTCCCTATACAAAATTAATAAATAAGAAAATTACCCACAACCCAACCCTCCAACGCGCGAGCTAACCTGACCGAAACAAGTGCGGTGCTGCTATTGACACATCTATTACAGTACACACCGGGCAACGTGCGCCGTTCACGTGGACTCGTCACGTGATTTATTTTAAGCCCGGTTGGCACGGGCGATGTATTCCCGCGGCGATTTTTTTTCGCACACTGGATTTTCAACGCACTGTGTATAGCGCGAGCGTTGAAAATCCAACAGTGTGTTCATCACGCGCTAGGATACATGCTGTTGGATTCTCAATGCTCAGCTCAATACTGAGAGTTGAAAATCCAGTGTGTGATAAAATCCCACCGCAATATTTTTACGCCCGCGGGAACAGGAGCCTAGAGTTAACCCTGACATGTTCCGATGTACTGGCGAATTTTCTGGAGTAAATGGACTGTGATGACAGGTTATATTTGGGTGGAGACAGGGTATTGAAGATAAATATTAGGGCCTGTTTTTATTATTAATGAATTTTGATGAAAAAGCCCCCATATGAGGAAACTGCGGAAAAATATTTGGGAAAATGCTAAATTGCCACAGAATTGGTGATTTTATCTTTACCTACTGTGACGGGCAGTGGTGCGGCTTATTAAACAAGAGGAAATTATGTTTACGCTATGCGCGAGCAGAGTGGTGGCCCAGTGGTAACGGCCCGAGTTGTAGGTCGTTAGTTCGAACCCAGGCAGGCTTTTTCATCATCATCATCATAATTTCAGCAGAAAGACGTCCACTGCTGGACATGGGCCTCCCCCAGGCACCGCCACTTCGACCGGCTCTGTGCTTCTCGCATCCAGGGGATTCCTGCGGCCTTCAGCAGGTCATCGGTCCACTTTGTGGGGGACCTTCCAATGCTACGTCTACCGGCAGGGGTTTTACTTTGTGTTAATAATTTCATCACCACTGCTCTCAAAACAGTGAAGGAAAACATCGTGAGGAAACTGGCATGTCCTAGAACCAAATGCTTGAAGACATGTGACATCTACCACCCCGCACTGGGCCCGCGTGGTAGATTACAGCCCACTCTCTCTCGAAGAGAAGAGGCCTGTGTCCCAGCAGTGGGAACATTATAGGCTGATTGTACGGTGGTACCAACCCTTCTTTTGCTAGTCCGACTCCCAAAAAACCGGGCAAGTCGGTTTTCAATATAAGTACCCCACCAAAAACCGAGGCTCTGGAAAAACCCACCCTAAATCTCCCTGTAATACTTCGAAAATAAACTGCTAGTATTTTACAAAAATAAATACTTTCAAAGGTGTTACACAACTAGGTCAAAGCATAAACCGTTTATCGCATAGTCCTGCGGCTTTGTGTGACAACGCGGCCACAGTATAAATAAATAACAGTATCGAGTCCTCATAGAAAACGGCCGAAACGACGCACTTCGAAATCTCAGTGTATGTACGCAACAGTATCGAGTGCGCGGCAATACGCACGGACGCGGAAGGTTTATCCACCGAGCGGCCATAGGTAATTAATTCAAGGTCACTACCGAGACATGATACTCTTACTTTATTATACTGTGACGCGGCTTACTTCCTATCTCAAACCGCGACGGGACGTTTGTTTCCACAAAAATATACAAAGAAACAAAATGCGGTTACTTCCTCCATTGTTTTCGCTAATTTTATTGCCATTTTATGGGGAAAGTTTGGTTTTTGGGCACATATTAAGGAATGAAATATCAAACTTAAGACATAAGAAATGATTCACGGTTAACTTTACATTATCATGGTTGAAATATATGTTTACATAATAAATAAGTGCCTTTGATAACAAAAAACCTAACGTATATAATTATTGTTCGTATATTCTTTATACGTATTATTTATTCTTTGTGCTTAAGAAAGAAAATTTGAGGATTACATCTCAGCAAAGACCTGGAAAATCTCCTTTTTAGAAGAACGAGATTAATCTAGGATTATTAATTCTAGAGCTTATAAACCTACGCTAGGTACGCAGCAACTTCAATCTCAAAAATTAAAAATTCCACGTCCACACATAGATTTTGACATCGCTAGCTCGCACTGACAAATGCTTGCATTGATTGAACCGGTCAACTCAAATCTGTGTGGTTCTTTCCTCAAAAGATCATTTCAGACACTAATCTACAATATGGTCCTCATATGGCCTGACCAAGATTATGTCTAGACTTTAAAAGAGACTTTGACCCTAGTTTGTTTCGCCATTTCTTCTCAGGGGTAGTCAGATAGGAATTGTCGACTCCAATTAGCTAATTTTATCAGATTTTAAAGTAAGATATCCTTATTTACAGTTTCCAATTTCAATTTGCTAGCGACAATTCGTCTGTTTAAATCAAAACAATCAAAAATCTTGAACATTAATTTTGTTCTAGAGTGCGTTTTATCAAATAGTTCCTATGCCGTAATGTTGGATCTACCATTGTAGCACCAATACGAATACGCTACGCCACCATATAACAGGTCCGTTTTTTAAATTGAACAGTGGAGCCAACATTACGGCAAGGGAACTCCTTGATGAAACGCACTATAGTACTACAGGATTGTAAGAATTAGACCCATGCCACACGATGCGGTGCGGCGCCGCACCGCAGGTCATCATCGGTACAGAGCCGGAGCGCACCGGACGGCGCCTTGTGCCATACCATACATTTTTATATGTAGAACGCCGCAGCGACACCGCTCCGGCGCCGCCACCTTATCGTGTGGCATGGCTCTAACCGGTTCGGTGTTATTTCAAAATAGCACCTATGAATATTTTTGCATAAATTTATGTATTATCGACATACTGCGGTTTCAGAAAAAGTGTATACTAAATGACTTCATAAACTCAATATTTTACTGACAATATGGAAATCAGAACAATATGCAAACAACCGTTTGTATTGCACGAACTTACTAAAAACTTTAATATTATTCATATTTTTTTCAGAACATAACAATAAATTGGCTATGTGTCAGACAAGCCAAACTTTCAAGAAAATTGTTTTGAAACAACCAAGAGTTCCGCATAACGGGTATTCTAATATTTCAGCAGAACATTAATAAGATATTCGCCAAAATGAATGTTTTATGAGCCTACCCTCTAAACCTTCAAGCCGTTTTTACTGAAAGATTAATCCTTTGAGCCGGCAAATCCTCAAACTTTAACGAAGACCACACAGGACCAAGTTTACCTTCGACTTATCAAGATATCCTTGTCTTCCTAATTACTCCCAGGGTGGTGTTAATTTGCGTCAACCGTTTCATCACTCGTTAATCCGGACCTTACGACCAGGATCTCATAAACTGAGAGACGGAACTAATAAGTCGCTAATGTTTCTCTAGGGACATAATGAGGTTTAGGAAGGACCAGAGTGGGAGAGAATTTATCGAAGCTTGGATTAATCAAGTGAAAGTTGTGGTATGTCGCAAAGGACGAGATTACCAGTAGGTACAGTATGACTAGTTTAAGAGTGCAGTTCACGGTGGCGCTGCTTGTCAAAGAAAACTTAAATTAAAAATTTAAAAAACCCCCGACACAAACAAAAACCTCTAAAAAGAAAAAAACAATATATAAATGATAAATGATAAATGATTTTTATTTCTGTAAGTAGGTTTGTACAAACACTTTTACACGTCAATCACATTTTTAAAACTAGATGAGGTCGGCGTTTCCTATCTGACTACTCTGAGAAGAAAGGCCGAAACAAACTCAGAGGTCACAGTCTCTTTTAAAGTCCAGACATAATCTTGGTCAGATCATGTGAAGACCATGTAGATTGGTGTCTGAAATGGACTTTTGAGGAAAGAACCACACAGATTGAGTGGACCTGTCCAGTCAGTGCAAGCATTTGTCAATAATCGTGCAGCTCAACTCCAATTTTAAGGAGCTCAACGATTTGACGAACAGTACCAAAGAAAGGACATTTGGTTAGGCCGCATAAATTGCTCAAACTGCCAGACCATGATTAATTAAAACTAAGGAAAAATTAATACTAAAAAAGAAAAGAAACAAAGATCCACATAGTCTTCACATTCACAATAATTAAAATAATATAATACTTTACAAAGTAAACATTCATGTCACTGTATAAGATAATAATAAAATAAAAAGTCACTAAAAATAACAGAATTAGATAAGTTAAAAAATAACAAAATTGGAGAAATTGGAGCAGCTCAATCCCAAGCCTTTTTGTCCTCAATGTAATCTTTAATGGTATAATACGCTTTTTGGCACAACTTACGTTTAATAAATGTTTTAAATTTATTAAGGCTTAGATCTTGTACGTGGCTTGGAAGCTTATTGTAAAAGCGTATACATTGACATCTAAAGGAGCCACCTATTTTCTTGAGCCTTGTTGTAGGTATAACAAATTTGTGTTTGTTCCTAGTATTTATATTATGGATATCACTGTATTTTTTAAACAATTTAATATTTTTGTGGGCATATAAAAGATTTTCAAAAATATACTGAGAAGGCACAGTCATTACATTTATCTCCTTAAATTTCTCTCTGAGTGAGTATCTCGGACTTAATTTATGAATTGATCGAACAGCTCTTTTCTGCAAAACAAAGATAGTCTGAATGTCGACGGCATTTCCCCACAACAGAATACCGTACGACATTACACTATGAAAATAGCTAAAGTACACTAAACGGGCTGTCTCTATGTCAGTTAAATTACGAATTTTTTTAACAGCGTATGCTGCGGAGCTTAGTTTTTTTGACAATTTATCTATATGTGGGCCCCACTGAAGCTTAGCATCCAAAGTTAAGCCCAAGAAAACTGTGCTATCTTCGGGATTCAATTCTTCGCCCTTTATCAACACATTAGTTTTCACCTGCCTAACGTGAGGTAGCGTAAACTTAATGCATTTGGTTTTTTTTTCATTAAGAAGTAAATTGTTAACATTAAACCAGTGAACTACTTTTGAGATCGCGCTATTTACATCGTCAGTAACCAGCTGCTGACGTTTAAGTTTAAACAAAAGCGAAGTGTCATCTGCAAACAACACTATCTCATGATTATCCTTTATGAGGTAAGGCAAGTCATTAATATAAATAAGAAACAAGAAAGGACCAAGAATTGAGCCCTGTGGGACTCCCATTGTTACTATAGATCCGGGAGATCTGTTCCCATTAACGTCAACGCTCTGAATCCTATTACTTAAGTATGAAGTAAGAAGATCCAGAGCGGTGTTCCGGATTCCGTAGTGGCGGAGTTTCCTGATTAACGTTTCATGAAGAACGCAATCGAATGCCTTAGACAAATCACAAAAGATGCCCAAGGCATCGCATTTATCTTCCCATGCATTATATATATGTCCTAAAAGTTCAACACCGGCATCAGTAGTTGAACGACCCCTAGTGAAACCGAACTGTTTGCTATGTAACAATTTATGTCTATTAAAAAATCTTTGCAATTGCTCTAAAATTAACTTCTCAAAAATTTTACTAAAGGTAGGTAGTACTGAAATAGGTCTATAATTTGTGGGGTCTGATGTACTACCTGATTTAAATAAAGGTATTATTTTACTATTATATAAAACTTAAACAGGGTCAATCCCTTAAAGTTTTATACAAGATGTTGGTAATATTTTGTTCCATGCGTCGCCGTCGTCGTCGCGTCGGGGGACGGCTAAGTAGTATATACCTAATACCTGTTTATTTTATATCATATTTTGCTTACTAACATACGAACCTAGTTTCATTCATTATCTACCCACCTAGTTTATATACTACTTAGCCGTCCCCCGACGCGACGACGGCGACGCTTGGAACAAAATATTACCAACATCTTGTATAAAACTTTAAGGGATTGACCCTGTTTAAGTTTTATATATTATTTTTTTTCTTTTTAGAGGTTTTTGTTTGTGTCGGGGGTTTTTTAAATTTTTATTTTAAGTTTTATTTCCTGCTTTTTAAACTTGAGATACTTTTAAAATTTTTGATTTGTTTTATTTCCTGTTTTTTAAACTTTATAAGTACAAGCTTTTAAAATTTAAGTTTTATTTCCTGCTTTTTAAACTTTATACACTTTAGGGAGTTATTACGCTATTATTGATAATAAATAAAAGTGTAGTAGAAGTAATAACAATATAAAGTGGTTTAATCCAATTTGATAGATTTTCGTGAGTATTAGTGACGGTTTTTTTTAAGGTGGTAGGTAATTTTATCATTCCACGGCATTAAAATGGGTAATTTCAAATCAATTCATCATCTGCCTAGCCTTTTCCCAACTATGTTGGGGTCGGTTTCCAGTCTAACCGGATGCAGCTGAATACCAGTATTTTACATGGAGCGACTGCCTATCTGACCTCCACAACCCAGTAACTGGGTAATACGATACCCCTTGGTAAGACTGGTTGTCAGACTTTCGGGCTTCTGACGACCCGTAACGACTGTCAAAGATCCACAAATGACAGCCGGGACCAACGGCTTAACGTGCTTTCCGAGGCACGGAGGAGTCTCGGCATGTAAAGATGGTCACCCATCCACGGACCAACCCCGGCAAGCGTAGCTTAACCTGATGTATCGACCCGTGCGGCTGTTATTACGTAGCCACAAGCTCCTCCGAGTAATTTCAAATCAATTGAACGAGTGAAATTCGATAAAAGCTCTTTCCTACTCCATCATTAGACCCGTTCACGATCTATCTATAACCTATTTATTGAGACCATTCCAATGAGCCCAAAAACACGATACCGGTGCTGTAAGTTAGTGAGGGAGTTGGGTATCCTGCGAATTCCAGGTGTTGCTGCAGCATCAGTTCATGGTTACTATGTTCTTCTAATATCATTGAAGTAACAGAATACAAAATTTCGAATCGATCAGACCTGTGGAAGATGCACACATTCATTCATCAACTAGAAAACAGCTGATAATCTTCAAACGGCTGAACCGATTTTCTTGAATTGTAGCTAAGAACACTCTCGATCAAGACCCCTTTCATACAAAAAAATAATAATCAAAATCGGTTCAGCCGTTTGGGAGCTACGATGGAACAGACAGACACACAGATACACAAATACACAGATACACACGTTAAACTTATAACACCCCTCTGTTTCCGTCGGGGGTTAAAAAATGCAACAGCATTCAACACAAATTCAGTACATTAAGTTTTAATTATGTTCTGCCGCCTGCACAGATAAGTTGGACGCGCTTTACTTTATTACGACGTGAAGCTTTCCTCTATTGTCAACATATTTCCGTTTCAAAGGACATGACGGAACGTAACAATCCATCATTTTGACACTTCAAGTTTATTAACAATTTTATCTACACCCATGCTATAAATCCTCTATAAAAGTTTCTGAAACAGTTAGCTTATTGCCAAGATTAAAACATCCAGTGTCATAGTAACCATAATATCATCCAAATGGGTGTTATAAAGTTGTACTAAATTTCATAATACAACTCATTTAAAAAAAAGAACATTGTCATGCAGGCGCGGTTCACTAACAAAGCACCGTAACTTAAAAAAAAAACTTTTAGGTTATTCGAATTTGAAAAATTCGAATTCACGGGCGTCGTATCCCTCCATTTTTGCTCGATATTAGTATTGCAAACCTTTTATATAGGATTCATATTATCATGGGTGTAGATAAAGTCTTGTATGCAACTGTAAATAATTAGGTATTAAAACACTCATGTGATACTATTATCACACGAGGCAAATCCCACATTCGTGTTGTAATACCCCTTATTATATAACAGTTGCATAACTACCTATTAAAACTCCGATTATGCGAGTACCGCAGATTTATTTCTTGTAATTTTTATGACGAACATGTTCATGATCAGCAATTTGATGTCTAGCCACAAGAATTGAAGACATATCTATCTTTTCTAAACACGTAGTGAAAAAAGAAAAAAGGGGTCCATAGCTCCAATAACAACTTATCACTTAGGTATAGCAAGAAATCTTATACATACCACATAATATCAGTTTACAACAACACACATCTAAATACTTAGGTAGTAAGTTCCCTAATTACCTTATTACGTGTATTACCTACTGAAAATACAAAATTTAAATTCGTAAAATTGAGTTTCGAAACTCCTACGTATAACGTAAGAGAAGTTTGTAGGAATCTTTTGGTTGTTAGCCTTATTATAAACTTAATACTGCTTCAGAAGCTTGTTATACTTCAAGAACGCTCCGGATTTGAGTTCCGTATACGAATAATGTATTTCGAGAGTAGGAAAATATTTGCTTTCCTATGAAAAGATTTAAGTTGTATTGTTGTGAAGTTTCATATTTCCTTCAGTAAGTATTTCTTTTTTTAGATTTTTCGTAAGAGAACTTAGGTATTGATTCTTGTCACTTGCTGGATTTTCAAGGTGTTTCTAACATATTTGGGTACACGCGGATTAAAAATAAGTCAACCGATCGTGATTCGGATCATACCATCTCCTTTACATTAAAAAACCAAACGAACATGATACTCTTAGCGCGCGGTGGCGGCGCGGTGGCGGCGCGGTGGCGGCGCGGTGGCGGCGCGGTGGCGGCGCGGTGGCTGCGCGGTGGCGGCGCGTTGGCGGCGCGGTGGCGGCGCAGTGGCGGCGCGGTGGCGGCGCGTTGGCGGCGCGGTGGCGGCGCGGTGGCGGCGCGCTGGCGGCGCGGTGGCGGCCCGGTGGCGGCGCGGTGGCAGCGCGGTGGCGGCGCGGTGGCGGCGTGGTGGCGGCGCGGTTGCGGCGTCGTGCCGTCGAGCACTTACAAAAGATGTCTTTACTTCTGAATCCGAAATACTGGTGTAAATCGTTAGCTATCTTCATTATAAAACAAAAACTAAGTCTGAAACTCGACTTATTCAAAACAGCTGTTGGGGAAAAGCGTATAATTATAGGTCTACAATATACCGCCATGTCATTAAAAGAGCATTTTCCAAGCTCAGTATTCGATTTCCTTCGAGCAAACTTAATTTAAAACATTTTTTCCTTCTCCATGAAGGAGGGAAAAATCAAGAATAAATAAATAAGCCATCGGCTTCTTTTTAAACCTTCTCGAAAACAAAACGAAAAGAAAAATCTTCCGATTTTTCCTCGTCTCCTAAAGTAGTCAAATTAAGTGAAAATAATAAAATCGACAACAAAAAAATACGCAATGAGTAAAAAAATGCAATGTGAACAAAACAAATGAGATTTCCAGCCATTTCTCAGCATAATGTTTTTCAATTGCAGAATCTGAACGATTTACGGGATATTTTTGGGCTTCAGCAAGCTTCAGCAGTGTGCTAGCCACCAACTTATTTTCAGCTGCCAGAAAAGCGCAAACGAATTTCAAATGGATTGTTTTTATTTAATACTAGCTGATGCCCGCGATTTCACCCTCTGGATGTCGGTTATTATATACTAAAACCTTACTCGAGAACCACTCTATCCATTGGTGAAAACAGCATGAAAATCGGTGCAGTCATTTTTAAGTTTATCGCGTACAGGACGACAGACAGACGCGGCACAGGACTTTGTTTTATAATATGTAAGGATTGCCCTTAAAAATAAACATAGGATTTTCATCTCAATGTTTCAGCATTCCGTTAAAAAACATTCCGTTTAATCTGTTTTGAATAAAGTAGCATTCCGAAATACTAAATACTTACTGACATATTTGGGAAGACATCTACAGAATGTTTTAGGCTAAGGCCTTAGATTTAATAATTAAATTGTAACTATTGACGTCCAAAATACTATGTAACAGTCGGTATTTCAATAAAATCTGTAACAAATAATTAAATTGTAACTTTTGACGTCCAAAATACTATGTAACAATCGGTATTTCAATAAAATCTGTGACAAATAAATGTTCTTCAATTATTGTCTGGAGTTCTAGAGAAGGACAAGTTACTTGAACTAATAAAAGTTATTGGTGTTGATAAATAACAGTCGTTGGGTCTGTCTGTCTGTAAGTACGCTAGTTGAAATTTTTTCTCAGAATATGTGTTACCATGGCCTATATGGATAAAATCTAATCTAAAATAAAAATAAGGTATACCCATCATTCATCATTCATCATCATTTCAGCTGAAAGACGTCCACTGCTGGACATAGGCCTCCCCCAAGCACCGCCACTTCGACCGATTCTGTGATTCTCGCATCCAGCGCATTCAAGCGGCCTTCACCAGATCATCGGTCCATGTGGACATTCCAACGCTACGTCTTCCGTCACGCGGTCGCCACTCCAGAACCTTTCGGTCCCATCGGCCGTCTGTTCTGCGAGCAATGTACCCTGCCCACTGCCACTTAAGTTTGGCAATACTTCGGGCTATGTCGGTTACCTTGGTTCTCCTACGGATCTGTTAATTTCTGATAGGAAGGTATACCCACTATAATCAAAATTATAAATCATTTATTCAAATTAGGCTGAGAAGCAGCACTTTTTGAACGTGAAAAATTACATAGGTAAGTAAGACAGTTCCTCAAAACGCCCGTCACCGCTTCGCAGTGTACTATTAGCTGGGAAGAAGAGGTCACGCAACAAACTCCCCAGTAGTTATAACAGTACGTAATTGGTACCACGAAAATCTTAATTATCAAACTCAAACTCAAACTCAAAGCATTTATTTCAATTAAACCATTTACAGGCACTTTTGAATTGTCAAAGAGTCGGTCAGTTAGTCAAAAAGTTGAAGCTAGTTGCCCATTCAAATTCGTAGATCTCTATGGAGAAGAACGGGCAAGAAACTCCAAGGACACTCTTTTAAAAATGTATATATATATTACAAAATCCTGGGCTAATGCTAATGCTCAAGTCTACCTCGAACTTGTCCAGTGTTCTTTCTTATTTTCTGTGTGAAATAAATAAAAACAAGTAGTTACTTAAGTTTTTTTTTATTGCAACGTGTCTCTGATTGAGCGATCGAATTGTTTTCCAATTATCACCCCGAAATGGTCATCTGTCACTGACAAGCGACAATCGACTCGTATTCCGCCTTTATTTTTGTTTATGTCCGATTCGTTGTAATTATCACGGAGCCAATAAATTGGAGGCAATTTACAGTGTAGTCATTTTAATTTGAGAGAAAAAGTAATGTTTTTCTTTGTGAGTAAATTTTTATTTTGTTTGTCGTGTACATCTCTCTCAATTTTTATTTTGTTTCTCTTGTACATCTCTCTCACTGTAAGAAATATTTTCTTTACTTCTTATTAAAATATCTAAACAATTAAAGGATTTGGTTTCAATTTTGATAATATTAGATATGCGGGGTAAATTGTGTAAAACACTTAGCACTGGCTTTCATTTTGACAGTTCAACAACTATCATTGCGTTATTTAAGTTGATGAGCAGACAAATTTTTCGAACATATGAAGCAATGAATTAGCAATATTCCTTCGAAATCATTCAGATTGTGGTTAAAAGTTTGTGTTTAAAAAGTGATTGTTGGAAATACCAGCCATTACCGTTCTGCGTTTGTATCAATATTAAATAAGGCATTATGTCTTAATTGATTATTTATTTGGTAAGGAAAAATACACAGTATTTTTACCCGACTACGGCAAAGAAAAAAGGTGGGTTTTGATTTTGACCGGTATGTATGTATGTGTGTATGAATATATGTATGTATGTAAGTATGTTCATCTGTTCCCTTCTATCTTCTAAACCACTAATCACAATTTGACAAATGAGGTATCGTTAGAAGCATCTTGATCGTCCGCTGGTTACAGGCTATGTGGCGTCACATTAAATAAAAAATGGCGCACTCTAGAGGACACAAAGCCAGGAACTTAAAAAAAAAATTGTCTAATCGTACCATATTGGGAATCAAATGAAAGGGCTTAATGAGCAAAAATCAAAAATATACATATTATAAACCCAAAAGAATTTAAAAAAAAATTAAGTAATGAAAATTATAACCCAACTACGACTAAAAAGGTATAAACAAGACACCACAGACAGACATTAAAAATCCGGATTCACACGTAATCTGTTCGATTTATGCCCTAACACGTGATTGTTGGAAATACCAGTCATTACCATTCTGCGTTTGTATCAATATTAAATAAGACATTATGTCTTAATTGATTATTTATTTTGTAAGGAAAAATACACAGTATTTTTACCCCACTACGGCAAAGAAAAAAGGTGGGTTATGATTTTGACCGGTATGTATGTATGTAAGTATGTTCATCTATTCCCTTCTATGTTCTAAACCACTAATCACAATTTGACAAATGAGGTATCGTTAGAAGCATCTTGATCGTCCGCTGGTTACAGGCTATGTGGCGTCACATTAAATAAAAAATGGCGCACTCTAGAGGACATAAAGCCAGGAACTTAAAAATAAAATTGTCTCATCGTACCATGTTGGGTATCAAATGAAAGGGCTTAATGAGCAAAACTCAAAAATATACATATTATAAAACCAAAAGAATTAAAAAAAAAATTAAGTAATGAAAATTATAACCCAACTACGACTAAAAAGGTATAAACAAGACACCACAGACAGACATATTAAAAATCCGGAGTCACACGTAATCTGTTCGATTAATGCCCTAACACGTGTGACTCCGGATTTTTTATTTGTCTGCCTGTGGTGTCTTGTTTATTCCTTTTTAGTTGTAGATGGGTTATAGTTTTTATTACTTATTTTTTTTAGTTTTGGGATACTGAGATACAGGAAGGTTTTCCAGTTATCTATTACTTAGTCTGTATTCTGCTGACCTTTGTAGGTGTCCACACTGTCCACTATAGCAAATGAGTTGTACTTTACCCGTATAGATCTCGATAGGTGTTCACTTAGGTAGAGTGTATCGGGGGACAGCTAATCTCTTAAAGCCAGGTACCAACCAGCTCCACTATACATACTTACTTGGAAAGGTCAGGTTAGGTAGGAACTGATCGATCATTAATATCTAAAGTCTAAGGACAGACTTTAAAAACAGGAGCTTCTTGATAAAATGAAAAACATACATTATTAATTCTATAAATGCGAAAGTGAGTTTATTTGTTTGTTACGCTTTCACGCTAAAATGGCTGAACGGATTTGGATTAAATTTGACACAGACCTGGAGAAGGATATAGGCTTATTTTCATCCTCGATCGCAGACGAACGCAGCTAGAGTTCAATAAAAATTAAATAAGACGAACCACAGACCTGTGTGATGGAGTACAAGGCACTGTGCAGTGGTCCTTCGCATAATCTGCCTATAATATTCCCACTGTTGGGACCATAGGCCTCCTCTTTTCGGGAGGGAGTGGGCTGCAATCTAGCACACAAGCGGGTTGGTAGACGTCACACATGTCTACGATTTTTTGCTTCTACGACATGCCGGTTTCCTCACGATGTTTTGAGTGGTCCTTACTTATAATAATTAATGAAAATTCTCTGTCAAAATTAATCATAGTAAAACTATCGCTGTTCAAGTTATTTTCACAACAGCACCCGGTCCGGATCGATCGAGAGTCCACTTAGCGTTGACAAACGGGCTATTGAGTAAACACAATGCACTGTGGACAGACCTCTTAATAACGTGCATTAAAATCTCATTATAAACTACCGCAGGCGTAGTAGGTAGCTACTGAATACTGACCATGTAGTGTGGAAAGCCATTAAAGGTTCGGGAAAATTCCTGGAATCTCCAATCTTATGATTTTATTGTACGAGAGAATGCGTTCCTGGCACCTGTCAGTTGGATAATTTCTAGTACCTAGTAATAAGGATCAAATTTGCAAAACCAATTCGTTAGTATGACAGGTGTCAAAAATGCATTTTCTCGACGGCCGGACTATATGTGTAGGTACTGAAATGCCAATGGAGCGGTTGATTAAAGTTCCCGATGTTTTTTCAAAAAAGAACAAACAAAAAATCTTTGTGACATAAAAAATTAAGTAACATTAACATTTTATTAAAACAAAACATAATGGATACAAAATAAAAGTTAAGAAACCATTTAATCACATTTAAAACTACTAAAAGTTAACGTTCAAAAAATAATACGTCAAACCTAAATAGTCTATGAAAAATATCATTAAAATCGCATTAGGTCTCGTAGCAAGCTCGAACGACAAAAGTTATTAGCATTTTCATTGTCCCAACTAAGTTAATTAAAAATAAAAAACACTGTGAAGTTTACAAGTGCGAGTCTGACTCGACAGAGAAAGGGTTCCGTACCACCGTACAGTATTGAGAAATAAATGCCGAAAAAAAACAAGTTTCTTGTATGGATAATAGATAAAGGAAATAAAATTATATAATTTTTATTCTTTTTTGTTTAATAGCTACACACTGTGAAAATTTCAAGTGTCTACCGATTACGGTTCAAAAGACACAGTCCTGTGGCAGACGGACGGATAGACAGACAGTGGAGCCTTAGTAATAGTGCCATTGGCACCCTTTGGTTACGGGACCCTAAAAACAGAGTCAAGCTTATAAACGAATTGTTATTACAAACAAATCTAAGGTGCCTGAATAAATACGGTTACTTTTATGAACACCGTAATTAAACTTTGTTGTTTTGAATTTATAGATAAAAATGTATTTTAGAATAGAATATTTTTATTTGGCATAAAATATGGTACATAAAAGCTCTTAAATATTAGAAGTTCCACATATTTTGCTTACTTATACATTTCAGCATGCAAAAAATACCTTATAAGTAATAAAATAATACTTATACAAAAAACAATTATTGCTATTGAGATCATGACAATGAGGTAAAAAATTAAAATCTTTAAAATTACATTCTATTTCTATTACTAGTGAGATCATATTTCAAATATTGCTTATAATTTAAGAATTCCTCTATACAGGGTGAAATTGAATTCATGGGCATCCTCATACGGGGTCATTGTACTCATCATTATGAACAACTTTCACTATGAGAACAACGCTGAAATCGCGAAAAAAAATCAACTGTTCCCTACATTTATTGTTCGCATAGCTCGTCAAAATGTAGGGAACAGCAGATTTTGTTTTCGCGATTTCAGAGTTGGTCCCATAGTGAAAGTTGTTCATAATGATTAGTATAATGACCCTTTAAAAGGATGCCCATGAATTCAATTTCACCCTGTAGTATAGAACGCATTATAATACAGCCAGTTCTTCAGTTTGTTTTTAAATATTTAGTGGCAGCTCTCTGATCTGTTTGGGGTATTGGGTTATATATTTTACAGACAGTAATTCTCAACTGTCCTATACAAAATTACAATACCTCTTTGACCCAAATAAATGCATAATCAGTCTATAATGTTCCCACTGCTGGGACACAGGCCTCCTCTCTTCGAGAGGCAGTGGGCTGTAATCTACCACGCGGGCCCAGTGCGGGGTGGTAGGTGTCACATGACTTCGATTTTCTTTTTTGATTCTAGTACATGCTGGTTTCGGTGAAAAGATGAAATTATAATTATATAAATGTATGGGATGGTTGATAATATCTTCACGGTGACCCTCTATTACGAGTACATGGTTAAACATAACTGGCGAAATGTGGGTGTACTGTAGGTTCACCTCTGCCTAACCCTTCGGGAAATACAGGCGTGAAGTAATGTGTTGAAAACTTAAATTAACGAAAAAACAAACAAAAAATTCTACGTAAGTACCTAAGTAGGTACTATCATTTTTGTGACACATAAAAAAAATATCACGCAGTCCAAATATAGTCCACAGTAAATGAGATTTTTAAAATTCTGGAGCACAGACAGACAGATTGAAGAGGTTTATTAAATTCTAAATGTGTTTTATTACAAAAATCTGAATTTTTATCGTGAATGTCGCGTTTACTGTGTAAATAAATGTTTGTGGTCACGATACCAGAGACAAAAAAGAAGAAAAAAAAAAGCGATTTGTAAGCATAATCAGTCTATAATGTTCCGGGTGATAAGGCACAGACCTTCTCTCTTCGAGAGAGAGAGAGGGCTGAAATTTACCACGCAGGCCCAGTCAATAATATGGTAGATGTCACATATCACATGCCGATTTCCTCAAGATGTTGTCCATCACCATTTTAGATTGTAACTGTAAGGCCAGGCATTCACAAAGTAGATACTCGTAGCGAATTTACACGACTATTCAGTAGCGCTGCATCAACATGTAAGTAGATATGTAGTAAACCTGTGATAGATGTGCGAGCAAGTACGCATACTTATGACTCGGCGAGCTTACTCGCTCGTCTGTCATCGCCGTGAGCCGCGAGCCGCGAGCCAATTTGACAATGAAATTTTGAGCAAGCTTCACGTGTGTCACCGACTAACTTAAAGACCGCGTACTTTAAATACGCACGTCTATCACCCACTTAAGTAAGGTATCAGGACTCCTCATTGCTGACACAAATGGCTGACTCGATTCGGAAGACGAAGACCATTTTTACCGACTTCAAAAAAGGAGGAGGTACTATGTTCGGGATGATTGTTTTTTTTTTTTTTTTTTTTTTTTTTTTTTTTTTTTTTTTTTTTTATGTATGTTCACCGATTACTCCGCCGTTTGTGAACCGATTTAAAAAATTCTTTTTTTGTTCAAAAGCTTATACTTCTGAGGTGGTCCCATTGTCACCAAGTCAGGATCTGATGATGGGATCCTAGAGAAATCGAGGGGAACTTTCAAAAATCGTAAGGGCAACTAGTGCATTCCTTAATTTATTCATTAAGTATTTTACAGCACTACAATTTTATGAAGGCCTGGAGTCGATCTGATGATGGAGCCGAAAGACAGTCAAGGGAACTCCTCAATGGTTTACAGCAGATACCTCGTGTTTGGGCTTGATTAATTTGTATTGATAAAAACTTTACACTTTGATGGGTTCTGACTGTCGTTAGGGGTCTGATGATGAAGACGAAAGACAGTCGAGGGAACTCCTCAGTGGTTTACAGCAGATATCTTGTGTTTGGGCTTGATTAATTTGTATTGATAAGAACCTTACACTTGGATGGGTTGTGACTGTCGTTAAGGGTCTGATGATGAAGACGAAGGACGATTAACGGAACTCCTCAACGGTTCACAGTAATTACCTTGTGTTTGGACTTAATTCATTTATATTGATAAGAACTTTGCAACCATATAGGTTGTAAGTGACATTACAGATCTGATTATGGTCACCTTATAATATGATGATGAGGGGAACTATACAGTGTAAGCAAATGTATAGTGTTCACCCTTATATTCTTGAGAAGGCACGGGAGTCTCATTAGCCAGCCGGTTTCGTATAACATCTAAACGATACTTGCGCTGTTCAGACGACTCGCCACTTAATCGTTTTTGAATAAGATTGAGTCGGCAGATCTTATCATTTGGCGACTCCTGTGACAAATGAGAATGCATGTAATTTCTCATCTGAGATAACCTAGCATGACAAGCTAACGGTGATTCTTGGGAACCGGACATGGCACTCCGTTTGCGATTCTTAGATAGGCGTCCTTTTTCAGCAGTATTAGTCTCTTTAATTCTGTTTTTCTTCATGCGGGTGGCTCCTTTAGTTGGTCTACCCATGATTACAAAAATAAAATTACACAAAAATGGAAAAATAATAAAACTTTAAAAAAAAAATTGACCGACTTCAAAAAAAACAAAACAAAAAAGGACTACTGTACTAAAAACCAAAAGACAAAAGTACTTCTTTAATAATAAGAGAAAAATAAAAAAATAAAAAAATAACTTTAATTTCGGAAGTCGGTGGCCAAAAACTAAAATTAAAAGCAAAGACACCGACTTCCGAAATTAAAGTTATTTTTTTATTTTTTTATTTTTCTCTTATTATTAAAGAAGTACTTTTGTCTTTTGGTTTTTAGTACAGTAGTCCTTTTTTGTTTTGTTTTTTTTGAAGTCGGTCAATTTTTTTTTTGTTATGGTGTTCTTGTGGTGACAAACTATCTACTTGTAGGTACCTAGCTCTTACATTTGTCTGGTACGAAAGGTGGTCAAAATAATAAAAAATCGTTATGAAATTACCCGGCCCCCAGGCCTTAGTTTTATAAAAGTTTTTTAAATGCCTTATGCTCGGTCCTTGTAGGTTATTACTAAAGTTATGAAAAATACTGATCCTTTGAACTTGGCGTAATGGTAGTTATGATCCTACGACGTTCAAAAAATTTAATATCTAACTTCTGACTGACAAAGCCACAGAAGGTACATTGGTAAAAAACAATACCTAGGCTGAAACGAATGAAGTACAGTGCAACCATTTTCTTAATGTCCTACGGCAAACTTAAACTATACTCCATTATAAATTAGATTAGACATTTAAATAAACCTTTTTTACAGTCCGTTCAACCGATTTTGACTTCGATTGCGTTGGTGGCATGACAAATGGCAGCTGCAGTAAACAGTTGGTATTGTGTACCCCTTTTTGCTTTTAATATCATCCTTATGCCTACGGCATACAAGCTAAAATCGGTTAAACGGACAGTTAAAAGGTTTTTTTTTTATGTCTAATCTTATTTCAAATGGAGTATAAGTATAAAAATAACAAACGGTGTGGTTGAACTTGGATTACGATTACCTACGACATATCGGATACCTTTCACCTGGTAACAAGTTTGTTATGTTTATAGTTTAAGTTTGCCGAGCGATATTAAGAAAATAGTTGTACTGTAAGGAACATTCATTCCCTTTCTTCATTTCGTAACTATTTTACAATAATATTTTTACCTACAGTCTATGATGAAATCGAAATCAATTCGTTTCCGCTCGCCATAACCACAAAAAATCGCACTCTGTATTCACACAGGCTTTCACTGTTATTTTTTCTTGTTTGCACACCTTCAGCGTTTTTATACATTTTCTGAATTTACTTTTGCTCTTTTTTTCCTTTGCTCTCATTTATATTCACTTAAACGTACGAGTTGGTCGGTGAATTGATGTAAATGTCTGAACCTTTCCATATAAAACAAAGTAGGTATTCTTACTACAAAAAATACAATAGACGTAGTTATATTTAGTAACCTATTCCGCTTAACTATTCTTCAAGAGTCATAAAAAACCCTGTAAGAAATCGCCATGTGTTTGACCTCTCGACGAGGCATCCTCAGGATGACGATTGACCAGTCGCAAACCAGAACACGACGTATTGCCACACCGAGCGCTGGAAGCAGAGTGAGGATGCCTCGTTGAGAGGTCAAACACGTGTTGATTTCTTACAGGGTTTTTTAAGAATAGTTAAGCGGAATAGGTTACTAAATATAATATCTACGTCTATTGTATTTTATAATGGATTTCCGCAAAGTCACGCCTGAATCAATTGACTTTCCTACTACACTTTCGTAAGTACAATTTTTTTAATATTTTTCACTTTTCAGTTGTGGTGCCTACCCCACACAAATTCTAATACCAGTACCTGCTATGTAAATAACAATGACTGTGTCAACTATGATGTCGTCTACATAGATTAAGTGAGAAAAATACGTAATTTTGAAGCTAACTCAAAAAATACTCAAGCAAAGTTAATAAAATTTATATGGGACTACACGGGAAGCACCAGCTATCGAATAAAAAAGAATCATCAAAATCGGTTCACCCAGTCGAAAGTTCAGAGCTAACAAAAAAAAAAAAAAAACAGACGAATTGTTAACCTCCATCTTTTTTGAAGTTGGTTAATAACTTAGTACGGTAATATGGTACGAAATTTCTAAAAGTGTGTTACTGAAAAATTGGTGACACATAAAAAGTTGAATTGGGTCAAGAACATAGCACAAGCACTGTCCATCCTCCCCACGTATTGATAAGTGGCCATAAGATATCAATATTTTTGTGAAGAAGAAAATCTCTCCACGGAAGTGCAGACCATAGTGTTGGCATCTTGCCGAAAAGGTAAGTATACCTACCTACCAAGTAGCATTGTATATCTTTTTTTTTTTTGGGTGGGAAATTATCGAATCACTTCCTCCGGGAGGCCGTGGCAAGCTCTTGCTGACTAAAACCCACCCGTGTTCCTTCAGTTGCTTGTAAGTTGCCAGAGGCCCAGGCATTTCTTTCGGACTTTCCCGCGACCCCGGCAGGCATTCGGCCCTAGCGGACCCCGTCAGTTGACATCTCTTTGAGGCGCGCGTAGAACACAATGCGCCGTCGACTCGCGCCTGGTCCTTATCGGAGCGGCGCGCTACCCATTACTCACCGTCCGCAAGCCCGCGTCTACGGTGACCGGGAATCAGCCTGGGATGCCCGACGCCCAGGGGGCATTGTATACCTACCAAATGTTTGTTAACGCATAATGCCAGGAGTACACCCCGATTATGAGGCGAGTCGCTGCGCAGTAACGAATTCATGGGTCAGCGGGGGTGACCCGCCAATTTTGAATCGAACTCAACAAGAAAATGTTCCCTGGTAATTTGTATGACTGTTGTTATTGCTGGTTGGTAGAATGGAATTATTAGGCAGTGTTTTCTTAATCCTGGTCTTCTCAAGCTGCAGTGTAAGGAATATACAGGCAAAGTAATTACTTAAATAAGTTCCTAAATTAATTATTTTCTTTTTTTTACTTATGCATGTAGTCATTAAAAGATGTCACTGCGGCTGAGCATCGAACCGACACATCAAACCGGACAAGTGCAAATAGCACGCGCTAAGGATTCTGTAGATAGATACTACCTACCAGTCCTACCACTAAAACTTTTCTAATTAATGATTTAGTTTACCTTCTTGTTATTTTCTTTATAAGTACGTTCTTTCTTAATAACCATTAGTAATACATATTGGGGTGATATGAAACCACATGGAAGAATAAAAATAATGATAAAATTTCAAATGTTAGCACACGTTATAAAGTTACTCTATGATCTTGAGTAGTACAGCTGCAGTATTTAATTAATATGTTTCTAAACGTGTTCAGTCATAAAATGTTAAGTGATTACCTACTGGCCAGTAAAGAAAAACCGACCAAGTGCGACTCGGACTCGCGCACGAAGGGTTCCGTACCATTATCTATAAAACTTTTTTACAAAAAATTAAACCGACGAAAAAAGAACTGAAAAGCGAAAAATAAATAACTTTAATTTCTGAAGTCGGTGTCTTCGCTTTTCAATTTTCGTTTTTTGCCACCGACTTCCGAAATTAAAGTTATTTATTTTTCGCTTTTCAGTTCTTTTTTCGTCGGTTTAATTTTTTGTAAAAAAGTTTTTTATTTTTCGCTTTTGAGTTACCATCCACTCCAGGGTACTCGAGGGGGTTACTCCAGGTTAAAGACCTGGAGTTGATGATGAGTGGTTGTGTCATCAGAACTATGTATGTGTGCGAAATTTCAACAGAATCGGTTCACAGTTGAAAATTCAGTTGGTGAAAATTCAATCAACCCCATTTTTTCTACCTTTAGGGGAGGATTATAATTTCCAATTTTAAATGGGACCAGGTATATCCTTCCCAATAAAAAAAGAATTTTTCAAATCGGACTACTCACTAAAAAGTTATGCGTGGTCATACATAAAAAAAAAAAATAAAAAAAAAATACATGTACATGTCGAATTGAGAACCTCCTCCTTTTTTTTTCGTCGGTTAAAAACCGGCCAAGTTCCGTACCATTCCATTATCAATAAAAACGGCAAAAAAATCACGTTTGTTGCATGGAAGCCCCCTTAAATATTTATTTTATTCTGTTTTTTAGTATTTGTTGTTATAGCGACAACAGAAGTAAGTACAGTCACGAGCAAAAATATGTATACACTCAGCAAAATTCAATAACGATTATATCGTGGAATAACGATTGCAACTTTGAGATAATACCTATTTCATAATAATAATTATGGGTTCCTAAATACTATGGTCGTTATAACATAAAATTACAGTCAATACAGTAGGAGAAAATCACATTTAAAAATTGCTAAGTGTATACATATTGGTGCTCGTGACTGTACATCATCTGTGAAAATTTCAACTGTCTTAACTATCACGGTTCATGAGATACAGCCGGGTGACAGACAGACGGACGGACGGATGGACGGACGGACGGATGGACGGACGGACGGATGGACGGACGGACGGACGGATGGACTGGCGGACGCACGGACGGACGGACGGACGGACGGGCGGACGGACAGTGGATCCTTAGTAATAGGGTCCCTTTTTACCCTTTGGGTACGGAACCCTAAAAATTAAGGACGGTTGTGGTTATAGGTACCATCATAATATCTATATTACGAGACTTTGGCCTCACTTTGATGAAGTCTATTTCCTCTCCTCTGATACATCAAAATAGTCACGACCATCACGTAGGTACCTACTGTACCAAAGCCCTATAAAAAAGATTTTTTATCCATAAACAGGCAAAGAAACGGCATGAATCTTATTTTACGAACCTATATTGTTATATTAGTAATAAAGTTAAGCACAGACACCCGAATGAGGGAAAAGAGTAGATGAAAATACAGTTCAGTCTCATTTTACGGTTTATTAGGCTATAAAAGGTAAGTAAAGGCCCTTATGCCTAACAAGCGGCCTTCTAACGACCAACGAATAAGAGGGTCATTAACCGTAAGACTAGAATGAAGTATAAAATTATTAAACGGTCTACATGATAAGCCACTTGAATTAATTGTAATTATAATTTTAGTGTTATAGCCTGCCACCATTTAACTTCACTCTAACATCTTACTTACCTAATAGGAGATGCCCAGAAGACGAAAGAAGAAGCATAAAATAATGTAAATCTTTATCACAAGAACCCAATTTTTTTTCGAGTTATTTTAGACTAAGTCTATACTCTACATGCAAGACTTTGAATCTCTTTAAATATTTATTTAACGATAACATTTTAGACAAAAAATATTTCAGTTTAAAAAAATGACATTTTCGTTATCCTAATATTCTGGTGAAAGAGAAACTGAAAAACGGAACGTTACTGACTTGACACTGACAGTGACGGCAGCGTCAGCTGTTTTGCACACGTCAAAACAACCTATGAAAACAACGTTTATTTTTGTTTGTCCTACTTTCGCTTTTAGCGTTTCTTAAAGTAGTGTTATTACAGTGTTAAATACAGGTTAATTACACTATATTTACGTTATAGTATCAGTTCTCCGCCATGAGTGAAGGTAACAATGCTTCTCTTCGTATAGACTGGTTCGACGGCACGTTGATAGAAGATGCAAGACCAAATACCTCCGCTACCTCTGAATTTGCTGACGAAGACAAACCAGAACCGAAGCCAGAGACTAAGCCTCAATTCACTGAGAAAAAACCAATCGGTTTCAAACGACTTCTCGACATTTCTACATTACAACCTCCAATTTTAAATTTAGAAGTATCCCATAGACCTGGGTTCTGGAATCTACTGGATGAAGATGAGCTCAAAGGTGATTTTATAGTGTTAATTGTCAGAATGCTGGCCAATGTGTACAAGACCTTGGAACCAGGAGAAAATTCAAAAATAGTAAAGTTGCTGAAAACTCGGTTTCAGAATTCAAACTTTTTGGTGAATATAAAGAACTTTTTGGATGAGTTACCAAGTGTTCGCATTGTTGAAAAGAGGTTGAATTCCCAATTATGGGATGATGCTGAAGGGTTCTATGTCAGTATCCTGAATCTCTGTGAAGGTATCATAAACTTTGAGAGAGATAATTTGGAGTTTATGAAAGAAATATTAGATTTGTTGGAAATAACAGAGGTCAGTGCTTTTGGTGTGCGAGAAGAGCACACTGAAAGATTCAGTAATGAATTGTTTGTAAGAATTGAACATTTAAAGAACAAGGCAATGAAATTGCTAAAGGATGAAGTAAGTAATTGCAATATTGCTTTTTTTATAAAACCTCTTTTCTTTCAGGTAAATATGTGAAAAAAACTTTGTCAAATTGAAAACAATATTGTTAATTATTTTATTAGTTGAATTTTAAACAACTTCTAAAAAAGGAGGAGGTTCTCAATTCGGATGTTTTTAATATCCCACTATGAAATATGATAGCAAAAAAAAAATGTAAATCAATTTTTTTTTTCTCTTTTCAGGACCCAGGTGATCTTGAAGATGAAATCACCCCACTACCAGAAACTATAAACCCAGACAAGAATTACTTTAAAAACCTTAACATTTTTCCCACACAAGATGACTTACTAACCCGCAACAAGATTCCCATACAACCGAACATAATCAATGGAGCATACCCCAGTGTAGAAGATTATTTAGACATACAGTTCAAATTGCTACGAGAGGATTGCTTCGGACCATTACGAGAAGGAATATGTTGGTACACTACACATTTAAAGTTCTTTGAATACTTATTTAGTGTTTGTATAAAATTCAGGTTTTGATTACAGGTAAATATATGCAGAATCCGAGTAAGAGACGGCATGAGAATATTAGGTAAGTGTTTCGATGATTTAAAAAAGATTATTAGCTATGATAGTATAATGCAGGAGTTAGCAAATGGCGGTCCATGGTCCGGATCCGTACTGCTGAATTTATATTTATAATCTTGGTTGCTAGTAATTGTTTACGAAACGGAACCCCAATGAAACTTATTGGTGATCCATGATATAATGTATTCTAAGCCTTTTCCTTGACCAGTACAGTATAGCAACGAACGATAACTGCACAAAATTATACTTCAACCTAAATCTAGACTTCTGATGCTTTAGTGTCTATGTTCTGTCCAGCATAACCATTTATTTAAATTCCTTCAAAGGCCCTTTAAGACAACCCACTATAGCATGATATTTATATTATCCTTCCATATTATAAAACAAAGTCCTCCGCCGTGTCTGTCTGTCGTCCTGTTCGCGATAAACTCAAAAACGACTACACCTATTTTCATGCTGTTTTCACCATCGGATAGAGTGGTTCTCGGTTATAATAACCGACATCCACGCGGGTGAAGCCGCGGGCAACAACTAGTTATAAGATAAGAAAATACTCTTAAAAAATATAAATAAATTATAAAAATCATAAATTATGTTTTACCACTGTTATTCCAGAGTATACCCAAAAGTACGTATCCTGCGCAATTACGTAAGCAACAACAGAGTGGGCCATCTCATAGACATTGCTTGGAAGGAACGAGCCACCCAGGGTGTGGTCGACAGCAAGAGATATGCATACAACAAACAACTCATGTTTGGATCTCTGTTACTCTTTACCAGTGATAATTTTGAAACAATTTTGTGCGCCACTGTACTGGATTCTAACTTGAGTCTGCTTAGTGAAGGTTATGTGAGTATTTTCGATTATAATTTCTTGTTAAAAATGCATGTTTATTTTCTTTAAAAAAAAATTATAATAATAATTAAGTAAAAGTCACTCCACCATGGAGTTACAGTAATTTAGTCTATTTTAGGCTAAAGAAATCACGAGTCGATTTGTTTTTTATTTAGTTTATTTTGTTATCTGCTTGTAAGTATATTATATTGTGTGCCTTTTAGTCTGTGCTAAATAAATGTATTTTCTTCCTTTCTTTCTTTCATTAAATCGTCAGTAACAGCTACCTCCCAGGCCCAAAGTCCTAAAACAACATAAAACCATGCAAACAAAAGGGTTCCCCTTCCCCATTAGTATACCAATATCACTCATTTTTATGATTCCAGGTAGCTGTATCATTTCAAAACCCGACATCAAAGACCATTTTTTCTGAAGCATATCTGATGGTGGAAAGTGAAGTATTCTTTGAGCCTTACCACAGAGTCCTTAAAGTGCTGCAAGATTCTAGACTGGATGATTTACCCATGAAGAGATATATTGTTGATGTTCAGGTCTGAATACAATTGTTATTTGAATTAGAGCTTTAATGACTAGAAAATAAGGATAAAATTCATACTAGCAAAATACACTATTTTTGTCCCTTTCTCTTTTTGCCGGCGCAAACCGGTCGTTATTACAACTAGCCCCATGATATATGTATTGTTTGGAAACCAAGCTGCACTGCACTTCCTGTGCCACTAGCTGTGCCCCGCGTTTCCACCCGCGTAAGTCTCGATCCCGTGGGAATATTGGGATAAAAAGTATCCTATGTCCTATTCCAGGTCATGGTCTATCCATGTGCCAAATTGCATCCAAATTCGTTCAGCTGTTTTAGCGTGAAAGCGTAACAAACAATCAAATAAACAAACTCACTTTCGCATTTATAATATTAGCTAGGATAGTTAGGATTATTATTAACTAGCAAATTGAGTAGGTTTTTAGCTATTTTTAAAACCAAGTTCTGCGTTTCGTGATGATATAATTGTATAAATGTTTAAATTCCAAAACTCCTTTATAATTTTATAATTTTTGTAATTACAGAAAGAAACAAACCCACCTGCTTACTTATCATCAGAAACAATATACACAGTGCCTTTCGAAACAGAAGACTTACCGTTCCCAGTGTTAGATACTGAACAATGGCCTGACCCAGTATTTGGACTTGACAACTCCCAATTAGAAGCCTTCAAATTCGCCTTAACACGAGAATTCGCAGTTATCCAAGGCCCTCCAGGAACAGGAAAAACGTACATAGGGATCAAAATCGCAGCTACGATACTAAGAAATTTGTCCCTAGAAGGAACACCAATGCTTGTCATCTGCTACACAAATCACGCCCTTGATCAATTTCTTGAAGGTATCCTTGGTATTACTAACAGTATTGTTAGATTAGGTAGCCAGAGCAAAAGTCCTCTATTAGAATATTACACCTTACACAATTTAAGAACGAAAATCAAATCGAAATACTCATATCTCTATGCAAGTAAAAGAAATGAGTTAGAAAATATTTTTAAAGAAATGACAGAACTACAGAGCGAGATAGAGAAATGTGAAAAAGAGATCGTTTCTTACACCTATTTGAAGCCATACCTCAAAATTGGTGAGAAGAGTTACGAACTCAGAAGTTCTACAGAAGATAGTATTCTTAATTGGCTTTTTGGCTGGTTTGAAGGAGAAACACAAATGTCCAGAATATCAGAAAGTGAAAAAGAGTCGGATCTAGAAGATTGGGAGAAATTGGAAGAAATGGATGTAACAGAAGAAATACACACGTGTTTTTCGGAAAAATGGGCGCTAAGAGAAATAGACTCTATGCTGAATAGTATTAGATACGTAAATGATGTGACGGACAATCATTTAGAGGCTAAACAGATGACTGACAAGTTCAAAGCAGAGATCAGTAGAGTTAGCGAGAGATTGGAATGTTTTAAGGTAAGATTTCTTGAAAACTATTAATTTTTGATTAGAAAATCCTTCTCTCAGCAGTCAGCAGTCAGCAGTTTTTCAATTACGTATGTTCCTTTTAGTGAAAAAGGACCAGAACTCAAAAGCTTTTGATAAAATAATTAGCAGTGCCATTGCAGACAACTTCGGTGCAGTCCCTCAAATTTGCGATTGAGAACCGACAATAAAAAACAAAAAAACAAGGAGGTTTCTAATCTAGCCTTTCGCTCCCAAAAACTAGGCTAGATTCCCAAAACGACTTTTTCTAAAATAAAATTTAGGCTGTGCGTTGTCTGCCAATGAGTGAATTTAATATTTCAAAGTAGATTTTTCTTACAGAAATACAGAACACTACAAAGCAGTAATAAAGAAGAATATAAACTGGATGAAATTGAAGATCTGTACAGTTTGAAGCCAGAACAAAGATGGCGTCTATACTACTCCACGGTTGAGGTGCTGAAGAACGAATTCTTAGCCAAAATGAACGCATTACTGGTAAGTTATTTAATAAAAGAGACAGTTACATAAAATGAGGTACTGTTAGGTTAATTAGGTAATTTTTAGGGTTCCGTACCCAAAGGGTAAAACGGGACCCTAGACTAAGACTCCGCTGTCCGTCCGTCTGTCCGTCTGTCACCAGGCTGTATCTCATGAACCGTGATAGTTAGACAGTTGAAATTTTCACAGATGATGTACTTATTTCTGTTGCCGCTATAACAACAAATATTAAACAACACAAAACAGAATAAAATAAATATATAAGGGGGCTCCCATATAACAGACATGATTTTTTTGCCATTTTTATGGATAATGGTACGGAACCCTTCGTGCGCGAGTCCGACTCGCACTTGGCCGGTTTTTACCCTCCATTTGCATAGAAATAGAGCCTTTAAGATCAACAGCAAATCAAGTCTTTCTATGTGGTTATAAAAGAGGATTTTGATGTAGGTACAGCTTCAAATTGAAGATTACCAACCGAATTATCTATGCTTTTAATTTGTATCATGGAAGTCAGATAGAGGAGATACAAACTCACCCCATAATCCTCTTGTCAGAGCGCTGCCACTCTACAAATTTATAACACATCTAATTTGAAAATAATTGTGGAATTAGGCGCGTAAAGGTACCATTCCGTAGACCCGACCGCAGGCGACACTACTGGTTTCTATAAATTTCTATGAAATACTTTAGACGACACGTGTAGCCCGACCGCATGCCAGTAGTGCCGCCAACGCTCGAGCGATAACCCGTTTTTCTATCTTCTATCTGCTGCCGCATGCGGTCGGGTTCGGAATCCAGACTTCAGCGATATGACGCTGCGACATCACACGACGACACGGCGTCTGCAGTTGCCGCCCGCGATCGGGTACGGAACGGTACCTTTGTGTTACTTATCGCTCCAATGAATGAATTTCTTTAAAACCACGAGTGGGTTTACAAATCATCTGCCTAGCCTTTTCCCAACCATGTTGGGGTCGGCTTCCAGTCTAACCGGATGTAGCTGGATACCAGTATTTTACATGGAGCGACTGCCTATCTGACCTCCACAACCCAGTAACTGGGTAATACGATACCCCTTGGCAAGACTGGTTGTCAGACTTTCGGGGTTCTGACGACCCGTAACGACTGTCAAAGATCTACAAATGACAGCCGGGACCAACAGCTTAACGTGCTCTCCGAGGCACGGAGGAGTCTCGATTTGTAAAGATGGTCACCCATCCACGGACCAACCCCGGCAAGCGTAGCTTAACCTGATGAATCGACCCGTGTGGCTGTTATTACTTAGCCACGAGCTCCTCGAGTGGGTTTACAAATACAAAGAATATTTATAATTCGTTTTAATTCAACTGATTTTGTTTCTAAAATCAAAGGACCAGCATAACACGGCAAGCCAGGAGCTGAACGAAGTAGCTACGCTAATTGACGGTGAAGTGATGAAGACCGTCAGGGTAGTAGGAGTTACTACCACCACGGCAGCCAGGAGACACGACCTCATGAGGAAACTACACTCACCTATCGGTAAAGTAGATAATAATGCTAAAAGCGAAAATGTGGCGAGACGATCTAGACGTATACCGCATGGGTTGGATCGAGGTGGCCCTGGAAAAGGATGCTTGCAGAAGTGGGACAGCGTAGGATAATATAAAAAAATTAAAAAAAGTGGATAAAAACAAAAAAGTATAAATGTATAACAATGTGGCGGCATCTACATCGCCACATGCGAACTACGCATCAAAGACCTGACGTCACACATAAATCCTGACGTCACATAAATCCTGCATCGCGCAATTAGAGTTTACCGCGCGATGGAAATATATCCAAGATTTCGACATCAATCGTTGGGCAGTTGCCCGCCAGACACAACACCCTTCTGGTCGGAGGATCCTCCCTTTTCCATAGAGGATGAGTGAACTTTACACTCTGTTCCTCATACCCCTAAAACAATGTGAAAAGTCCATTCTTTGTGTGCTGTAGAATCTGAGAAGGGCTTTATACGTTTAGCCTCGAAGCTCCCATGTGTTTCAATCAACAATAGTAAGTACTAGATTTCCAACGAGCGCATCAAAAATGACGGGAAAAATAAGACCACAAAATAATGTTGTGATCTTATTTTGAAACATAGTTTTTTCAAACTTATTGCTTAGAAATTATGTTTTATTTTTCCATAAATGTTATTGTTCTTATTTAAAAAATACGTTTCAATCGAAGTAGTAACTAAATATATTGCCAACGATAGTAAACTTTATGTTTAAGTGTTAAGGTTTATAATCAAGTTATATGCAAACCCAGCCACTTGAGCGACATGTTTTAGTTCCATCTAGTGCAATTGATTATCGAAGGTTGTGTGAAATCTTTTTAAATCTCTACGTGTCTTTGTATTAAGTACGCCCACCGACCAAAGACAAACGTAAAAAGTCTATAGTGGTTATAATTTTACTGGCACTCTTCTAAATGTGGGTTAAATTAAATTAAATGGCGAGACTTCACTTATAGACGGATATCGATATCAAACTTGTTAGTTACTAAAGCTACTCGGGGTCAACGGCCGTGTGACCCACCAACTATGAGAAATAATGAGTTTGGAAAAAAATTACAATTTTTGTTTCATCATGATTTTTAATATCGATACTCGTCATGTGTGTGAAGTTTTGCTGATAAATTTAATTTAACCCTGTATACAGTTTGACTGCATGTATTCAGCTGCATCCGGTTTGACTGGAAGCTGACCCCAATATAGTTTGACTATGGCTGCTAATCATTTAAAATTGTCTTTCAGTGATAGTCGAAGAAGCAGCAGAAGTATTAGAAGCGCATATTGTGGCGTCTTTAACTCATCAGTGTCAACATCTCATACTCATAGGTAAGAGGGCTGGATTTAAGGCGGGGCAATAGAGGCCATGGTCCAGGGCCTCCACAAAATAGGGGCCACAACAACTAGATTTTTTATAGATAACAAAATCATAACCCTCCTTTTTTCTTCGCCGTAGTCGGGTAAAAAAAGGTTCACATTCACAAGGACCCTTTTTTAATTTTATTTTTATTTTCGTGTCCTGGGTGGTGGTCTTAAAAATGATACGTTGAATTACTTTGATACAGAAAAACGAATTAAAAATTTTCGGGGCCTCAATACTTGGTTGTCCCAGGGCCAAGATAGATTGCCAGAATGCCCCGAAGGAAAAGACATAGAGGGGCCTTTAGCATGCCAGCAGGCGTAGCATGAGCACTACAACAATTTTTCTCAAAGTCTCGAAGTAACGTAATTTTGATCAAACAATTTTACAGTAATATTGGCCTTAACTATTTCCTTGGTACTTATGCCCTTTAACTAAATGATGTAAAATAGGAGAAGATAGCTTTGTTCTTCTATCAATTATCACAGTTTTGGGCTCAAAACGCACCCTTGTAAAATCATGATTTTGTAGATAACCGTTTATACTTTGTGGCCGTCGAGTAGATAGTTTTCTACTGGCGATTCCAAAATCAAATTGTCTGCACTACCTTAGACAGATTTCAGTTGCCAGTGTGATTTTGACAGTAAGGATAGAAAACTTTCTTCCGAAATAGTCTACATATTAAAAGACCTAGACAAAGATCAATATAAATGAAAGACAAAATGACAGATTGTAGAAGGATTTCTACGGTGCGATGTCAAAAATGAAGAAACGAAATGTCACTTTGTATAGAAAAAGCTATGTCTATTCTTCGTAGAAATAGAAATCGCCATGCTACGCCTGCAGTTATGTTCAGGTCCCATGTAATATGGGGCGAGCCTTTTGCTATTAACCTAGCAGAAATTCAAAGTACGGGCTTCCACAGAGAAATTCCTGCAGTGCTAAACCAAATTTTAGTTTGCCCGACTTGTGAATAGAAACGAGTAGGACTCTCAGAAGTCCTGCTGGTTTCTACGCGGGCAATTCCAGTACTTTTAAGAACTTAGTAACGTAGTTTTAGAACTTATGCACGTTTTTAATTAGGTGAATTGCATCCACGACAGCAGATGTTTATTAATCTAGTAAATTTGGCTGGTAATCCCCAAACCAGGTCATCACCTGACCGACCAAATTGACTATATATAACTTTGGCATCAAAATGAAAATGAGTAATCTAAAATTACGGCATGTCCTAGAACAGTTAATTGATTCAGGCGTGACTTTTCGGAAATCCATTATAAAATAAAATAGTGTGTTCACTCTGCGTCCAGCGCTCGGTGTGGCAACACGTCGTGTTCTGGTTTGCAATTGGTCAATCATCATCCTGAGAACGCCTCGTTGCGAGGTGAAACACGTGTCGATTTTTTACAGAGTTTTTTATGACTCTTGAAGAATAGTTAAGCGGAATAGGTTACTAAATATATCTACGTCTGTTGTATTTGTCCTAGAACCAAAAATTCGACGCCATCTGACATCTACAAACCCGCACTGGGCCCGCGTGGTGGATTACGGCCCACTCCCTCTCACCGAGAGGAGGCCTGTGTCCCAGCAGTGGGAACATTATGGGCTGATTATGCTAATGCTAATCTAAAATCACCCTTCTAATGTTCTTACAGGTGACCACAAACAGCTACGGCCAACGGCAGCTCACTACAAACTAGCCAAAGACTACAACCTCGAAATATCTCTATTCGAACGAATGATACGCAACGGGATCCACGCGCGTACTCTCACTACGCAACGCAGAATGAGTCCTAACTTCGTAGAGTTGATAGTTCCTGTGATATACGATAAGTTGGACTCTCATTCTAGTGTGAGATCGTATCCTGATGTGAGAGGAATGAGAGACAATTTGTTCTTCATTTCTCATGATGTGTTTGAAGATTCTGAGGTTAGTAATAAATAGTTATGGAAGCTATGTCATGCACATTTCACATACAGTCAGCAACAAAATTCGATGAACAATTCAGTATAATAAATCTTTTTATGTAAATTTTACGAATATTAATTCTTATCTATTCTATTATATTATACTAGCTGCGCCCCGCGATTTCACCCGCCATATCTCGATTTCGTGGGAATATCGGGATAAAAAGTATCTTATGATAGGACATAGGATTATATTTTATGTTATTATTTTATTTTATCCCGATATTCCAGGTCATGCTCTATCTATGTGCCAAATTTCATCCAAATCTTTTCTCCCGTTTTAGCGTGAAAGCGTAACAAACAACAAACTCACTTTCGCAGTTAGGATTTTAAAATGCTTAAATACAGTATATCAAATACTTTTATAATTAACTTAAATAATGTTTAATAGTTGCAAATTATCTAAGTTCGTAGTTTGTAAATTATCGACTTCTGTGAAAGTACGGTAAACGACAAAAATCGACTTACACTGCCGCTTCGTCGATTTTTGTCACTGACCATACTTTACAACGCACTGTAGAATGCTTCGCTATATTAAACCTTATTTCAGTGACATAAAGGTCACAGTCATCATGTTAATCTGATTTGGTACTATAGTATGGTCAACAGCAGATCAGTAATAACACTTGAAAACGTATCTTTACTCCTAAGTAATAAAGACGATGTCAACGTCCATCTATTCCCATGGAAATGCGGTTGACTTTACCCAAATGATTTTATTGTCAGTTTGTTTTATTATTTACTAGCTTCGCCCCGCGGTTTTACCCGCGTAAGTCTCGATCCCGTAGGAATATCGGGATAAAAAGTATCCTATGTGTTAATCCAGGTTATAAACTATCTGTTTGCCAAATTTCATTCAAATCCATTCAGCCGTTTTTGCGTGATTGAGTAACAAACATCCAAACACACAAACTGTCACATTTATAATATTAGTAGATGTACACACAGTAAAATACATAAAGATACGTCATAATCGTCATAAAGATCATTTTATTTAACGTTTTTATAATTTTCAGGGCATGGAAGACAGTTGGAGTCACAGAAACACATTCGAAGCTAGATGGTGCGTGGCTTTAGCGGACTACCTTTTAAAAATGAAGTACAGTGCTGACGAGATTACTATACTTAGTACATATAATGGACAAGTGAATCTACTTAGAGATGTGAGTACATAAAACTGTTTTATTATTTTAGTAAGTTTCAAAACAATAGGCAGGAGCGGGGATCGAACTCGAACGAGGACCTTTGGTGAAACATGCCATTGCTTATATCTCAGTTCCACCGCGTCAAAAGAGCGTAAACTAAACGTATTTAAATTTTTATTTAAAAAGTTGCTAGTTGGACGCCATGTCTGTGGTGGCCGAGACTCGATTATAATTAAAATTCTTTGAGTACTAAAACTGTTCTTGTTTATCAATGATTGCGATTTTTTTTTCTCATTCCTGTTAAATTCAAAGTAATTCTTCGTCAGGACTTCTTCGGAATTTTAACTTACATTTTGATTTTGATCCTTCGAGCTTCTGCACAAATATTGGATTCTAGTTGAAAATGGAATAATCCTACTCCTACTAATATTATAAATGTGAAAGTTTGTGTGTTTGTGTGTTTATTTGTTTGGATGTTTGTTACTCAATCACGCAAAAACGGCTGAATTGATTTGGATGAAATTTGGCAAACTGATAGTTTATGACCTGGATTAACACATAGGATACTTTTATCCCGATATTCCCACGGGATCGAGACTTACGCGGGTGAAACCGCGGGGCGCAGCTAGTTACAAATAAAACCGATGTGTTTTACTGTTATAAAAGCTTAATAGTATTCTGATAATACTAACTTGAATCTCATTTATTCCATTTATAGATGACGAAAAAGCACGATACCCTTCGGGACGTCCGAGTAACGGCCGTTGACAACTACCAAGGCGAAGAGAACAGGATAGTCATATTGTCACTTGTAAGGAGTAACAGAGACAACAAGATCGGGTTTTTGAACGCCACTAATAGGATATGTGTTGCTTTGTCGCGAGCTAAAGAAGGTAAATAGCTGGGATATATTTCCATGTATTTACAAAAGCCTAAAATCTTGGAGATGTCTTTCTAACGACTGCCAAATTGAATTATCTGAGAGTGAGAAAACCATTCAAATTGAATGTAATTTGGAAATATATCCAGTTAAGTATTTATTTATTTATTATATTTGGGAAAACAAACAGTAGTACATTAAGGGTAAACAGTGTTGTCTTAACATTAAACTTAACAAATATACTACCCACAACATTTTTCACAGATTACTATAAGACATAATTAAAACAAAAGTATATTATGTGATCCATCTTGATCACTGAAAATTTTGGCTTCTTGCTTTATCCACAACGAAGTAACAGGGGGGTGGCTTCGAGAAAAGGATGGTATGGCTGTGCGTTTGTGTTTGTTTTTCTCGACTTGGCGGGTCACAATTTAGAAGATAGAATTATAAATCTCAGTATCAGAATAATCCTCTTTGTGGGAAATATTAAATGTACCACAACGCACAGTGGAACGAATGTATGGGAGCGGTTGGACGTAGACATGTCCGAAAAATAAGAGTAAAATTATGACAAACTAATGATGCCATCTTATTCGATTACTTAATGCCTTCATAAATTGTGGTGATGAATTTCTTCATAACTCCCATATTTCGGGAGTAATTTGAGAAAATGTGAAATTTTACTATGAAAATGAGTGTATTGAGCTCTCTCCCTCCTGATTCCGGGCTTGTTTCAAGTAGCGGTCTCTAATATCGTAATGCTATTACTAAGAGCTATATTTAATACTAAGACACATAGTGCGCCAAATGTGCACTTTCTGGGATAAAAGGAAATGAAAATTTAAAAAAAAAAACGTTTTTTCCCCATTTGTATTTACTTTAAACCGCAGACAGACTTATTAAGAGGTCTATAAATATATTATATATATACAGAAATATATATTAACAAAAATATTCACAAGAACTGATGAGAGTATGACTTTTAAGTAAGTTGATAATAAATTACCTAGTTTCATTAAAAGTACAATAAATAATTAAGATGTAAGCTCTAATTTACTAAGTTACACATTTTAAAACAATAACATCATTTAATTATCTTCGTCATCATCATCATCATCAATTAATTCAAATTCAGAATCGATGTCCGCTAAATCATTTATGTTAACAAATTCGATATCACTTTTCTCAGAATCCGTAAGCTCATAAAATTCCTTAAAAGAAGATTTTTTTACAAACTTATTTCCTTTTGGACGGATACTTGTAACAAGTGGATCAGAAGACAGTAAAAGATTGTGCATAATATCTTCATTGCATGAGATACTGCTATGCTTTCGAGAATGCCCCTCTCTATATTTTCTAAAATCTTTATTTCTAGCCTCAGATGCCTCTTCGGATAGAAAACCAATGGGCACAATTGACATGTTCTGAACTATGTCTGGCCCATGCATTAAAATTTTATGAAGTGAAGAAGGCATATAATACCATGGGTATAACTCCACGTAAAGCTTAGCAGTATCAAAGCAGAACTCTCGGAATTTAGTTACGTTGATCTTCTCTCCTGATGAAATACACTGCAAGATCACACAGATTTTTCTTAAAAGCATAGCATCTATTCCGGTCAGTTCAGCAGATTTAGTGTAGTTTTCAAAAAATCTCCTTGCCGAGTTGCCATTGTTGGTGGATCCACTGCCTTGTTTCACAACATCGAGAAGTAAGCCCGTTTCTCTTCTTACAGCCTCTTGAACTCTTTTCTTCCTGTCATCAACTTGCCTTTTTGCTATATCACCCCTTACTTGCCATGATTTTATGTCTAATTTGTAGGAAATGTGTAATAAGCATTCCATTGAGCGAATCCAAGCGTGAAGGGTGCTTAAGCTATATTTATACATGTCCTCGTTTGCGTGTTTATCTTTGATTAACTCTAAATTATTCATTTCTTTAGGACAAGCCTTGCATATGTCACACACTGAAGCTGCTGTATTGGATATAATGGAATGAATTTTACCATCAATCATTGTCAACAGCAGTTGGTGTTTGACACTAATTCCATCAGTGATGGTGGATGGAGTTAAGGCTTCAATCTCTGCTTCGATTTCAGCCATCTCTCTCTGCACATTTTCTTTGGTTTCCTTTATAAACTTAAACAATATTGGCCGGCAAAATGAAGTGGAAGATGGTCGCTCGTTTTCCCAAATTGTTACACCTTTTGAGACGAGCCGCAGTGGTACAAGACTAATCATAAAATTACTAGCAAGATCGATTTGCTCATCTTCACTCGTCCTTTGATGATAAATGCTTTGGCTAGATGATCCGTCAAAACCCCATTTGCTGGTCAATACGAGCTGTTGATTGGGATCAACAGGGGTTTCTAACGACCTAATAAGTCTTCTTGAGGTTAAATCCATCAAGGCTTGTAATTTGATTTTTGCAGAGCTCTCTGTAACTGTGAGATCTTCTTTGGCCGGATAGCACTTAATTTTTTCTTTAACCAACATGTAGTAACTCGGGTATTGAAGAGCTCCTTCTTGAGTGTTGAAATCCCGAAGAGTGTTATAGCGCCATTTCGATAAGTTCATCGATACATAAAGAGCCAATGCCTTCAAAGGGGATATTTCCCGTACCTGAATTGATTTACCTTCAATGAAGGCTTTGATTTTTGAGGCCTCTTCTGGATTCTCCGTCAAGTATTTCATAACATAAGCTGTATCGCTTTGTCCTGCCTTTTGAAGCGCCCTTTCGGCCGAAAACATAATTTCAGCGCTGCTACTGCTGCATGAAAGACTATCTTCAGTGGTGCGTCTTCTTTTTTGCCGGTTACTAAGGTCCTCAAAAGATTTACGAGGACTAGGATGTGTACAAGTTGAAGCATCAGATTTAGCAGGAGAAATTATGGGCTCGATGACGTCACTTATATTTTCTGTAGAAGGTTCCATATTTTCATTCTGTAATTCCGGCCATTGAATTGCAGCCTGTAGCCAAATCTCATGTTTCTTCCGAAACTTATCTGTGCTTCTTCCAGACTGTGTCCATTTTGCATAAATGCGGTAGCAAAATCGACGACACCAGTCTTTTAAACTTGTTTCAGCACTTTCACATAACTGAACACAACTGTTATCTTTTAAAACACTGAACAAATAGTTAAAGTCGCGTAAATCTTTATGTGCGCGTGCGCATAAAGCAACGTGAATATCAAGATTTGTATTAAAATTTGGAAAATACATTGCGAGATTAGCTTGGATACAACGAGGTGTAAATCAACACTGATTTTAAAGTTACTAATAGTGACCTATTTATATAAAATCCAGGTATCCCAGGTATCCTTTGTTAAATATTGCAAGGTAATTAGTTATTGTGATAATTAGTAAATGATGCATGCTAAATTAGTGTATTAAGAGCCATTTAGTAATTAAATAATAGCAATGTTCTTATCAGTAATCATTAGTGCATCAGTTTTATATGTAAACCTTAAGTCCCTAATTATATATCCTAATTAGCTTATATCTTCTCTAATTGGCTGCTCAGAAATGTTATTGTAATAAGGTAAACCTTTAGAAAAACGGTTTTAATCAATAAAATAAACAAAAAATTAAAAAATTGTGTTATAAAATAAACATCACTCTTTATCCCAGAAAGTGCACATTTGGCGCACTATGTGTCTTAGTATTAAATATAGCTCTTAGTATTAGCATTATGATATTAGAGACCGCTACTTGAAACAAGCCCGGAATCAGGAGGGAGAGAGCTCGATACACTCATTTTCATAGTAAAATTTCACATTTTCTCAAATTACTCCCGAAATATGGGAGTTATGAAGAAATTCATCACCACAAGTTATGAAGGCATTAAGTAATCGAATAAGATGGCATCATTAGTTTGGCATAATTTTACTCTTTTTTTTCGGACATGTCTACGTCCAACCGCTCCCATACATTCGTTCCACTGTGCAACGGTCGGATATTACAAATAATTATTTTATCTTTGCAGGCTTATACATATTTGGCAACATGAATGTTCTCAAATCAGCCAGCAGTATTTGGCGGCAAATAAATAACAAACTAGTAGAACAAAAAGCAATCGGAAGAAGACTAACTTTGATATGTGAAGAACATAACGACAATACTCTTGATGTAAGTAGACAGGATTTAGACTGAATTATAATGTCACGCTTGTCTTCCCCGAAGGAATAGGCAGAGGTGTACCTATAGTACACCCACATTTTGCCAGTTATGTTTGAATCTCATGTATTAGGAGGCGAGCCTATTGCCATCAAGCGGGCACAAATCCTGACTCCGGGCTGCTATTGAGAAATTCCAGATAGAAAAACCCAGTAATATTTTGTCCGACCCGGGAATCGAACCCAGGACCTCATACTCAGCAGTAGCACTTGCACTAGACCGACGAGGTAGACAATGAAATAGAATGTAAATGAAAAATGAATGAATGAATGATGAATGATGTGTGTGAATGTGTGGTTGACTGGTAGAAAATGCCTCAGGCATTAAGTCCGCCTTTGTATAGTAGTTTTTACTTGTGCATAAAGTTTTAATAAATAAATAAATGTCTATGCTTTGCAGAATTTTCTTCAATATTTACATGTTTCCTTGAAACTGAGCGTTATATGTTGCATAAAGACGATTGCATGGTGTTTGCGATGACCCTCGAAGGCCGGTCCACTATGGAAGAAAATAGTCCAGTTCCAGCACGCGTAACATGACCGCCATAGAAACGGGTTTTGTCGATGGAAGAATAGACAAAATGACAGATTGTGATTGTTTATCTGTGATTTTGTCTATTATCTACGGTGGTCATGCTACCCGTGCAGGTCGACAATGCTACGCTTGACTCGCAAGCTTGTCGTAACAATAATCTTTTTTCTCCAAATATGGTCCTAAAAGACTACTAACTTATGTATGTGAGATAATATGTAATGAACTAAAATGGCATTAATTTATCATTATGCTGCAATAGCCATGCTCACGGCTGCGGAGGCCATACTGTATTGGTAATACTAGTCTCTGCAAGTTCAAAGACTATAAGGACCACTTTGTCAAAGCTAATTTAGGCTATCAAAATGTTAGCATTTTCAGTCTGAGATTGTCTCGAGACACCGATCTGCTCACCCAGCAGAATCACTAATATTATAAATGCGAAAATGAGTTTGTTACGCTTTCAAGCTAAAACGGCTGAACGGATTTAGATAAAATTTGGCACAGACCATGAACTAGGGACATAGGACATGATTATTTTTGGCGCATGACCTAAATCGGAAATATCCACGCCATCTTGTTTTTTGAATACTTACATTTTTTTAAAGTTTACCAACAGCGCCCCTCTGTCATCTTCATTCGAGAGTCAAAAGATCCTTGAAGAAGCGTAGTTGTGAATCAACCTACAGTGCGTTCATTATAACTTGGCTCCTGCAGTCGTTACCTTTGCATGTGACCGTACTGTTTTGTCAGTCGCCATTTTGAACTCTATTAGTATTAACACTAAGACTGCAAAATTCAGTGCCACCAATCGCTTCACGGGACAAGATAAAATGAACGCAGTGTAACCGGCCATTTCTTTACTTGTTCACAGATTGAAAATGTAGAGGAATTTGACAACTGTCAGTCAGGAACGTGTTTGAGGATTTGTGATATGAAATGAAGAACAATAAGATTAACATTTTTTTTATTTAACTTTGTGAATTTTAATACTTACTACAGTTGTTGTTGTTATAAATAAATAGTTTTATGAATCGATATGGTGCTAATCGAAGCTGTATTTTTATTGACATTTCTATTTTTCATTCACTAAGTCACTGGTATATTTCTAACAAGCACTGCCATATAACTTTACAAAAATATTTTATATATAATTTAAAATTAATATCTGAACCAGCAGAATACAAATTATAAGTAAGTGAGGGAGGCGACTTTTAGTCAATGATACTACTTAGCAATACTACACGCCAGCAGCACAGGCACGGGTGCGAGCAGGACAACAAATATTTAGTACTTACAGGATTTAAAAAAAAAACTGTACTGAGGTCTCCTGTTATCTCGCGTCCGCGCTTAATTTTCTGCGAATGTCACAAACGTTGGCGTATACTGTTACTCTAGTATTATCTGTAATTTGTTCTTGTCGCCTTCCCCGATGAAATAATCTAGAAACCGCTACGGTTTTGAAGAGTTTGATGGTTTAATGTAGCTTGTATGATACTTATAGAATGTTGCTATTATAAATACAATGATTAATGTTGCATTAATTATTTAACAGTTTACATATTCTATGACGTCACAACTATGGAATGATATACCTACACTATTAAATATTCAGAAGCAAAGCTCTTTTGTTCCTGCACTAATTTTGGACACTAGCGAGATATTTTTTATTATATAAAATGTTGCACTATGGGTAGTGTTACATTTTCTAACATGATCACTTGCTGAGAAAGGACCAAGCGAACTCTACTAACCAGAAAATTTTCGAACTAAGAACAGACAAATATTAGAGAAAAACAAATAGGCAGTCATGGGGACTGCCGACAGAAGTCAAAAACTAAAACTGGTATTAGCGCCATCTATATTCTATAGTAAAGTACTACGGCGCGTTGGTGAAGCGGGTCAAAAATCCAAAAAAATCGCTCAACTAAGTAGAAGTTTTTACTTCAAAAATTGCACGTGCAGCACCGTACACGTGATAGAAGTGAAACTTCTTAAACAATGAATATGAGAGATTTAGTGTGAGACAGAGAGAGATATCTTTCTTCTCTCATATGTGACGAAATGTGCCTAAATATGACGCGTCCTTGAAATTTCACTCTCAATTCTCGTCCAATTATCGAATCGCCGCCTAAGAAGTTTTACCTCAAACAAATTAAAACAAATCATTAAGTGTACGTTAAACGTGGCGCGAGTCAAACTCCGATGAATACACTTAACCGCATATAAATAAATTAAAAGTTAATTGGAATAAAATTACACTGTTTCGTCATTTTGTTCTGATCATGATATTGCATTGTGATCGGCAGACAATAGAATTGAAATTATGTTACGTTCATTTCATTCATGTCAGTGACACGATTCTGAACTAGCCACCCCCAAATTAAAAATGCATTTTAATCTCTATCGCTAAAAGGTAAAGTAAAATATTACCCATGATTGCCCAAAGCGAATAGAATTATACTTACAATTTCGCCCGTTAGTAGTTTATGTAGATGAAAGCTTGCAGCGTTCATCCGGAACTAAGGACCAGATGCTTCTGCATTCTTCTGCATTCTTGACCTAATATTTAAATAAACGTCCAATATAAATAAATACAATGTCATTATTGACCTATCTACATCAACTTATCTGTCAAATACCTCTGACAACAGCATTCTTTTACTATCCAATTTCGGACACAAACTCTCATTGTACAAAAATATAGTCGATATTAAACTACCTACCACAGAAATTCTCTTTTCGACATCAGACAACCTTATGACCTCATAGACTTACAAATGAAGTGATAACTATATTAAACAAAACTTTGGGTACGGATTAGCATCAAATTACAACTGCAAATAACTTTAAAAATCCCTTAAAAGGTTAGGAACTACATTTTTTGATCGTGTGACTATTTTAAAAACATTATTAATAGGATCTAATCCTAAGTGATCAACAACGACCAAACTTGTTCTAATATTTGTGTCATAAACAGCATTTTCACTAAGTTTTACATTATTTGGTTCATATTTATCGCAATAAAATTAACATTTATAATTTATTAGTAGCCAAAATTTTTACTGGTACAAATACCTTACATATAATCAATTATTTTAAACCACACCGCTTATGCAGATATACTGAGTACATAATGCATTTCACTTGATTTCATAGAATACTAAACCTAGACAAATAAATAAGAACCAAAGTACATACAATCCAAAGTTTATTTTAAAACTTCCATTGTAAGCACTTTGGTGAAAGCGACCCCAACACCTAACTTAGGTACTTAACGAAAAGTATTTTTTAACTTCAGTAGCTTTAGGGTTCATTTTTCAATAGTCAGATAACTCATAAGTACTCATAACTGAAAAATAAATAACTATTCCAATTTGTCAGCTTTTGTATAGAAAATATGTCAAACTGTCATATTTATTCTTCAGATAAAAGTTATCTGACTATTGAAAATTGGTATTTTTTGATACGGAATAATGCCTCACATTCTTCTTGATTTGGTATTTAATTATATAAATGGGATGGAATTTTAATACCTCTGCAAGCATTTTAGTAAAAGCCAAAGAAATTAGAATAACTCATACTGAAGTTAAAAGTAAAGTTTTAAATCAAGAACAAGCCTTCAGAAATACTTCAATACTACATTTCCACAACTGTACCTAACTACAGTGCATTTAAGCATCACATAAAATATCACATTAGCAAATACAGCTACATTAGACTAATATTCTTCAATAAATTCTTCCACAATATTCGCTATTTTTTCAGCAGATTCTAAATGGATATGATGCGTACCTTCAACCTCCACGAATCGCACATCAGCCGTATGCCTCATCTTTTGTACCACGTCCAAATAATAATTTAGCTTCTCCCATCTTTGACCTGGTAACGCACGAATATTTAGGACTTTACACTTCACCTTAGCAGCGTATTCCAAAGCTGTTTCTATAGACATCATCGCAAGACCAGATACTTTCAATCTGGGATCCCTCCTGAAGAAATAACCCGTCCTTTTCAAATGTGCAGGAACGGGCATCATTCCTCGCTTCATCAGAATCTTACAATTCTCCCTTGAAATCGAGCCTTTGTACGCGTCACAAACAATATCAATCATTTCTTCGTACTCGTAACAAGGAGTTTTTTCTATTGGCAAGTTCTCGTAGTGCAGGAGTTTATCGATACTCTGCCCCGTCGTTTTTACCATAGTAGCTGGTTCTCTAACAGCTGGGCTGGCGATATCGACGCATATGATTTTCTCGACATCATCTGGGAAGGAAGCCGCGTACATAAAACTGAGTGCGCCTCCGAGGGAGTGTCCCATTAGAGTGATTTTGCTCCATTCGAAGTGTTGGACGATTCTTCTTAGGAGGACAATACCGTCCCAGAAGATGTAGTACAGCATACCGGCTGGATAGTGAGTTGATAGTCCGTGTCCTGGCAAGTCTATACAAAGGACTGAAGTTGTGACTGGTAGGAGTGGGATGAGATTGTCCCATGTGCCTGCGTTGTCCTGCCAGCCGTGGATAGCTATGATTGGCTGCTTGTCCCGAGGGCCCCACCATCGCCCCGCGACGTGACCCCATGGAACTGGTATTTCGATTTCTTCTACCTTGTAGCCTGGCGGCAGTGCTGGAATCAAGAAGAAAGAACCACTTATTAATTCTGCAGTTAAGGACAGTACTAGACTCTATGACTCATGTGCCCTTGACCGTTTTAATAGGACGGCGAACCTTCGACAATTTATCGTTCAATACGGTTTTAACGATATGGACTAGTTTGTGAGGGTAAAGGACGTATATAAGGATCAAACTTCACCACGTCGCTACAAGTTTTATTTTATACAAAGACTAGCTAGCAATCCGCTCCTATTTCGCACTGTTTTTACGACTTGACAAAACATCGAGATTTCTTAGTTATATATTATCTACGTCTATTGTATTTTGTAATGGATTTCCGCAAAGTCACGCCTGAATCAATTAACTATTATATACTAGCTTCCGCCCGCGGCTTCGCCCGCGTGGTATGTCGATAAAAAGTAGCCTATGTCCTTTCTTAGGCTCTAGACTATCTGTGTACCAAATTTCATTTAAATCGGTTCAGTAGTTTTGGCATGAAAGCGCGACAGAAGCGTGAAAACCTCATCAAAATCTGTTGCGTGGTTTAGAAGAATAACGCGGACATACAAACAAACACGAAAAGCGACTTTAATTTATATGTATAGATGTACTGTTTGAAGTTCGACACGTATAAAACTTACTAGGTACTTATATTTCTGTAAAAAATAAACAAGTTATTTATAAATCTACATAACACCACGGCAATGATGAAAAGTTTTTTTTTATCGCAAAACCAAACTCTAAAGGATTAGATACACTTAATGGTAGATAATAAGTAAGAAACGTAGTAAGTACTTATCATCACCGTTAGGGCTCAAACACATAAACACGTTACGACGACGCAACGTGCCACGTTATATTTTTACCGACTTCAAAAAAGGAGGAGGTACTATGTTCGGGATGTTCCCCGATTACTCCGCCGTTTGTGAACCGATTTAAAAAATTCTTTTTTTGTTCAAAAGCTTATACTTCTGAGGTGGTCCCATTGTCACCAAGTCAGGATCTGATGATGGGATCCTAGAGAAATCGAGGGGAACTTTCAAAAATCGTAAGGGCAACTAGTGCATTCCTTAATTTATTCATTAAGTATTTTACAGCACTACAATTTTATGAAGGCCTGGAGTCGATCTGATGATGGAGCCGAAAGACAGTCAAGGGAACTCCTCAATGGTTTACAGCAGATACCTCGTGTTTGGGCTTGATTAATTTGTATTGATAAAAACTTTACACTTTGATGGGTTCTGACTGTCGTTAGGGGTCTGATGATGAAGACGAAAGACAGTCGAGGGAACTCCTCAGTGGTTTACAGCAGATATCTTGTGTTTGGGCTTGATTAATTTGTATTGATAAGAACCTTACACTTGGATGAGTTGTGACTGTCGTTAAGGGTCTGATGATGAAGACGAAGGACGATTAACGGAACTCCTCAACGGTTCACAGTAATTACCTTGTGTTTGGACTTAATTCATTTATATTGATAAGAACTTTGCAACCATATAGGTTGTAAGTGACATTACAGATCTGATTATGGTCACCTTATAATATGATGATGAGGGGAACTATACAGTGTAAGCAAATGTATAGTGTTCACCCTTATATTCTTGAGAAGGCACGGGAGTCTCATTAGCCAGCCGGTTTCGTATAACATCTAAACGATACTTGCGCTGTTCAGACGACTCGCCACTTAATCGTTTTTGAATAAGATTGAGTCGGCAGATCTTATCATTTATCATTTGGCGACTCCTGTGACAAATGAGAATGCATGTAATTTCTCATCTGAGATAACCTAGCATGACAAGCTAACGGTGATTCTTGGGAACCGGACATAGCACTCCGTTTGCGATTCTTAGATAGGCGTTCTTTTTCAGCAGTATTAGTCTCTTTAATTCTGTTTTTCTTCATGCGGGTGGCTCCTTTAGTTGGTCTACCCATGATTACAAAAATCAAATTACACAAAAAATGGAAAAATAATAAAACTTTAAAAAAAAAATTGACCGACTTCAAAAAAAACAAAACAAAAAAGGACTACTGTACTAAAAACCAAAAGACAAAAAGTACTTCTTTAATAATAAGAGAAAAATTAAAAAATAACTTTAATTTCGGAAGTCGGTGGCCAAAAACTAAAATTAAAAGCAAAGACACCGACTTCCGAAATTAAAGTTATTTTTTAATTTTTCTCTTATTATTAAAGAAGTACTTTTTGTCTTTTGGTTTTTAGTACAGTAGTCCTTTTTTGTTTTGTTTTTTTTGAAGTCGGTCAATTTTTTTTTTAAAGTTTTTTCATTATAGTTTTCTGGCAGAAATCTATAATGAAAAAATGTAACGTGGCACGTTGCGTCGTCGTAACGTGTTTATGTGTTTGAGCCCTTAATCGGCTAATCTTCTTTATTATCCATTAAAGTTCCATATAGCTAAAAGAAAGACACATGTTGTGTCGTATGCGATAGGGGTCTCGTGTTCTTAAGATAAAAGTGCACAGGTCGCCAATAGTCACTCCCATATACCTACTTATCTAATTAAAATGATTGCTTGCAACAACTTACACGTTAGTAGTATTGTGAAGTATTAATGCCATCATTATTCCACTGCGAAAAAGGGATGGTGCTAGCGGCCTTGTCTAGCTCCGTCTCTCTCTCACACTGAAAAAATGGTGGCATTCATACTTCATAATACGGCATTAGGGGTATTACTGATCGGGAATATTCGAAAAATATTCCCGTCCACACTAAAAGAATGAAACTTTTTTTACCTATAGAAGTTACTGATCAGGAATAATCGTATTCAAAATGGGCAAGCATGCCATTTCTTTGTTTGTAATTTTAATACGAAAACGTTGTTGTTTAGGGTTCCGTACACAAAGGGTAAAACGGGACCCTATTACTAAGGCTATATCCGTCTGTCTGTGTGTCTGTCCGTCCGACTTTCCGCGAGTTAGCTCAGAGACTGTTGGTACTAGAAAGCTGTAATTTGGTATGGGTAAACATGTAAATCACGCCGACAAAGTGGTAACAAAAATCGTAGTAAATTTTTTTTTTTATGGTACCTCCCATACACGTAAAGTGGCGATGTTTTTTTTTCGTCGATCCCATGGTATGGGGTATCGTTGGAAAGGTCGTATAAAAATAATGTGAGTTTGTGAAAATCATTTTTGGATTCAGGGATTCGTTTGCGAAATATTAAGCCTTAAAAAGCTAATTTTTTTTAGAGACAAGTGTCCTCCAGCTTAATGGTTGGTTTTCGATCAAAAAAATTTATCGGCCTACCCTTTTTCCAAAAAATTAAAAGGAAAACTATCACCGCTACGTAGGCTTCTCAAGTTACCGAGTAATAATCGAACAACTTTTTGCAGTTGCAAAAACATGTTCTCCCATAGATTTCTGTATGGGACAACTAGTTTTTCAACTACAGTGTTAAGTATGTTCTTGAAATTTTTTTTTATAGATAATGGTACGGAACCTGCGCGAGTCCGACTCGCACTTGGCCGGTTTTTATGTAGTGTAAACCCATTGAATATTGTGATAATGAGTACCTACTCAGTGCTTCAAGTTACCATAAAAAAACATTATTTTATTAGCGATTTCTATGTGAAATAAGACGAAGCTCTCTTATAAATAGACGTTAAACTTTCATGGGAGATTTGGTATTTTATTTTTGCAATTACAGTTTATTTTAATAGCAATATACATTTATAATATACAATGTTAATTTTAGTAGCTTATTAAGTTATGACTCGGATCTAGATAGCTCATATTTAAAAAAAACCTTTTATATTATTTCCCAGGAAATTATTTCCATTGAAATTATTATCAAACATGGCAATTAAAAAATACCTGCATTTTAGATTAATTACCATCATAAGGCAAGTAAACTAGATAATATATTCTATTTAAAATCATAAAAAAATAGACGCGTGTCAGATCTGACTTATAATTTTATCTACAAATGACTTGTGCTAAAACGATAACTCCGATGGACTTTGGTCCTATGTGATCCAATAACTACCTCTTATATACACACAAATGATAATACCTAGATTTTGATTCACTGTTTGGATGATTTTGCTAAATTTGTAGTATGTGTTTATATATCTCGGGGCCCTGGGGTCCCGGACCTTTGGAAGGCGTGCGAGGGGCCGAAGCCAACTCGCAGAGACCCCTTAGACAATTTGAAATGGAATGAGGTACCAACCGACGATTATCCCTGTTCGCACTATGCAAGTGCAGCCAAGGACAACCCCCGGTTGGTGTAGGACTATTGCAAAACATGGAAACAAAGATATTGGGCTATGGGTTTGGGTGACTTAGTGGACTGGTTATCTTGAACTATCGAAGGACTATGTCCCCTGCCTGATCAATGTTATGGTAGTACATGTTATTATTATTTTATTATTACACATATATGTATAGAACACCTTTGTTTTTTTTTTTTTGAGGGTGGGAAATCATCCAATAACTTCTCCCGCTCTGGGCGGAGCGGAAGGGTGTGTCAGACTTTTACTGACTAAAAACCCACCCGTGTTCCTTCAGTTGCCTGTTGCCAAGGTCCCGGTATCCCTTTCGGACTTTCCCGCAACCATGGCAGGCATCGGTGCTGACATCTCTTTGAGGCACGCGTGGAACACGACGCGCCATCGACCCGGGCCTGGTCCTTTTCGGACGGTGAGCTACCCATTGCTCGCCGTCCGCAGGCCCGCGCCTATGGTGGCCGGGAATCCGCCTGGGATTCCCGACGCCTAGGGCGTCTCCAGCGGCGGCGGTTAGGGGGTGAGGGCGCAAACTTTGCCTCTCCCTCACGCGTTCCGCATCCTCCTTTGCGAGCATTACTGCTTCGCAGAGGGAGTTGACGGCTTCCCATGCCCTCTCGCTCCGTACCATGACCTGGACCAGGGCCGAACGCGAGAGGTCATTGCCGCCAATCGCCTCCACGAGGACACGGCGGTGCTCCGCCCAAATGTATAGTACTCCTGACTCCTTATCAAATTTCGAAACGGCGACCCTTTAAAATTATTATTTCCTAGCGTGTGCCCTAATATGACTCGCTAGACCGAACTTCGTTTTAAATACCCGGTCACAAGTAATGCAAGGCCGGCAGAGTTAAAGGTATATCGCACCTTTAAAGTAAAACCGTTACTAAACGAAAATTCTCATGAATTGAGTTATCAATGCCATCTATTTAAAAAAAAATTTACTTTCTTAAATTACGTGTCATAAACTCATAATGTAAACAGAGATCTATAATAAGACCTCATTAAATGTCCTATAGAACCCTGCACTCAGATTTTATTGACAAAAAGCGGTGACTTTTTTTAATATTGGCTCTCCTGTAAAATTTTATAATTTCGTTTAGTAACGGTTTTACTTTAAAGGTGCGATATGTATAAGAGGGCTTCGGTCTCTTTACGTATTTGGCGTTTTTCGGTTAGTGTATCGAGCCGCTTATTCTCGAAAGTTTTTAAATTTTCGTAAATAGTAGAGCGCCAAGACGACCTATGTGAAGCAAGCCTCTCATAACCACTAACAGGTTAGGAGAGGCTTGCTTCACATAGGTCGTCGTCATCAATAGCGCAAGCGGTTAGAGTTAGCATCATAACATCACGCCTGTATTCCCGAAGGGTTGGGCAGAGGTGTACCGATAGCACACCCACATTTCGCCAGTCCTATTCTACCATGTAATAGGGGGCGAGCCTATTCCCATCAACCGGGCACATATCCAAACTCCGGGCTGCTACCGAAAAATTCCAGATACAAAAAACCAACAACACTGCTCCGACCCGGGAATCGAATCCAGCAGGACCTCATGGTCAGCCCTTGCGACCACTAGACTAACGAGGCAGCTTATTTAAACCGACTTCCAAAAAGGACAAGGTTCTATGTTCGACTTTCTTCCAAAAAGGACAAGGTTATATGTTCGACATAATAAGAAAATTACGAACTTCATAGTATGTCTGCCGACTTTTAAATATAAATGGTCAACAATAATTTAATGTTCAATAGTAGAATCGATACCTTTAATAATTTAATCTACATGGATGCTGAGACATATTATATTTTGGATTCTAACTTAAATCTTCCTTACACCTACGAAACTTATAACCAAAGGTATGGAAGCTTAAATAATAAAGGTTTAAATATTATTTTAAATGATTTACAAGACCTAATCCTAGATTTAAATTTAAACACAATGAATGTAGATGATGCATATAAACCACTAACAGAATCTGATAATACATTTAATTTAAAAAATGAGAAATGTAATAATAACAATTTGTTTTTTTAGTTTATGACAGGATACATGTACTTCATCAAAATATTAATGGTTTACTACACAAAGCTGATGAATTTACTGTAAATTTAAATAATAATAACATAATTGATGTGGTGTGTGTTACCGAGCATAATATGATAGCAGACGATACTAAATTTCTCCAAATTCCCAATTATACTATGGCGGCAAATTTCTCAAGAGCAAATAGAAATGGTGGTTCATGTATCCTAGTACGAAAAAATCATGAATTTAAGATTCTACACGAAGCAAAGCTTGTAAGCGTATCCAACCTTATAGAATGTCCGGCTATTGAATTGTTAGAGCATAAGTTAATTATTATATGTATATATAGGCCTCCAAAGACTAAAAGGGAGTGTACAGAAATATTTTTTAACCGTTTAACGGCTATGCTTGCAAAATTATGTACCAAATGTAAGAGAATTGTTATTTGTGGTGATTATAATATTGATCGACTACAAGATACTCCTGTTTCGAGAGAGTTTGAGGACTTATTACGGAGCTTTAACTTGAAACTTGCAATAAATGAACCAACTCGTTCGCAAATATTGCTCATAATATAAGAGGCTCTAAACAAAGTGTATTAGAACTAGCACTGTCTGATCATACAGCACAAATACTATCATGCCCTGTTAGAAAAACGTACTCAATAACCCATTGGTACAAATTTAGAATTTAGAATTTAGAGACTATAGCAACGAAAATGTTGAAAAATTTATTAAATGCTTAAAAGCCCTAACTTTTAGTGATTTCTATGGAAAAAGTAACCCAAATACTGCTTTTGAAGAATTCCATAAACAATTTAAACTGTTTTATGACCTCTGCTTTCCAAACATAAAAATTAAGGTTCCAATCATACGACATGCTAAATGGCTCAGTAAAGGATTAAAAATATGTTCCCTCCGTAAAGGAATGCTACTTAAAACATATCGACTATCAGGTAATAATAGAGACAAGAGTAATTTTAAGAAATATGCAAAAAAAAATAAAAGAATCATAAAACTCACTCAAAGGTCGCAAAACAACTATCATATCCAAGTAGCCACAAATAAATCTAAAGCAGTGTGGCAAATAATCAATAAATACAAAAATAATAATCCCCCGGAAAAAATTAAGAGAATAATATTTAATAACCAACTTATAACTTCTCCTGATGCTATAGTACAAACATTCAACAACTTTTTTATTGATGACATTTCAAAACTAACAAATAATACAATAAACTATGCTAATATTCTAACTTATAACAAACCAAACTCTTGTTTCTTAAAACCAGTTACCCCTTACGATATTGTCAAAATAATCATGACATTAAAAAACACTAACAGTACAGGTTGTGATGGAATTTCTACAAAAATAATAAAACGTGTAGTGTGTGAAATTGCCCCAATCATTACCTACATAATAAATCCGTGTCTTGAAGAAGGAATTTTCCCGACACATTTAAAAACTACTGTAGTTACACCCATATTCAAAAAAGAAAACACGGAAGATGTACGATGTTATAGGTTATTGGAATGAGAGCGATAGGTCTATACCTATCGCTCTCATTCCAATAATGGCAAAAATATTTGAAAGAGTACTATACAATAACCTTAGCGAATACTTCGAAAAAAATAAAATAATAATAGATAATCAACTTGGATTCAGAAAAGGAAAATCGGTTAATACGGCAATGCATCAGCTTTTACAAAAAATTATAACGGAATTAGATATAAAAAATCAGGTCACAGCCCTATACATGGACATGACAAAGGCCTTTGATTATGTTGACCATGGACTACTACTACATAAACTAGAAATATACGGAGTTCGAGGTAAAGCACTAGAAATAATCAAATCCTATCTCAGTAATAGAATATAGTTCACTGAAATCACACAATTATGTCCATTCACAAAAACAAAAATTAAATACACATCGAGCTCAAGATATATAAAATATGGTGTTCCTCAAGGGTCAATACTAGGACCACTACTATTTCTCATTTACATAAATGATTTACCTAGCGCTATTCGGCACCCTATGGTTTTATTTGCAGATGACAGTACGGCTCTTTTCACAAATAACAAAAATAAAAATCATGAACTAGAAATAAATAATTCCCTATCTAAATTAATAAATTGGCTTACAACAAATAACCTAAAAATAAATATTTTAAAAACCCATTACATGATCTTCAAGAATAAAAACGCAAAATCAATTCCACTATCTATTAAGTTCAATAATGAAACTATATCTGAGGTTACAAGTACAAAATTTCTAGGTATCTATATAGATTCTAATATGTCATGGAAAACACATGTAAATAGTGTATGTAGCAAATTAAGCCAATTCTCGTATGCCCGCTACATGCTCAAAAAAGTATCTAACCAAACCACACTACTTAGTGCTTATCATGCCTATGTGGGATCCACTCTATCTTATGGGATACTTTGTTGGGGATACTCAACTAATAAAGAAATTGCGTTCAAGGCAAAAAAAAAGTGTATTAGATCAATATGTGGGATACACCAAACAAATTCATGTAAACCTCATTTCATAAACCTCAAGATATTAACCCTCCCGGCTTTATATATCTACGAGGCCTCAATTTTAGTTAAATCAAACATCAGTAGCTATGACACACTAACAAGCAGTAGACATAAAAATATATTACGCAATAAAACATCCCACAGTGCAGTATATAGCAATAGTATTTTCTGTATGAGCATAAAAATATATAATAAGTTACCATTAGACATTAAGAACCTACATCCAATTGGTATTTTTAAAAGGAAGCTAAAAGACTTCCTGGTTAAAAAGGCATATTACTCCGTAAAAGAATTCCTTGAAGAAAAATACTGAATTAATATTAAAATAATTGTGGTACTATTATAATGTGATATAAATTATAAGAATAGTATAATATAATATAAAATGTATGAATAATGTTATTTAATATAATACAATGCAAACTGTAAAACTGGAATATTGAGTATGTTTAATGTTTAATTATTAACTTAATATTCATAACTATTTAAATTGCAATGCCTTAACAGGCAACTAAGTTCTAAGAACCTACCTATTGTTAACATCTCCAAATTCTGTACACTTAGTTCGCAATAAAGAATTTGAATTTGACTTGATATTTTTTTACTAGCTTCCGCCCGCGGCTTCGCCCGCGTGTTATGTCGATAAAAAGTAGCCTATGTCCTTTCTCAGGCTCTAGACTATCTGTGTACCAAATTTCATTTAAATCGGTTGAGTCGGTTTGGCGTGAAAGCGCGACAGACAGGCAGACAGACAGAGTTACTTTCGCATTTATAATATTAGTAAGGAAGTAAGGATGTATGTTCATCGATATTTTCATTTGTGTACAGTTTTTTTTTTTTTTTCATTTGATAGAGGTAGCTTGCGCTGTGGTCCCAAATAAATTTTATTAGCTTTGCTTGGGTAGTTTTTGAGTCAGCTTCAATAATACATACTTATGTTATTTAATAATCATTGTCATTACGATGAGATTACGTCATGAAAATTGGATAAGATTAAATATTACAGAGCAATTTCCGTATTGTATAAAACGATAAGATAGTGAAAATAATCAAACCTTTTTTATATAAGCACTGAATACAAATACCAAAGTGTTTTAAATTTGTTCAGAAGAATACCTTCCTCTGCACAACTACCTACCTGCTATGTAAATAACAGTGACTGAGTCACATAGAACATCGTCTACATAATATACTAAGTGGGAAAAATACGTAATTATTGAAGCTAACTCAAAAACTACGCAATCAAAGTTAATAACATTTATATGGGACCACCTCTGAAGCATGACCTACCAAACAAAAAAAAAGAATCATCAAAATCGATTCATATTTGGCGGAGAAATCTTGTAACATACACAAAAAAAAAAACGTACTGACCAATTGAGAACCTCCTCCTTTTTAAAGAACAACAACAACAAGTCGAGCAACATGACGTCGCGGATCGTAAGACAAAAAAAAGTATGTAATGATAAATGGAAAATTCGTGTGTGATTTTAGCTAACGCGGTATTAAGTAAAGATAATCGCATAATTAATACACACGACATATTTCATAACAAGAGCAAATATACTAACTGTAAACCGTGCAAAGATCAATTTTTACGACATCATAGCGTAAAAATTGATCTTTGAACAGTTTCAAAGGACCAAAAAAGTATGTAATGATTTAGAGAAAATCCGGCGGTTTTAGTAAACATGGTGGTAACAAACAATGCTAAACGTTTACCTAGTCAACACGTCATCTTTTTTAACATGAGTAAATGTTCAAAGTTCGCAGATCAATTGTTACGACATGATTTGCTAAATTGTTATATTTTATCGTGATACGAACAAACTATGACGCCTGTGCAAGTGGTTTTAATGTATGTAGCGGCATTTATCATAATAACCAAAGCTGTTTTTATTTGTGCTTTTGAAATCCAGTGGCATTGGACATTGTGACTACAAGAAGAGTTAGGCAAGCCTAGATCTAGCGATGACGTACCTACTTAATTTAATTAAATTAAATTAGTTATGTTTTGCACCTCTATTTAACTTCAACCATTAATTGACTCCTATCCTTGTCTACAGAATTACATTAGGTACATTGTATGATAATAATTGAATGAATCAAGACAGCAGGCGTAGCATGAGCACCATTTTGTCGAAGGAAGAGTAGACAAAAATGACGTTCCGTGTAGACAGTACGACGGCAGCTAAGTAAAAAGAGTCAACTGCACTTTTAACAAAATTCACTCTTTTACATAATTCGACTCAGAATTCTTTGTTTTGTTTCAAATTGTCTTCACTTTTTTTTTTTTTTTTTTTTTTTGTGGCTTCGCACGGTTTGTGCATTTAGCCAATGTCACGTTTAGTTTTAGTAGATAGTAGAAACAAAGGTAGGGAAACGAGAATATTATTAAAAACGGAATTTAGGTTAGGAAGGTATATAGGATCAGTATTTATTTATAAAGGATACCATAATGAACAAATTATAATGACGAAAAATTACAACTTAATATTATTTAAAATGATGAATGAGACTATACATTTATATACAGGAAAGCTATTTGTGCAGAGTTTGTCTTCACTTGCTTAGACAAATTTCAGTTGTCAGTGTGATTTTGACAGTAGGGATAGAAAACTTTCTTCCGAAATAGTCTACATATTAAAAGGCCTAGACAAAGATCGATATAAATGAAAGACAAAATGACAGATTGTAGAAGGATTTCTACGGTGCGATGTCAAAAATGAAGAAACGAAATATCACTTTGTATAGAAAAAGCTATGTCTATTCTTCGTAGAAATAGAAAGCGCCATGCTACGCCTACAGGTCGCATACTGTTTGGGCTGCTATCCAAAACTTCTGGGAAGTCTCAAAATTGCCATTTAGAGAATTTTCACGGTTTTGATGTAGGTATAAGCGTACGACGCCATTTTATACTTGGAAATCTATAAACCTTGAATGTACCGTCTCAAATTGGGATAGAATGGGCTGGTGAGCTGTCCATTCGGTCTTGACGCAGAGCGTTCGATTTACACCTCTCCCCAAACGGCGCATGCGTTATTATCGCGCGATAAAAACGCGCCTGTGGAGGAGAGGCTTCACAAAACGTCATGTTGAAAAGAATAGTCCGTTTCGTTTTTTCAACGTGACATTTTGCGAATCAAATATTCTGCGTCAAGACCGAATGGACAGCTCAGAAGCCCATTCAATCCTTATTTCAGACAAAAGAAGAGGTGTTCGAACAGAGGATTCACTCACTCGAGATTCCTTTACAATAGGTAAGTACCTATAGGTATTGGAGTCGTCTCTCCAGATTACTCAGATGTGATTGAGTAGGAGTATTTTACCAAGGTAAAATAAGCCACGAGCCCCTCAAATTTTGGATACTTTTATTGTCTTCTGTTGCGGATAACTCGACTATGCTATTCGCTTCCTCTTGTGTTCTGATGGTACACACGGCTACACATCAAGCTATACATTTCCAGTAGAAGCTGACCTCGCATTGTACGGAAATCCTATACAATGCGAGATCAGCATAAACTGGAAATGTATAGCTTGATGTGTAGCCGTGTGTATTAACCATCACAGATAGAATTTATTTATTTATTTAAAAAAAGCACAGCCACATCACATACTACTACTACTACTACTAAAGGACTAATGTACATGACAATTACGGCGTACATAGCATTGAATGATTAGACAATATCTTCACACAGAATTTATAGGCCTCAACCGCAAGTATAGCCGCAGCCGCACGTGTCGAACGAAAATTAAGGTACGCTTGCTACGGTCGGTCCGTGGATGGGTGACCATCCAATACAAACCGAAACCCCGCCGTGCCTCGAAAAACACGTCAAGCTGTTGGTACCGGCAGTCATTCGTATATCTTTGACAATCGGTACGGATACTTGGAAACTCGAAAGTTTGACAACCAGTCTTACCAAGAGGTATCGGTGTCGGGTTATCCAGTGACTGCCTATCTGAGGCAGATGCTGAAGTATCCAAAGTTTACACCGGTTCTACGGGTTCCGTTTACCCATAACATTACTAATGAACCTGAATTGCCGGTTATGTATTTAGTACATAAAAAGGGATAAATAATTGATGTTCCAATTGGCACTGAAAAGAAGAAAGAAAGAAAAATGCGTTTATTGGCATTGTAGCAGAAAAATACACCTTAAAACTATAAAAACAGAAAACAACCATTAGAATGCCAAAAGGGCCTCAGCTCAGCATAATGTCAGATGGAAACACAAAGTGTACCACCTGACGCTGATTTTCAGCTGCAACCCACGAGTGTCATACGCTAGAATATTATTATAATAAAGTAAAAAACTGCCTGCGCATGTCAAAGCCACCTGGGCTCACGACTTCAGTCTGTATGTAGGTAATCAGTCCGAATTTTTCTGGATTTGACTGATTAAAAAGTCAAATCGATAACCCAGAATAACTCAATTAGTACAGTAGCCGCGAATGAATAGATGTAATGCCGAAATTTTTTCAACAAACTACTCAAAGTGCTATATTAACACCCAGATAGGTACCTAACGCAGAGGTCATTCACCTAATGTTCATAACCAATCAATCAATCTGCCTAGCCTTTTCCCAACTATGTTGGGGTCGGCTTCCAGTCTAACCAGATGCAGCTGAATACCAGTATTTTACATGGAGCGACTGCCTATCTGATCTCCATAACCCAGTAACTGGGTAATACGATACCCCTTGGTAAGACTGGCTGTCAGACTTTCGGGCTTCTGACGACCCGTAACGACTGTTAAAGATCCACGAATGACAGCCGGGACCAACGGCTTAACGTGCTTTCCGAGGCACGGAGGAGTCTCGGTATGTAAAGATGGTCACCCATCCACCGACCAACCCCGGCAAGCGTAGGTTAACCTGATGGATCGCCCCGGTCTGGCTGTCATTACTTAGCCACGAGCTCCTCGTGTTCCTAATGTGCATAACCATAAAATCTATTTAGTTTTTTTTTTGTACTTTGAGGCTATGTCGCAAAATAATGGTATTTTAGAAATAGTTGCTTTGAGCACTAACTTGACAAATTTTCTAAATTAGTAGAAGATAGAATACCCATACTAGGTACCTACTCTTTAATTACACGAAACTTTAGAGTATACATAGGTATTAGAAGTAATTATAAACCTACTCTAAGCACGAAAGCCTAAAATGTTGAAGTATTTCATGATCAGCTTATAATGTTCCCACTGCTGGGACACAGGCTCTGTGAGATCTAGTGAGCTGTATCCATCACACTGGCCCTGTGCGGGTTGGTAGATATCACATGTCTTCGAATTTTTATTTCTAGGACATGTTTCCTCGCGATGTTTTCCTTCACCGCTTTGAGAGCAGTGGTGATGAAATAATTTACGCAAAGTAACGCCTGTCTAGGTTCCAACCTAAGACGAGGAACAAAAAAAACTTTTTTACAAAAAATTAAACCGACGAAAAAAGAACTGAAAATCGAAAAATAAATAACTTTATTTTCGGAAGTCGGTGTCTTCGCTTTTCAATTTTCGTTTTTTGCCACCGGCTTCCGAAATTAAAGTTATTTATTTTTCGCTTTTCAGTTCTTTTTTCGTTGGTTAAATTATTTGTAAAAAAGTTTTTTATTTTTCCTTTTTGAGTTACCATTTTCTCCAGGGTACTCCAGGGGGTTACTCTAGGTTAAAGACCTGGCGTTGATGATGAGTGGTTGTGTCATCAGAACTATGTATGTGTGCAAAATTTCAACAGAATCGGTTCACAGTTGAAAATTCAGTTGGTGAAAGATCAATCAACCCCATTCTTTCTACCTTTAGGGGTGGATTATATATAGTTTCCAATTTTAAATGGCACCAACTTCGAGGTACACCCTAACCCAATAAAAAAAAAAAAATTTCATATCGGATTACTCACTAAAAAGTTATGCGTGATCATAAATATATTAAAAAAAATTAAAAAAGTATATACGGGTCGAATTGAGAAACTCCTCCTTTTTTTTTCGTCGGTTAAAAATTAGTAAGTCGCGAGCTGCTACCACTGGGCCACCACTGCTCACAGTGAGCAGATTAGTGTTTGAGCTTCCTGTTAAGACCTATTAGTTAGACCAACTATTAATATCGCAAATATGAAATGAAATGATATTTATAGATCAGAAAATCTTGGCAAACATTACAATACTCAACAGAAATGGACTTTGTATTTGTCCATTGCAGTTACATGAATCAAGGAAAATCTATAAATTATATTATGAGTAATAATGGAATCTGTTGATGGCTTTGCGTTTACGTTACGTAAAAGGAAATAAATTGCAGAATACGTAAAGAAAAACCGGCCAAGTGCGAGTCGGACTCGCACACGAATGGTTCCGTACCACCGTGTGCTACTTTTGTTTTGCTAAATATTGTACGGTGTGCCGTACAATATTTAGCAAAACGATCGAAAATATCACGTTTCTTTTACGGGGACCCCCTTTAATTTTTAACTTCATTTTATTTTTTGTTATAGCGGCAATACAAATACACAATCTGTGAAAATTTACACTGCCTACCTATTACGGTTCATGAGATACAGCCCGCTGACAGACAGACGGACAGCGGATGTTTTTATAGGGTTCCGTTTGGAACCCTTCGGGTAGGTACGGAACCCTAAAAACATACAAAAGTCTAAAGGTAAGTATTTTAAGTTCAAATTACGGGCGCATTTTTGTTTATAAAACATTTTAGTCGGGTCGATAATTAAATATACATTCGAATGTTGAATAAGTACATTATAAGTAATTCGATGTACCAACTCAGTGACATCAACTCATTCTTAGGAACCTCACCGACGTAGGTAGATGCAGGCGAAGTTACTTAATATAGTCTATTCTAAAAGTATCTGTATAAAGCCTAAACAAACCCCGTTCAGGTTAAATTCTTACACAATCACTCATTAAGCCGTTCGCGTTGGTCCCGGCTGTCATTTGTGGATCTTTAACGGTCGTTACGGGTCGTCAGAAGCCCGAAAGTCTGACCACCAGGCTTGCCAAGGGGTATAGTATTACCGAGATAATGGGTTGTGGAGGTCAGATAGGCAGTCACTCTTTGTAAAATACTGGTATTCAGCTGCATCCGGTTGACTGGAAGCCGGCCCCAACATAGTTGGGAAAAAGGTTAGGCAGATGATGATGAACTTTGTATCTCATCACTTTTGACCACAATTTTTGTTTAAATGTAAACAAAATTATTAAATGGCAATTGATAAATAATGAGGTTATAAAATTAACCTCAAAAAAATAATGTGAAATGAAAACCATTTATAAGGTGGTTCAAAAGTTAGAATCATGGGTTTAAGTATTGAAATAATCAAATCAAAGCACCCAATTTGTAATTGGCATCCACAGGTACATTTTCTGATCCATTTGTTTTCATTTTATTCAGATACTTTTCAAACAGACTATACAATTATTTAAATATATTTAAATTAATGTTCCTTCTTTTTGTAGTCATAAACCTGTCTGACCTTGTCTATACAAAACACATTATAAAATTATGGCTTCAAAAGAAATTTTACCAGCACTTAAGTAATTCATTGTTTTTTATCTGAATTGTATATACAGGGTTACTGGTAACTCGACGTATTCCTTGCAGGACGTCATAGTAGGGTTAAAATGCAACAAATTAAGCCACCAAATGTTCTACCGAAATTCAGTAGTTTTTGAATTAGTTAAGCTGTACTGGAAGTGTGTGTGTTAAGGTGAAAGCGTCATTGTACCGTGACATTTAAACTTTTTTACGTTTTTTGCATTTTTCATATCTCTATTCGGTTGTATGTTGACCATGTTGATGTTGACATACAACCTGACATTGACATGCAACTTGCAAATAATGTAAGAAATTTTGAATTTCGCGAGCTACCTTCGTGCATTCCACTTAAGGGTCTTTTAGCATATAAGTAATGCAAATACATTTTTCTTTCTTTCTTTCTTCTTTTTTACTGCAATACTAATTTAGATTCTTAATAATAACTCACCTACATTACACATTAAAAGCAAGCAAAAGAATTATTTAAAAAGAACAATACCTTTTATGTAAATAAGCATAAGTCTAGAAGCAACAAAATTCTGTAATGGCATTGACCTGAAGTTGGCTTTATTTCTTGGACATGCGAAACATATTTTATCACAACACTTTTATGTTGAGGTCATTAAATATTAACAGATTTAATTGCTTATTGAGGGACTTTTTGACCGCTGAAGCTCTGCGCCGCTATACTTGGCTTTAAGTAACTTAATAAGAGAGTGATTGCTAAATAGTCAAGTTATTACCGTCATTTAATTGATGTCCATTCACTTGTCTTTCTGCCATCCTGCAATCTTTGTTGCAAAAACAATTATCAATATTATCACGTCTTGTGTGATCACGTTAACAATAGAGTAGATTATCCTCACTCGCGAATTCCAGTTTCTTCCTGGTAATGCGGACAATAAAACGGGTATACTATCATCTATTACTAAGTACGGAATTTAATACTAGAAATAGATTCAAATAAACTTTCCGACTAGGGAAGGTGACCGTAAACGTGAGTTCAGCTAAGGTTAGGATAGTGAACTATACATACACACTACACACACGGACTGCCGCAGTCTTATGAAACGAAAGAAGAACAAAATATCGATTACACTAATATTTCCCTTGAAAATTATGAAACTGGAAGTCGTGCAATTCAGCGAGCAAGCAAGTTACGAATGAAAAAATCAAACGTTATGTCACTGTCAGTTTGACAGTGGCAGATAAACTTTTTTTAATTCAAGCAAAAACTACGCTTTTGAGACCATGTTGCCATAGTAAAATGTTCTTATAATTTGGTTTCGTTTATCAGTCTAGTCTTCAGAAAGAACACATAGTAATAGCGCGGGCGGGCGATAGGATGCGACGCGGTGGGTCGGGGCTGGGCCCCGGCCGCGGCTGTCCGGGGTGGACGGGCCGTCGTGGAATCGGATACACTTGTTGATGGGGTCTTAAGTTAAGCATGGCGAGCTGATACCTGTCGGGAGTGCGGCGAATGTACAAGTACTTAACAGGTACTTTTTTTGTTAGTTGTAATTGTAAGCATTCTTGTTGTTCTATAGTACATACTAATTCCATGCTTCAGATACATCTGATTGGATAAACATTCATTCTATCCTTCATTCATTATGGTGACCTGTCAACAAAAAGTGTCAGCGTCAGAAACAAGAAAAGCGAATAGATTTCCAGACAATCAAGACTACGTTGGCAAAAATTATTTATAATGGCAGACAAAAGGAAAACCAAAAAACGTAAAGAGGTAAGATAGATCTACTATTCACAAATACACTCGCTTAGGATTACCCAATTACACTTCATCGTTGTTGTTTTTATTCTAAGTTTCCATAGTGCGGATGCGGCCTGTGGATTTTCCCCGATTGCAAAAGATTTTCTGTTACTTTTCTGGATCTAAGTTATCCTTATATGTGTAACTAAACTTAAACAACCTAAAATGGCTATTTTACGTCAAATTTTCACCGTTTCCCGTGATATTTACCGAATGACGCATCCGTTTCGATTTTATGTTTAGTTCATTGCCTGGCCGAAAACCAACGGGTTTTGTGCGTAGTTCTTCAAGATCAGCGTCATCATATGAGCGCAGTGTCAGCTATTTTTGGGAGTCCTTTGTTTACTGCGACTATTTACCAAATAACCAGATGATACTATCAAGTCATGTCAAAGACCCTAATTTTATTTATCGTATTCACAGTTCTAAAAAAAGTGCTAAGTAATTGTTAATTTTTCTTTCACCTGTGCCTTAGTATTTTGTAAAAGTCCTGAAAAATTAAAAAGTGATCCTCATTGTTTATTGGACCACCATTTAGATATAGTTTTGCATGCATTAGCTTAATAATTGTCTTTTTGTTTACAGCGTAAAAAGGTTTGATACATTTTATTTTGCACACTTGCACAGTTGATTAAACACCAATTTGAACATAATTAAAATGTTTCTAGTCACTGTATTTAAGGTTTTGCTGGCAAAAACGAATGGTCACAGTCAAGTAATAATTGTTTTTGTGTTTATTTAATCGCACAACACATTTGCACAGGTGTAAAATAATTGTTTTTATACTTTATCTTTTAGTTATATGCCTTCAATGTCAGTTCCAGAATTAAGAATACTTTTTGGTTTTCATTCTTGGATCCATTTTTATTTATATCGTCAGTGGAAAGGCGAAAATGCTAAAGCGCCAAAATGTTACTTTTGGGAAATTAACTTTGCCTTGTGTGTGTTTTGAGTACCATTTTGGTGCTTTAGCATTTTCGTCTTTCCACTGACAATATCTATTTTAAAATTGTTTTAGTTCCATCACAATTTTGCCACTCTACCTTTTTATGAATTTGATAATGTTTCCGACTATGTTATATTATTTACAGTTTTAGCTTTGCTAATTCACATTGAGGATGTCACAGGGACATGAGAGTTACACTTAGCACTATTGGGTAGTTAGCATCTAATTCATAAACAATTTATTTCTACTATTTGCTCTACTAAAGATACAAAGGATATTTTAATAACAGAATCATACTGTTATTCATTGTAGTTCAAGTGCGTTTTCTTTGATATCACTTGTAAAAAAAAACTCAGCACTGAAACAGTTGGATCATTAACCAGAATTTTTTAATCTGCAATATATTTTTTTTAACCTCAACGGGGCAGCTCCTTGCCTTCATCTCACCTGATGGTAATTGATGATGAGGCCGAAGGTGGAAGCAAGCTTCACCCGGAATCCTCAATCACAAAGGAACTGGTTATCTTACCTCTAGCTGCCGAAACACAACAATGCTGTTATGGTGAAAGACTTAGATAAGATGGTGCTAGCTAGCCAGGCAGACTTAAAACAATTCCTACCAAGAACCAAACCAAGCAGAAAACTTTGCCCCTGCTGTGAATCAAACCTGGGACATCTGGGTCTGAGATAGGGGGTTTTACTAAACTAAACACACCCCACTCTAAACCATAGAGGCGGTTTCTATGGTTCCTCCTCCATGATAACTATTCCTTCAATTATTCGGTACTCTTCTCTCTTCTTCTATAACTCTATATAGACCTCCATCTTTTTCAATGAAGTTTACTGTAGCTAATGCAGTTTAACCATAGATATCCATCGAGTTTAACTCTGTATTTAGTATCTTTGCATGCAGGCTCAAAATCAAATCAATCTGTACACAGAACAGAGGCCCTAGACAAAGTGACATTCTATCAGCGATAATGATGATGGAAAAGGCAAAAATGTATAGGACTGACATAAGCTATCGAAAACCTTACGTCAATCCTGTTGAAAGTCGTTGTAGAAATATGAAACACTTTCTTAGCGATTTTCACTTGTCTAGGCCCTCAGTTATGTTTTGAGTAAAACAGTGTCTGATATTTTTGACTTTTAAAAGTCAAACAAGTTTATCATTGGAAAGAATATTAGTCTAATTTTTAATTGGGTGTTACACTAAAGATATGTTATCTCAGCTAAAAACTTATAAGATTATTCCATTGCCATGAGATATGTACTACTTCTGAGTTTAGCAAGAAATTAAGTGCCTAATTATAAGAATTCGTAAGTCGTCATCATCATCCACAACCCAACTTCACCCACTGCTGGGCATATGCTTCTCTTTTCTTATGCCAGTCCCCACGCTCCTGTGCCAGCCTCATCCAGCACGCGTAGCATGACCACCGTAGAAATGGGATTTGTCGACGGAAGAATAGACTAAATGACCGATAAACAATCACAATCTGTCATTTTGTCTATTCGTCCGTCGACAAAACCCGTTTCTGTTCATGCTACGCGTGTTGGTTTTGCTCGCGATGGCAACAATGTCGTCCGCCCATCTCGCCGCCGGACGACCAACATCTCGTCTTCCAGTCCGTGGACGCCACTCTTTTTAGTCACTTTGCTACAAATCAGGGATGATGCAGATGAACATTTTTTAACCTAGTTAAAAAAAGGAGGAGGTTATCAATTCGTCTGTTTTAAAAAAAAAACCTTTTCTCATCCGGTTTGCGGATATTTGGAGGATCACATCTGCGGACGCGGATGCGGATGTTAAGATATTTTTTTCCATATGTCACTTTGCGTCGGTGGCATTGTAAATTAAATTTTTAAACAATCTATCAACATCCCTGCTACAAATATGTATGCCGAAAAAAACCTCTCGCCCAAAGTTCAATCAACTTATTCATGTCAACATTAACATGAATTTAATAACAAAACCAGAGATAATACCTCCTCCATTCTGATTTCCTGATACTAACTCCCTTATCATAGCAATAATAATTTAGGATCCAAACAATGAAATGTTATGTAAACTTCTATTATGTTTTTATTCAACACTACTCTACTAGTGTTCTAAATAATGTGCAGTCTTATCAATGCGGAGACATTAGTTCCGGCAGATCTAGGAACGAAAGATTAGTGTAAATTGTATTGAATTCAACGATATATGAATTATCGTTTTTGAATTGATGACGTGATTTAACTTTTCTGGTACTTAGTTTGAAAGGTCTGTCTTTGAAATTACAAGCACAAATGAGACATTAACGTTGTCTCTATGGTCCGCAATGATTGGGCAATTACCTTAAAGTTGCGGTCACGGTTTTCCATCGAGTGGTCCTCGGGGGGTCCCCGGCCTGCGCAAACGCATGGACGTATGGGCTACCGTAATATTAATAAACACAGCCTTAAATATGACCACGCATTTCTGATACATACACGCTGTCTGTGTCCTTAAACGTCATCTATTACTTAGTTGGAATGATTAATTATCCCTGCAAAGTAATAAAATAAAAATAAGAAATCGGTACAGATCGCGGTCACATGATCGCCCCGAATGTGACCACGTTTACCGCTTATACGACTTATAATTCAAATATACATGACTCGTATTCAACTACGGGAATTTACCTTAAAGTGCAAAGTCCACTACCTCTGTTAAATTCGATAAAGTTCTGTTAACACCTCGGTAAACGAGAAAAACCGAACATGTTCTAAAATACGTAATGCACTTCTAATCTGTTTGTCAAGCGTGTCTGTATAGAGCAACAAATCATTATGATTGTTCACGTTTGTAGAGTGGTGTGAATTTTCAACGTAAGCACGAAACTACTTTAGAATTTCCTTGTGATTTTGTGTGCCTCAGCGTCATCCTCTTGGCAGGACCGTCTTTAACACTTGCCCTTGGCACTTTAGGATAACGGGGCTCCTATAGAGAATGCAGGATGCAAGGGCGAACGAAGCGAACTTGAAATGGCTCCCTGCCTCGGATAGGTTAAGTTTTCTTTTGACTATTCCTACAGAAATAGAACGCCTATTTCTGTAGGAATGGTCAAAAGAATTAGGCGTTACTTTGTCGACTTATACAAAAAACTTTGAATACTATGAAAATGTAGTATGTGACCTGGGATAAGTTAGGTTTTCTTTTGACAACCTCTAGCTACGTTGGCACGAACTAGGGGGCCCATGGAACGTGGGGCCCTGGCCACAAGCCCAGAGTAGCCAAGGAAAAAACGACCTTGTCTCCTGACTTATCCCAATTTATTTGGGGTTGGCGCTGCATGGGCTTTCCTTCCATACATCTCTATTGCCTGGTTTATACGATGGCAGTGACTGGACCCAGTGGCTCGGAATTTCGGACCCAGTCAGTGGGTTCATGTAGACGAGATCGGCAGTTAGTCAAATGAGGGACAGTCACCTACTGGGCCTGAAAATAGACGGGTAGGTCAGTCAACAGGACTGACTTGAGGATGCGAAGTCAACAATGGACTGGGTTGAAACTAGTGTCTACACGAGCCCAACTGTCATATTTCTAGGCTCGTATAAACCTGCGTTATATGCCGTCATCTCAAAAATCTCGTAAACCCCTTTCTTTTTATGTGAGTCTCTAAATTAAAATGAGGAAACATTGCTTAATTTTATTTTGTTTTTCGAAATGTGGCAAGCACTTGAATGGTCCCATCAATTGGGTAGTTTCATTCGTATGACAAATTGCCCACATAAGCATATTGCAATTTGACATAATGGCAATTGTTAAAGTTGAAATGACTTAACAGTACGCCTGACCGCGCTCAATTGACGATGTCATATAAAATCAAGATGATTGGCCGTCCGATCTGTTCTGCTCCATTTCAAACTTAGATCGGGGATCGGGTGCTAAATTGGAATTGAAGCCATTAATGAGCTTCGGGGATCCCTTCGATTAAAATGAGGTCCTATTGTCATCTTTATCCCGTATCGGCTTACTGTGTACGTCTTCCCTCTATTGTGCCATTCATAATCATCTGATCTTTACTGAGCTACTTTCTGATAGAAAGTATTGGTCGAGAATATCAGATATTTCATCATATTATCTCTATCCACGCAGTTAATTACTAGAACTACGAATATTCCATAATATTTCATCAGACACGATCTGAGGGCCTGAACAAGTGACAATCGGTTCGAAAGCGTTTCGTAATTCTACGACTTTCAACAGGATTGACATAAACTTTTCGATAGCATAAGTCAGTCCTATACATTTTTGTCTTTTCCATTATCGTTATCGCTGATAGAATGTCACTTTGTCTAGGGCCTCTGTTCTTTGCATCTCCAACATACAACTGAGGCAAATTATCCCAATGCTAATCTGTGTCCTGGGAGTCCATCACATCAATCGATTATGCTTATTATTACAGTAGTATAATCAGCTTATTATTACAGTAGGTACTTAGTCTTAAAAAACAACTGCTAAATATAGAATTTCTTTCTCAATCTTTAATCGAGAAACATGCGAATTTGTCCAAGGAAACATGCAAACACTATAATGTCCCATACTATTTTACAAAAAAAAAAACAACTGATCCCTAGTTTTTGTCGAGTTAATCTTACTTAATATTATAAATCCAACTAATATCATAAATTTGGAAGTTTGTGTGTTTGGTTGTTTGTTGCTCAATCATGCAAAAACGGCTGAATGGATTTGAATGAAATTTGGCAAACAGATAGTTTATAACCTGGATTTACACATAGGATACTTTTTATCCCGATATTCCCACGGGATCGAGACTTACGCGGGTGAAACCGCGGAGCGCAGCTAGTACTTTATACGGTACAGTTGTTCATAATGATTAGTACAATAACCGCTTAAGATATTTTCAGTTATTTCAATTCAATTACACCTTGTAGTTGTATCCACTTAAAATTGGCGATCAACATACTTTTCTAGACCACTCCATATATTTCCAATGTCTTATTTTATATTTACATTTACAATCGGCCAGCAATGTTTTCCTTTTAATTTGTTCCATAGGTGAGTGGCCCACTTTCACCGGTTCTGGCCTTATTATAACTGTCAATATGCTTTATATTCTGCGTTGTACGGTTGTGTTGTGTAGCTATGAGGGAATTTGTGAGTATTTTTTTCTAATATTTGGGATATTCTGTGCAAATTTCCATAATTGATTGATCTTGTGACGTATGTTCAACGGTAAAATACGTTCCATTCCAATTGTCAAGTTTGTGTTAAGTGATTGTGAATACTTGCCGCTTTTTGCTTGTGCTTTAGTGTGATTTTGTGAAATTGAACAGTTTTTTAAATAGCCCATCGACCAGGACAGAAGGCTTAGAAATAGTTGAATGTTTAATCTTACCTATAAAAAAATAATCAAAATCTGTCCATTTTAGTGACAAACCGGAATATTGCTGCAACTTGGTACAACTATTTCATCATTGAGAATTACCTATCAAAAACTACCAACACATCATGAAACTCCACATAATCTTCAAAAGTTCAAACGTAACATAAACTAGGCCACATGTTCAAACTTCCACTATGCTATCGCCCATCATTCATTCACTATCTTCCTGTAACACATTACTCGTAGGTGTAATCTAAATAGACACCATTTACTATGTCATTAACAAGGCCAAAGTCACGGCCACGGCTAAAGCCGACGGCTATAGTCCGACAAATATATTTGTGAATGTAATGGCGGCGCTGCTAGTCAAGGGAGCTGCCAAAAACCTGTCAAATCCAGTACATTTCATATTAGTTCCATATTTCTCCACATGCATTACTGTTGGTCTATGACGAGACAGTGACGTCGGCGTCGGTAGCGTTGTTTTCGCGCCATTCGTGTGTGTGTGTTAAGATTTTTACACTTGTTTTTTTTTTATGTTTAATGGAAAGAACCAGATTTTATCAGAAAACGAACAATTGATCTAAGTATTTGTATGAAACATGAGACACGGGAAAGAATCCATCGGCTTGGAATTTTGTCCCTCATTTTTCATCAAATATTTAATTAATTTCATTGAATCCATCATGATCAAGTGTCCTTTATCCCAGATTATTTAGAGTCGATGTTTCTTTTTAACCGACTTCTTCAGAAAGGAAGAGGTTCTATGTTGTATGTTCATCGATATTTTCGCCAATTGTGAACCGATTCACAAATTTCTTTTTAGATCGAAAGGGTATACTCCCGTGATGGTCTCATAATTTTTTTATTAACTTTGCTTACGTAGTTTTTGAGTTAGCTTCAATAATTACGTATTTTTCCCACTTAGTCTATGTAGATGACATTTTATTTGACTCCGTCACTGCTATTTACATAGCAGATAGAGATATTCGAATTTGTGTGGGGTAGGTACCACAAATAAAAAGTGAAAAATAAAAACTTTTTACAAAAAAAAAACAACCGACTTCCGAAAAAAACGCAAAAACAGTGAAAAATAACTTTATTTTCGGAAGTCGGTGGCAAAAAACGAAAATTGAAAAGCAACGACACTGACTTCCGAAATTAAAGTTATTTTTCACTTTTTTTTGAGTTTTTTTTGAAAGTCGGTTGTTTTTTAATCCAATCCATTGCTGAGCTACATAGGGCTTTCACCCATTCGATGGTCTTCCTAACAGCTTGATAGCCTTCCAAACAATGGATTGCCATAACATTAGCTTCAAAGGGATCTATTTTGCTAATAATTCGTCATCCCACAAATTTCGCTAACATTTTCCATTTGGCTTCGGTTTTACGCTTACATTTTATAGTGATGCAAATTAATAATGATTTGTTATGATGTTGACACGTGCAGTACTTATGTGTTAGGTTCAGAGGTTATGCCCATAAGGAGGATAAATCGTGACGTGTGTGTCTCTTACATTTGTAACGGAGAAAGCTGAATTGCAGCTTTTCCTGAAGTGGAAGGCAGATTAAAAGACGAAATTCCCCAATAAAAAGGTTTGGACTTCAAAAAATACGCACATATTTACATGAACTCACATCTTTTCACCAAAGGGGTAGAAACAATAGTGACCTATGTCGTTACTTCTTCAATTTCACAGATTAAATTGCTGATTCTTTACATCTGTGTATTTCCAAATTCAAAGTATGTAGAAGGTTCAGCTCAAGGACTACCTTGTTGTTTCATGATGGAACAGCTGTTATAAGTAATTGAAACAACAAACAACCATCTAACTGCGTACGCGCAGAGCGGTAAAATTACAGTTAGAGAACAAAGGACGCGAAGCGTTCTGAAAGGGAAAGTTTCGCCTTAAGATAAAGCTGGGTTAAGTCTTAATTACTGCATACTTATTCTCTTAAGTCCTGGTGAAGCTCTAATAACTATTTTCTGAGAAAAACAACGATAATAATTTTTACCGACTGGAGGTTTACCAAACCGTCAAAGATTACAAAAAAAATATTTTGTAAATAAAAGAAATATTATTTTGCTAATCTAGATTAGATTTTAAGTTTAGACGATTGTATCTAAACAAAAAGATATCATTGACATTATGATATTGGCAACACGCACAGGCCCGCGTGGTGGATTACGGCCCACTCCCTCTCACCGAGAGGAGGCCTGTGTTCTAGAACTGGGAACATTATAGGCTGATTATGCTTAGCCAGTAAGCAAGTTGGTATCGGGGCTAACCGCCCAGGGTGCTCCTGACTTACATTAAAATATCGCCACTTGTGGATGCTATTTTAATAACTGAATGATTAAAACATACTACCTACTGTAATAAAATACATGACTGCTAAATCTATTTTACAGTCGGCCTCGGCGTAGTAGGACTCTTTTAACGAACTTCATTTATTACTATGACGTCAGACCTTACCCATCGTTACAATAAGACACAATACCTTCATTGTTTGTTGTTGTCGATAATAATACTAGGTCTTCATTATTGTCTGTGACTAATGAATGAATGTCGAAATTGTAAAGGAAAACCATCCGATATGGTGGTCATATCCGATCATCACCAAGGAAGTGTGTCTAGGAATTGACGTGCATTAAGACTCCTTGTGCAAGAGTTAGTCCGAGAAAAATCACAAATTTACTTCTATTAGGATTTTAGTGGTCGGAGTCCTAATTTTACAAATACACGATGTATCAGAAAGATGTGGTGGAAAAAATATCAACCGTCTCATACATATACTTAGATCGAATAGGTTTTGAAGCTTTGTACGGGACAGCAGATTTTTTTTTCTCGATTACAATGTTGGCCCATGGAGAAAGTTCAGTTTGATGGTCTCTACCACATCCTTTTTGACCACACCTTTTTGATACACCCTGAAGAGGTGTTATTCATTTAAAGTTAAGCAACAAATCTTTTGAACTTTGTTGTCTGAAGGCCAACCCATGAAGCCCGCCTATAAAAAATGCATTGATTGACGTAAGCTATCGAACGGTCATATGAATGTCGATTCTAAATATTTTATCGTTTCGGTTCATTGGTTATTGCCATTTGTCTCCACTGCTATTGAACTTGAGATTGTATTGTCGAAGCTAAAGGCAACGGAATCATATTCATGGATATTTTTTAATTGACTGTAGCCCTAAATCCATCCAGGGATGGGCCTCACCTTCTTCCAAACCTCTTTCATTTCTTCTTGGATTCCATGAATATGCCTACTCATAGTTATAATAGGTACCCTTTATTTGGTGTCGGCATCTACATCGCCACATGCGAACTACGCATCAAAGACCTGACGTCACATAAAAATCCTGACGTCGCATAAATCCTGCATCGCGTAATTAAAGTTTACCGTCCAATGGACATTTATATACCCGACATCAATCGTTGGTCAGTTGCCCGCCAGACACAACACCCTTTTCAATAGAAGAAGAGTGAAATTTACACCCTGTTCCTCATACCTCTAAAATTTTGTACACCGTACAAATTAAAAATATGAATTTAGAAAATTACATAAGATGCCTGGCACAAACGGCGGTTTTATCGCTAAAAGCGATAATTACTTATTTGACTTTAATTTTAACTTAACTTTTTTTTTGCGTAGTAAATGCTTACAAAATGATGATCAAACCGATGAATTTAAAACAGACACTAATTTAAAGTTTATCCCATTTCCAGGAGTTTGGAGACGTGCCTGAATCCGAGAAGGCGACGAGCGAGGAGTACTCCGTCGCCAAGTGGCTCAAGGCTAACGTGCCCACAAAGAAGACCAAGTTCTTAAACCATCACGTGGAGTATTTCACTGGTAAGTCCTTGAACCAAGCATTGGAAGACGTGTTCCATCTACCAACACGTACTGGCTTCACTGGGTCAGCATGCAGCTCGATGAATTATAGCCCACTCCATCTCGCAAAGAGGAGACCTGAGACTTCGGTGGAATCATTATTAAAGCATGATTATTAAATTTTGTAAGATCATTAAAGCCAAGCGCACATTACAACCACAATGGGCCGCAGCGCAACTCATTTTTAACTGATTTCTAAAAGGAGGAGGTTCTCAATAGGTTTTTTTTTGTGTATGTTACACGATTACTCCGCCAATGATGAATTGATTTTGATGACTCTTTTTGTTTGGTAACCTAGGTCATACGCCAGAGGTGGTCCCATATAAATTTTATTAACTTTGTTTACGCAGTTTTTGAGTTAGCTTCAATAGCTATAGCTTTTATGGATGATATTTTAAGTTCTCGTCACTGTTATTTACATAGCAGGTAGTGTATTCGAATTTGTGTGGGGCAGGTATGACAGCTATAAAGTGAAAAATAAAAAAAAAATACAAAAAAAAAACAACCGACTTAAAAAAAAACACTAACAAGTGAAAAATAACTAATCTCGAAAGTCGGTAGCAAAAAACACCGACTTCCGAAATTAAAGTAATTTTTCACTTTTTTTGTGTTGTAAAGTCGGTTGTTTTTTTTTTTTGTAAAAAGTATTTATCATATAAAAAAGTGCGGTGCGGCCCGCCTGTTCGTGGGTTGATTCATAGAAAATGTACGAAGAGGATTTTCGCAAGCGTTTCGTTACGGCACGGCCCTCTCCAATCCAGCCTTTATCCTACTGGCATGGCAGTGCCTATAGCTCCGCTCCGTTGTTACACCAGTATAACTGTTACTTCGATTGTGTAGAGAACGCACCATCCAAGGCATACCCGTTGACCGTTGTGACAAGTGACTTTTGCTGCTTCAGAATTTAAGAAATGTAATTGCAGTTATTGCACTAAAACCTGCATTACAAAGAGTAGACAATCTTAATTCTCGATGCAAAAATGGCATTAACCCGAAAAATAAGACTATATTTAAAAAGGAAATATTTATAAAATTTCCAACATGTCGGTGGCGTGATGCCAAGCTACGTAGCTGCATTTCCTTTCTGTTACGCCGTGTGCTCCGAAGAGCCGAACTTCCGCTGTAATAAAACAAACCTTTTAAATATTGAAAGAATTCCGACGGGTTTCTATTTTCAATTTTTACGAGCTGATTTTTGGCTATGTGGTTTAAAAAAGGAGTAGGATAATCTTTGTCTGTTGTTTTTTTTATATCGAGTGGGTGGGCAGGGTTCTTCTGTCTGCTAATAACAATATACTACGATCTCCAGAGCAGTGTTGGCTCAGGAGCTTTGGTGACCCAGTAATATCGGTCCCAAGTTGTAAATCATGGGTTTAAAACCAGTCAGGCGGTATGCACTTTACTTTCTGCTATTTAATTCCAAACCACACACAGACAGAGAATAAAAATATCGTGACGAAACCGGAATGTCTTGGAACCAAATATTCGAAGACATGTGACATCCATCAACCCGCAACAGATCCGCGTGGTGGATTATAGAGAGGAGCCCTGTTTCCCAGCAGTGGGAACATTACAGGCCAATCATGCTGTCCTTATTCGATCTCAAAACCGTCTGCCTTTATGGTAATTAGTGGAATCGTTGATACGTAGAAACATAATCAATTTGAAAAGAACGATCATTTATGAGTCAATTTCTTCCTGCATCAAAACAAATCTATTTTTATGGAATAACTAGCTTCGCCCCGCGGTTCCACCCGCGTAAGCCTCGATTCCGTGGGAATATCGGGATAAAAAGTATCCTATGTGTTAATCTAGGTTATGAACTATCTGTTTGCCAAGTTTCATCCAAATCCATTGAGCCGTTTTTGCGTGATTTAGTAACAAACATCAAAACACACAAACTTTCAGATTTATAATATTACTAGCTGCGCCCCGCGGTTTCACCCGCATAAGTCTCGATCCCGTGGGAATATCGGGATAAAAAGTATCCTATGTGTTAATCCAGGTTATAAACTATCTGTTTGCCAAGTTTCATCCAAATCCATTAAGCCGTTTTTGCGTGATTGAGTAACAAACATCAAAACACACAAACACACAAACTTTCACATTTATAGTATTAGTAGGATAGTAGGATGCGCCATCAATTGAACATTTGGACGTCCGACCTTTGCCACAGTCATGGTCATGGTCAGGTCACTCGTGAGTCGCGTCCGCGGCTGCTTGAAAGGGCACGAGACATCGACTAAATGAATAGTTAACTTATTTTTAACTTTGAGTATTATAGACTAGAGTTCTTTGTGAAAGAGTCTGGAGAAGTAAGCTACTCAATCTGTCTTTTCCCAACTATATGGTTGCTTCCTTCCAGTCTAACCGGATGCAGTAACCTGTGTTTTACATGGAGCGACTGCCTATCTGACCTCTACAACCCAGTTACCAAAGTCAACGTCTAATCATATATAAATTCAAACTAGCTTCCGCCCGCGGCTTTGCCCGCGTGGTATGTTGATATAAAGTAGCCTATGTCCTTTCTCAGGCTCTAGACTATCTGTGTACCCAATTTCATTTAAATCGGTTCAGTAGTTTGGCGTGAAAGCGCGACAGACAGACAGACGGACAGAGTTACTTTCGCGTTAATAATATTAGTAAGGATAGGATTTATAATTTATTTATAATTAATTAATTTATAACTTATTCCCATATAAGGCATTTTTGAACGTCAAAACCGTATCCCCCTTGGCAAGTCAAGTCTGGTTGTCAAACTTTTGAACTTTTGACAACCCATAACGACTGTCAAACATCTACGAATAACAACCGGGACCTTTTTATCGTGCTTCCCGAGAAACGAAGGGATCTCGATATGTAATGGTCATGGATGGTTACCCATACACGGACCGACCTCGGCAAACGTTGCTATCATACTTAATTCTGCCGTCAAACAGCGTCGTTGTGTTCCGGTTTGAAGGATATGGGTGCCAATGATATTACAGAAATAGTCGCATCTAACTGCGATACGTCTGGTATTCTAATTTGCATATATCCATAGACGGTTGTGACCGCTTATTATCAAGTGTGCCGCCTGTATGTTCGCGACTGATCATCCTTTCACCCGAAAGACGTCCACTGCTGGACGTAGGCCTACCCAAGCACCGCCATTTTTGGGGCCATGCTTGCCGGCGAGCGCTACTTCCAAGTTGCTCGCAGACTGCCAGGGTTACGGGAAAGTCCGAAAGGGATATCGGGACCCTTGGCAACAAGCAACTGAAGGAACACGGCTAGGTTTTAGTCAGTAAAAGTCTGACATGCCCTCCCGCTCCGCCCAGAGCGGGAGAAGTCATTTGATGGTTTACCAAGCTCAAAAAAAAAAAAGTTGCTCGCAGATTTTTTTATTCACCATTTTCCAATTATCCGTGTTTTCGCAATATCCCTAGGGTTTTCGCGAAAATTCAAATTATCAAATGACCCTGCGACATCTAACTTTTGTCCCAAAACCTTCTGCATGGGTCGAATACTTACTCTTCTTTCGTTCTTCGTGGCTTGTGCCGTATACAAATGTATTTCAAACAATTTTATTCAATTCCAAAAAAAAATATGATTCCTGATACTAAGTGTCGGCTCTTCGACAAGGCTTCTCTTTTAAAAGGAGAAATTCAGAGAGGGAAATGGAACGACGTGACAAAATGGTGGCAAAACGTGGATTCTATATTATATTTTAACAACTTATTTTTATGTACCTACATTCTAAGCAAATAAAGACCTATTCTATTCTATTCTAAAACCGCTACAAAGATAAATTTCCTACGTGTGACCTACTTAATTAAAAGTTTATCGCTTGTTCAATCAAATGTTTATACACCCCTTTGCCAAAAAATGGTCACCTTAGCAGTCATTGGCTTTTCTATGAATAATAATTATTAATATTTTATATGTCATTAGCATAAATGACTAGTAATTTCTTATTATCAATAAGAATAATAGTTTTTTTGGCTACACCCCTCTTCCAGCAGCGCAATTTTACTAGCTCTTATTGCTTTTTCTGCCATTACAATCGACACAAAGATATTTGTTTTATGTCTCAATAAGACTGGATTATGCGACAAACAGAAATTATTCTACTAAAAATAAAGAGAAGTTAGTTTTAGTTGCCAGGATAACCTTTTAACCGCAAACCCGCAAAAAGTTAGTAAACGCAAAAGTTTCTAATTTGTAATTAACTTTTTTTTCATACCCAGACTCTTTTATAAGTGCCAGTAACATAATTTGGCTATTAAAACCTCTTTACAACTAAATGATTACCAATAATGTAAAAAAATCAAAACCACCCGTTTTTTTTTTGCAAGGGGGTGTATAACATACCTTAGTTTAAAAATATGACTCACACTTAATACACTTATCAATAAGATTTTCCTAAAAAGTATATAAAGTCCAATTGCAAGGCAAAGGCTTGGCCCGTAACGACTTTCAACGGCTTAACGTGCTTAATGAGGCACGGAGGGGTCTCGGTACTCGGTATGTTAAGATGGTCACACATCCACGGATTGACCGCGCCAAGCGTAGCTTAACCTGATCGGTCGACCCGTGCGGCTGTTATTACTTACCCACTAGCCTTGCCTACCATTGAAGATATGTTAATAATTATTTTACAGGCACAAAAGCAGTAGATGCGCTGCTGACATCAAAATGGGCGACCGGCAAAAACCCAGTGTTCACGACCAGACACGAAGTCACAGACTACCTGCACACAATGTTGCTACACAAATTGTTTCACAGAGCTAAGAAGGTATGAGTAACACTTGAACTATTGATTATAGACCTCTAGGGGTATGAGAACAGGGTGTAAAGTTCACTCATCCACCATAGAAAAGGAAGGATCCTCCGACCAGACGGGTGTTGTGTCTGACGGGCAACTACACAACGATTGATATCGGGTTCTTGTATACATTGTCCATCGCACGGTAAACTTTAATTGCGCGATGCAGGATTTATGTGACGTCAGTTCTTTGATGCGTAGTTCACATGTGGCGATGTAGATACCGCCACAGTCCTACACGAAATTAAAAAAGGTAAGAAAAATTATTAAAGAATTAATCGCGAATCATATTTTAATCAACATACAAGCTGACACCGATTTGCAAATTGCAAAAAACGTAAGAAAATTTTAACTTCCCGGTCTACCTTGGCGCATCCCTGAATCGACGTTAACGACGTTGAAGCGAAGGTATGACGTCGATTGATAGTGATCATATAGTTATAAAAAAAACTCAGAAATAGAACATCGACCAAAAAATAATACTGTTGAATCATTCATGCTAATTCCAAAAAATCTATAATCAGGAACATTGCTTCTTAAACCACGTAATCAACAAAGTTTAATGCCTGGCCTTGGAAACAAGTTTGACTGAAATAATGATAAGGCAGATAATGATACAAAATACATGTCATGTTTATGCGTTAATTTTGGTATTACAAATGTCTGATAACAGACTACCACGTGGCCGTTTTTGTTATCTAGGGTTAAGGCCGTTTCAAATGGTTCATTCTTGAACGAATGGTAATGTAATTCTTGACAAAACGTCAGAAATGCTAACATTTCTGACGTTACCTGTTTAGGAGTATGAGGAACAGGGTGTAAAGTTCACTCATCCACCATAGAAAAGGGAGGATCCTCCGACCAGACGGGTGTTGTGTCTGGCGGGCAACTGCCCAATGATTGATATTGGATTTTTGTATATATGTTCACTGCACGGTAAACTCTAATTGCGCGATGCAGGATTTTTGTGACGTCAGGATTTTTGTGTGACGTCAGGTCTTTGATGCGTAGTTCGAATGTGGCGATGTAGGTACCGCCACACCCGTGTTAAGATTTATTAATATGAACCGTATGAAAAGTATTTTTTTTTTTTTAAGATTATGTATAATTTTTTTCCTTATTCCGCATTTTTTTTTTACAAATTGCCTTTGTATTGTTTTTGTCCTTAGGATAATGTCCTACTAAGTTCAAGTAGTAATATCACTTATATCACCTATATAAAATTGCATCATTTTTTATTTATGTCAATCGCTAGCTGCGCCTTGCGGTTTCACCCGCGTATGTCTCGATCCCGTGGGAATATCAGGATATAAGTATCCTATGTCCTATTTCAGGTTATGGTCTACCTATGTGCCACATTTCATCCAAATCCTTTCAGCCGTTTTAGCGTGAAAGCGTAACAAACAAACTCACTTTCGCATTTATAATATTATAGTTAGGCTATCACCTATACAAAATCTGCTTGATTAGTTATTTATGTCAATCATAATGAAAAATCCCATTCTAAATACTAAAATCATGGTTTTGTTTCATATATTTCAGGTTCCTGTGACCGAACAAGAGTTGAAAGGGAAAACTAAGAAGAAGGAATTGGAGAAATCAAGTAAAAGTGGAGATGAGAAAGATGGAGAGAAGAGTCAGGCTAGTGCCTGCGAAGGAAAGGTAAAGACACAATATTATTAGGAAAAACATACAAAAATAAGGGCCTTTCCGAAACATACAACACATAAATAATAAAAAAATAAAATTAAAAAAATTATTTCATAAAACAAGAACACATTGCACTGTATACATTGTAGATTATAAATTTTACATTTGTCACATTATAAGCACAATTATATAGAAATGATTAGTATTGGTAAAACACTTTCATAAATTAGGGACTTTTTACTTACGGATCATCATCATAAGAGCGTTCATTCTAAAAAGCTGGCAACGTCGCAAATATCTGTCAAATATTTACCATAAATAAATTCATATAAGTGCCAAATGTCATGATTTCATGGAATAGTCATTCAATACACTTATATAAACTTAGAGAGTTGTATTGCTGATTCTAATGTTTATAATTCTGTAAGACCATATTTGTTACGGTCGCGAATCATATTTTAATCAACATGCAACCTGACACTGACCTGCAAATTGAATTGAATTTCGCGGACTACCTTAGCGCATCCCTCTTAAACGTTTCTTAACAAATTTTTCAGGACACAAAAGATGTGAAAGAAAAAGAGAAGAAGAAACGCAAGATACGTCTGGAGATGCATATGGACCAGGTGTTCCTCGATACACTGGACGCCTACGTGTGGATCTACGACCCCAAGCCGTGGTACTACTGGCTGTGCGGCGTGCTGGTGGTCGTGGGCACCATCACTGTGTGCATGTTCCCGCTGTGGCCGGCTACCGTCAGGTAACTTAACTTTTTAGAAAATATTTTAAAATTAATGTCTACATTGTGCCGTAAAAGGTGAAAATGGATTAATAATTTAATAAGTACTGTGTGTGACATAAATGACGGTATAAAATGCCTTTAAGTGTGCGCAGCGTCGCGTCCGAGGTGGTTCACCCTTAGGCATGTTTGTGGCAATTAGTGCCTCTGAAATCGCACACAATGTGCGAGCGTGGTTTTGTGCTGCAGTAAAACAAATTATAACTGCTGCTAATCATAACCCACCCCTCCTTATAGGAAAAAGATGGCCGACATCGATTTATTCTCTTTTTCTCATTCTAGAAAGGGCGTATACTATCTAAGTATCGCGGCCGCCGCCTTCCTAGTGACAATCATAGGCCTGACAATACTGCGAGTGGTGGTGTTCTGTCTCGTGTGGATGGTCACTCTGTCGCGACATCATCTGTGGCTGCTGCCCAACCTTACAGAGGACGTCGGCTTCTTTGCATCATTCTGGCCGCTGTACAAAGTGAGTATCCTTACATATATTATAAAACAAAGTCCTCCGCCGCGTCTGTCTGTCGTCCTGTTCGTGATAAACTCAAAAACTACTGCACCGATTTTCATGCTGTCTTCACCAATGGATAGAGTGATTCTCGAGTAAGGTTACGCGGGTGAAGCCGCGGGCTTAGCTAGTTAATAATAAACTATTATAATCAGAATTAGCAAGCAGAGGGGCTTGTGGCTAAGTAATAACAGCCGTACGGGTTGATCGATCAGATTAAGCTACGCTTGTTGCGGTTGATCTGTGGATGGGTGACCATATTTACATACCGAGACTCTTTCGTGACTCGGAAAGCACGTTAAGCCGTTGGTCACAGCTGTCATTCGTGGATCTTTGACAGTCGTTACGGGTCGTCAGAAGCTCAAAAGTCTGACAACCAGTCTTACCCGGTTACTGGGCTGTGGAGGTCAGATAGCCAGTCGCTCCATGTAAAATACAGGTATTCAGCGGCGTCCGGTTAGACTGGAAGCCGATCCCGACAGAGTTGGGAAGAGGCTGGGCTGATTGATTGAAATAATATGTAAACCATAGACAATGACAAACATCCAATCTCTAACTAACTCTCATTACCATTACAGTACGAATACCGCCCCGGTTCCGACGCCGACAAAGCATCGAAGAACAAGAAGAAACGCAAGAAAGACAAGCTGTCTGATGATGAAGGGGAGAAGACGCCTCTACTAGAGGAGAAGCAGGAACAGGAGCCGAGCGTTGAACGAGTCGAGCCCAGCGAGGATACCGCTGTGGAGGCCAAGTGAGTAGTCCTATGTAACGACAAGCTGTCTGATGATGTAGGGGAGAAGACGCCTCTACTAGAGGAGGAGCGAGACGAGAAGCCGCGCGAAAAACGGTGGCGTAGTTCTGGTTAGAGAATGCAAGGCAATGATGAGATCTCAATAATTTTTCGAGATACAATCTCATAGCAAGACAATCTCGTTCGAGATCTCGACTATATTGTTCGAGATTACGAACATGTAAGATGAGATCTCAAATCATTTTTCGAGATACAATCTCATAGTAAGACAATCTCGTTCGAGATCTCGAATATATTGGTTGAGATTTTGAGACTAACGCGCGCGACCTAACACACTGTTCCTTGAAACGCCATTTTCAAAATATTTTGTGATACGTGTGTGCTGGGTTTTTGGGTAGTATTTTTAAAAGTACGCGAAATCTCGCATTGCCAGTCTCCGACACCAGCCACCAAACTTAGTACGCATGATCTGGAATTGTCAATCTCCAGTCAAGATTGCAAAACTAGCTTTTGCTAGTCAATCCTACAGGGACCGTGCATTTTTTCGTAGTGGTAATCTCGTCAATCCGTTGTTCAGTTGCTGCGTGAAGGAAAAACAAACAAGCTCACTCTCAATTATTTTCATGGCATTCAAAACCTTCTGAATTCACCTAATAACCTCTTTCCCAGATCCGAACAAGACACATCAACGCCACCAGTCGACAAGCAATCCGAATCCGAATCGGAGAACAGCCAGCGTTCGTCAACGGATCGAGACTTTGAAATCGTAGAGCCGGCTGACGTTGAGCCAGACAAGGAGGATAACGCGTAAGAGGGAGAGGGGAATACAGAGTTCAGTGTGGGTGCGTTTGTATGGATTAATGGGGGAAAAAGCTACGCAAAACTGCGCAAAATTTGAGATATTCGAAATGTTGTCTTCGGGGACTGGAAAATGTTAATGAATCAATAAAAAAGTTTGGACTCTTTCGGCCTTATTATAAAACAAGATTAGCTTTAGCCGGAGCTTAAAACCATGGAGCCATTTTTGTATTTTGAACCTTATTCCAACTTTGTTAAAGTTCTTAGTACAAAGACTAACTTGCAAGTTGTCAATTTTGTATTTAGAACTTTACCTCCGTCGAAATAGAGTCCGAAATACAAAAACTGGCTGAAGCTCGGACCAATGTTAGTACTCGTTTCGTAATGAGACGGTTTGAGTTTTTGTGAACTGAAAAACACGTTTTCTTTTTCATAAATTGATTTTTTGTAGCCATTTTGAAGACAGGGTGTGTGTGTGCAGTAAGCTAGGATTTTTTTTTTGTCGTCTTCTAAAAAGAAGGACTTTATTTCATTCGTAATTTTAGCCACACATGCGTATCTTTTTGCGAATTGTAAATTTGCAAGTACATAAATATCTACGTAAAGTGATTTAAATGAAACATGACTACGTATTTAATGTATTCAATATTTAAATTGTGTCTTCCATACTCGCATACAATAATATGATATGACGTAGTTACATAATTATGTAGAATATTTATGACAAATAAAAAATGAACATAGCATCATAATGTTCCCACTGCTGGGACACAGGCCCCCCCATCTGTCGATGAGAGGGAGAGATATGAACATAGGATCTTTCATTATTACATTTTTGTAATTAATTAATTTTCTGTATACTACACTCCCGGACTCCAAAATCGAACCACCCTGCACTGATGCGGTCATGAAAATTCGAACCAAATACGAGGGTAAAATGATGGCCAGTATGTCGGCTTCGAAACTGCATAAAAACTTTTTTTTTGACTCATCATTATTTTGATGTTTTAGGCCTTTATATCTCATATGGAATTGCACAGTGACCCGATTTAGGAGTCCGGGAGTGTATATCCATACATAAATTATAATCACGCCCCATCCATTACTGGGTATATTTCAGTCTCGAATAACACAAGCCTCGTGCCAGAGTATCTATAACACTATTTGACTCGTTTTCCTTGCATTTATTAGGTAAATATAACTTTTGTTAATATTCTTTTGTCCTTACTCTTTACCATTATAATGATATTATTACGTAAACTTATGATATTTTTGTCTCTCTACATACTAATACTTATTTACCGATACTCGAAATGCACTCTTCATGTCCGCTTCGTAATACTTGCCGACAGTTCATTGTTAAAAATACCAAGGACAGCCATATATAAAAAATATGAGTTTAAAAAAAAACCGGTTTAAACTACCAGTTTGCTAAAAAGATAACTTTTGATAATGTGAACCGGGCAATACTACCAAAACTAATATGGAATGTACATTTATTCTGAATTAAATTATTAATAATATAAGAAGTATTTATATCTAAAAATAAACTCTGGCACCTACATGAAAATCCATTTAGTATTATAAAAAAAAAACAATAATCAACATATATATTTTTTTTTTAATATTCTTTTCTACCCTACAAGGGCTTTATAAAATGAAATCCATACAAAACTACCCACACGAAGCTCTAAATATCTGAGACTGTAGACAGTTAGGTTATATTAGGTTTAAATTCCGAGTATTTCCTCATGGGTATTGTCAGTTATCCAATGTTATAAGATTTGTGCTAAAACAAGCGAAATAAGGCGTGTTATATACTTGTTCGGATCGTCAAAAATCAACTGCAACATACCAATTCGGTGAAGGTAGATGCAGATCGGCACGAGCCGAAAACTAATTGCTTCGGGTCGGTTTTGTTGTTCAACAAAAACTGCCGAATCGAATGTGCAGATTAAGTGTGTAACACCCCTTACGCATTTGGTTAGTGATAAAAAAAACTAACTAATGTTTCACTAAAACTGGGGACTAAGTCCAAATTGAATACCAGATGAATGGTAATACCAAATATTATATTCAGAGATCTGAAGTGAAAAAACAAAATTAAAATGACGATGATTTGGACTGATTTTGTTAATTACGTATTACGTAAAATGGTTCGATTTAATAATAATATTTATTAATAATAAATTATAATGTAGTAGTTATTACAGCTTATAATATCAACGCAAGCTCAAAATTATAATTTTATTTTCTTTTGCTGGTTAACAAAATCAGTTTATATCTATTTAAAACTCTATTTACATTATATAATTCTTTTTTCGCTCTCTCGATATAAATGTACTGAGAACGAATGAGAATTGTGAAAAGAGGATTGACAATTCGAAGGGAAGTTAGTGACGTAATAATAAATTGATTTTAGATGAATTATTTTGACACCTCCCGGTTACCGACCGAAGATTGCCGAAGATTGCCGAAGCTACATTAGGGAGGAATCCGGGCTACGTCGCAAACGCACGTTTGTGTCCTTTTAAATACTTTGCTTCGCTGAAGCGAAATATCATGGCCCCAATTTTCCACTCAAGTTTGCCTTTCAACTTACGTTTTACACTCAGGCACAAAATCTTCGAAGGAAGACGGAAACCCCCGAGTTTGACGTATTCTGATGTTCGGTAATCTTCGGCTCGTATAGGAGAGAACTGCGCCGTAATTTGTGCAATTATGTTTTATTTTTGCATACATTTTATTGATGTTTGTTATGTCCGTCGGGTTTTGTGATTCGGACCGATTATGACGGATTGGTATACGAAAATGATATTTATTGTTGTTGTATTAAAACTACTTTTGATTAAACAGAATTTTTTTATCAGTCATGAAAATCTTTTTCCTTGATTCATAATTCTTGGTGTATCATTACAATACATTCCGATTCTTATCAACATTACGTAATCATCATATTTCTACAATGTCTTCCGTGTTCATAACTATTTTTCCATACACATCAACCACAGACCGTTCACTATAACTTGTCCCTTGTCGTCATGTTGGCACTATTGCTTGTCAAACTTCGTTTCAATGCTATTAGAGTTCAAAATGGCGACTGACAGAAAGTGCTACCAATTGCGTCACGGGTCAAGTTATAATGAACGCACTGCAATAAAAATTCAAACAACAAAAAGTGACAGGATATCATCACCCGGCCGTAAATATAGCATATTGAGCTTCAGAACAAGTTCGGCTTTAAAGACTGTAATTTCTGTCTCTCATACAGTCAGTCTCAAAAAGCTGTATTCATATGGACAAGGAGTATTTTTGATTGTATACAACTTTGTTCCGTAACCAAAATGTATATGTAACTACATGTCTTTATAAATTATAGCCTATGATACTCAGTGGAGCTTGTGGCTAAGTAACAACAGCCGCACGGGTCGATCCATGACGTTAGGCTACGCTTGCCGGGGTTGGTCTGTAGATGGGTGACCATCTTTACATACCGAGACTCCTCCGTGCCTCGGAAAGCACGTTAAGCCGTTGGTCCCGGCTGTCATTCCTGGATCTTTGACAGTCGTTATGGGTCGTCAGAAGCCTGAAAATCTGGCAACCAGTCCTACCAAGGGGTTCAATTACCCAGTTACTGGGTTGTGGAGGTCAGATAGGCAGTCACTCCATGTAAAATACTGGTATTCAGCTGCATCCGGTTAGACTGGAAACCGATCCCAACATAGTTGGGAAAATTGATTTTGATTGTTACTCACTGATAATGTAGCATTCTACAGAAGTTTTTGAGTTTATTCATTACAAACATATAAATCTTTTATTTATTTATTTATTTTTATTTATTAAAACTTTATGCACAAGTAAAAAAAAACTACTGTACAACGGCGGACTTAATGCCTGAGGCATTTTCTACCAGTCAACCTTAGGGTGATGCAGAGACAGACATGGCAGGTGCAACAAAAGACAATACATATAACTTGAGAAATAATGAATACTAATTAATACATACATAGATACATACATAAATTATAAACAAAATAAACTTAGTCAGGAGAAATAACGACAGGTAGAAGAGAAAATAAATCCATCTAACGCTGGGATGATTCTGCCAACTTCTTCTTTTCTCTTTATAATATTGGTGTCGACGTCTCAGACAAAATTGGATAGCCTTGCTTGAGGCAGCTGGCTGTGCCTGTGTAACAGTATTTTTCTACAGCTCAATCCTTACCAATATCATAAATGCGAAAGTAACACTGTCTGTCTGTCTGTCGCGCTTTCACGCCAAAACTACTGAACCGATTTAAATGAAATTTGGTACACAGATAGTCTAGAGCCTGAGGAAGGACATAGGCTACTTTTTATCTACATACCACGCGGACGGAAGCTAGTATGCCATATTTACGCTTAGGTACTGTGCACACACAAGCGTTTATAGAAATATAAATGCTCTTCCTCTCTAAAAATCAAAGTATATCCAAGGCATATATCACCTCATCATAAATATTTTTTTGAACACCATACTTGATAAATTATTTTCGTGTATCATACCGGTCCATCCGGCTTTTTGTTAATATTTTGGTGCTGTCTACAAAGTGAATAATTAATATTTATTTCGCGAAGCAAATGCGCGACATTTAGAATTTTGTGCATTTTTTTCACAAATAGATACATAATTTTTGTAAATACGCTGGCACTCGTAAGAAAGATCTAATGATGTAAATGAAGGGGTGTATCATGTTAATCAACGGTATTTCAATAAAATGATACTCTTTTTATATTGGTTTTATTTATTTATATTTACATTTTAACAGCTTACTTACACGATGTATTTGTACATTATTGATATTAAAGATAACACATTACAGTAAAAAAAAAAAAAGTAATAACAACTAAAACCCAACTACGACAAAAAAATCAATCAACTAAAAAGGTATACACAAGACACCACAGACAGACAAATTGAAAATCCGGAGTCGCACGTGTTAGGGCATAAATCGAACAGATTATGTGTGACTCCGGATTTTTAATTTGTCTGTCTTTGGTGTCTTGTGTATACCTTTTTAGTTGATTGATTTTTTATTACTTTAATTCTTTTGAGGTTATAATATATATTATTTTGAAATGTGCTCATTAAGCCCTTTCATTTGATACCCAACATGGTACTATTAAACAATTTTTTTTTTTAGTTCCTGACTTTTTGTCCTCTATATAGAGGGCGCCATTTAATGTGACGTCTCATAGCCTATAACCAGCGGACGATCAATACGCTTGAACGATACCTCATTTGTCAAATTGTGATGAGTGGTTTAGAAGATAGGAGGGAACAGATGAACATACTTACATACATACATACCGGTCAAAATCATAACCCTCCTTTTTTCTTCGCCGTAGTCGGGTAAAAATAATCAATTCTTATGCATTTTATGGAAATTAAATGACATATAAGTAACTTACAAACAAATTAATGGATTGACTAATCTGACTACGGTTACATTGTATTAATATTCACTTAAACAGGTGACGATGTCATATCAGAGGCCCTAGTGTGAGTTACTTTTAACCATCTAACCATCTCGAATTTACGCATCGACCGCGTTCGGCGCTCCGATTGGCCCTTTACCAGTGACGGGCCAATCGGAGCGCCGAACGCAATGGATGCGTAAAGTCGAGATGGTTAGATGGTTAAAAGAAACTTACACTATGGCAGAGCTGTTCACACAGAACAGTGTTTAAAACAATTATTAAATAAATAAAAAGTTATTTACAAAAAATGTCTATGTAAAAAGGTCAGTTTATAGGTTGCCACGTTTCTCCTGTTCTAGCTCTATAGATTCGAAAAGTGTCTTGAAGTTTCCAGCACCGAATCCCTGAAAAAATGTTTATTTAAAAAACACTGTTCCAGAATACTACAATTTACAAAAAAGAAATAGATCTTGCTCACATTACCAAAAACAGGTTTTCGTTTCCACTAAATGTTTTTGATTAATCATGCATCTACTCGACTCTGGATCCAATTAAATGCCAGCACGCGTAGCATTGACCACCGTAGAAACGTGTTTTGTCGACGGAAGAATACACAAAATGACAGATAAACAATCACAATCTGTAATTTTGTCTATTCTTCCGTCGACTAAAAGCGTTCATGGTGGTCATATTACGTGTACAGATCTTTTGAGTGAATGATTTTGGCATTACCCGGGGTATCCGACTATAGTTTCGTCTTCTTAGTGTCAAGTCAATACTACAACGATCAAAACTACTTACATTATGATTCCTCCTCTGTATAACCTCCAAGAACAGCGTAGGTCTATCTTGAGTATTTTTGGTAAAGATCTGCAGCAGGTAACCGTCATCATCATAGTCTATGAGAATGTTGAGGCGCTCCAACGTGTCTATGCTTTCGGCTACTTTGACCTTGCTTTGTTGGAGGCGCTCGCGAATGAGTTTGTAGTACTTTGAAGGGATGGAGAGGAATTCTACGCCACGGGCTCGGAGTTTCTCGATCTGTGGTGAAGAAATTGTTTAACAAACATATCGTAGGTATTCTATGCAGTATGAAGGCATTTTTCTCAGCAGCACAAATGGTTAGACTCGATACCGGAAAATGCACGAGCTTTTTGTTCTGAGCTAACTGAAATGTAGGATAGCCAATGAACCACAATGGCTCGGGATACTAGACCATCCTGATATCTTGGAGTGTAGTCTTGATATTTCCGGCAATCTACTAATAACGCCAATGATGCTGCAATCAACTTGGTCACTTACTGGTCTAGCAAAATCAAAATCATCCGATAAAAATTTGTTATTCGTGAAGACCAATATTTCCGATGTTGTCTGCAGCGGTCGATCAAAAGAGCATACTTACTGCAGTAATAATATCCTCAGTATTAATAGCGATGTGCTGCACGCCGGCTCCTCCGTGGTACTCCACGTACTCTTGGATCTGGCTCTTTCTCTTGCCGGCTGCTGGCTCATTGATGGGCACCTTTACCGTCTCCTCGTAGTTGGCCATCACTATGGAACGGAGGGCTGAGTATTCCGTGCAGACTTGCTTGTCATCTACTGACCAGAACCTAGCGAATAATAGGGGGGATACTTATTTATTATATTATGTTGTGTACCTTACTTAATTTGACATGTCGTCCATCATGTAAAAGTTTTACCGGTGTTGGTGATTTTTGCTGGAGTTATATTATAGTCACTTTCTTATATTATTATGAGCTATGCGTTTAATTTTAAATTTACACATCAAAATCGCCATCATTCTGCTAAGTTTTTTTTTTGGTATAGGTACTGGTCTTTTCACGGCAGTTAAATTCAAATCAAGCGAGATTATAATATACAGAATAACTTTATAAAATAAAACTTACCTGTGGAACTGTAGACATCTTTCATACCACGAGGCAGCTTCCTCCATGCCACCATCAGGCTGGTTGCCAACCACGTGGTCAATGAAGTTGATCTCCACTTTTGGTCTATTCCAAAAAAACAAATAGAAAATTAAAACATTTGAAATAGGCCCAAGGAGAAGGGGGCTTCAGAGTTTTGACTCGTCATATTAACTTACAGGAATTTGTTGATAGGATCTTTATCCAACAGCTGATATCCTGGTAGGAAGGGTCCTCGATATTTGGATCTGTCCACTAATGTGTGAGTGTTGTCTCCGTACTGTTGACAAAAATGAGTAAGTAAACCAAATTGCATTAAAAAGGTAGACAGTCGGAAGATTATCTAGATTTTAAGAGCACGACGGGCAATCCAGGAAAGTAACGCCTGATTCCATAAGGTTTTATAGACATGTTTGTCTGTCTGTTTCAGGTTTTAAAGTCTCATTTTTTCTACTACTTTCTACTTTTTTGTTCTCATATTTTTCGATATTCAAAAGCGATATTCAAAAGTCAAATAATTTATTTCAATTAGGCACATAAAAGTGCCTAATTGAAATAAATTATTTGACTTTGACTTTAAGATCTGTAAGTACCTGCTAAAATAGGTATTGTTCAATTATTTTAGAAAACAAAAAAATCCTTGCCGTCTTAATAGTAGCCAACCTAACGACTCCATACTCGTCTTCCTCCTGCCACAAGTCCTTGATGACCACAGCGCCCTGTTTCCTTGCGTACTCCAGAATGAAGTCCAGGTTCTCCACTTGGAAAGCGACGTCCTTCACGAAGTCGCCGTGATATGCGACCTCGTTAGCGAAGTCGGTTTCTTCGGGCTGGTATTGAGCTTGGAATACGAATATGATCTGTGAATGGAAGAAAAGATGAATTAAGGTTTTTAACCGACTTCAAAAAAAGAAAAACCAAACTTACATTTGCAGTTGCAAAAACATGTTCTCCCATAAATTTCGTAGGTACCTAAGCGAGAACATGTTATTCAGAGCTACAATGTTAAATTTGTTCTTATGATAAAATCATCCCAATTACGAAACTCTTCATTGTGCGTGGCCCAACACGCACTTGGCCGGTTTTTTTTCATATGTGTATATTACCTAGCTACGTGATTTTTTCATTTGTTGGTTAAAAATACAGTGTGGTGGTCCCAAAAAAAATCACTACGATGTGCAAATTAACTTTAAGGGCTTGTACACAAAACTGCGAATCCGATGCGAATTCGCAACGCAGAAGCTAAGCGCAGAAGAAAATCTTAGGGTAACGTCGCTGATTTTTGCGATGCGACGTCGCAACGCTGTTTTGTGTACAAGCCCTAATTTCGGAAGTCAGTGGCAAAAAAAAAAGAAATTTGTGAAAGCCACAAGTGCAGACCCCGCGAAATCCGACAATTAGGTAAGTCTAAGTACCCTTTACATTACCTCTAACTTTATACGACCTGGTGCCTACGCTTTATTTACCGATCAACGCCTTGCCAATAACATAGAGAACACAATAAAACATCGAACATAAATAATAACCAGTATTTCGCACTAATATACCAATAGAGGCTCGTCTAATCACAATACCCGTTTACCTTATTCATTCCGACGGCGTAAGAAGCTGTTTTTCTTGATCCAGTCTCTAATCCGCTATATGCTAGAGGTTCGAAGCCGAATCTTGTTACATAGTAGCTGGCAGCCTGTGATATAATCGAAAGAAAAAATTAATAAAAACAAAGCAGCAGTCGATGCATCGATCAATACGGGCGATCGACAGATGTCTATAAGACTGTGATTGGAGGGAAGACGGATTTAATTAAATAAATTTATAATACCTAATTATTACTGTGGTCCCACATTTTTGCTAAGGAACCCTAAAAAAAATTAAGTAGAAAACTCACCTGTTTCGCGTTAGATACCCAAAATGTGAGGTGATCGAAAGCTAGGAACCGCCCAGCTTCAGGTTTTTTACCCTTGTCTGTGTAAGAAGTCTGAAAACAGAAAATATTACTTATTAGATCGTACAACGCTCTCCGCGTACAGTATAATAACGCGTTTAGGATGCTGGTGGGGCTGCCCCGCTTCTATAGTGCGTCGGGGATGTGCGGATGCGCATGTAGATTGTTTCTACCAACCATGCGCAAAAGGTGCGCTTCCATGGTGCGCAGCGTGTGGACCAGCTCCAACAGTATCCTAAGCATGATTTCGAGTCGCCTAGACTGTGTTTTCGTGGGTCACTGTTGTGCCATCTCACATGGGTTGCCACCATAGATATAATGTTTTTTATATTTCTATGGTTGCCACAACGGTGATCCTATTTGTTTGTTTTTGTTTTGTTAAGTGTGAGTTCTTACTAACATAGTTGTAAGTCTTACTAACCACTTTTGAATCATGATACTTAATTAAAGGTACCTAATTCTATTCTATTCTATTAGGAACTGGTAGCCAAGTTTTATCATAAATGATGGTTCAGTCAGTATAAAACTGGAAGATTTACAGACCGAAATTTTTTGAAATAATATACTTAGGTAAGTACCTAAACTCGTGACAATCTAAGAAGTCCGTTTTGACATCTATAAAAATACTATGCATAGCGATGAAAAAAAAAAATTGTTTCTTATGAACTGATTCTCGAAACATCGATTGAACATACTTAGAGAGTTTGTAATCGATGACTTATCTAAATTCATTAAAACTGATTCTCAAGGCATAACGTTTTATTACATGTACGAGAACGAAACGTCAAAACGGACTTCTTAGATTGCCGCGAATTTAAGTAATAATATTCTAGTTTACCAGGTTCCAAAAAGATTACCTCTTAGTTGCAAGAGGTAATCTTCAGGTATTAAATTGTTGCTTCACAAAAACCGTCAACTCTACCAGACTGACGTAGGTATCTACTTTTTTACTGCACGAGAAAACAGTTGTAGCCAGCGATAGGTTAATTTAATTGACATTGTAAAAGCTAAATAGTAGTACCTTCATTAAAGTTCGTACAATATGTGATAAAGCAATAGGAAATGTAAACTAGGCCCCATTTTGTAAGTACTTACCATTATTGTAACTATTCGAAACAATAAAACAAAGATTTAACGCAAATAACACAAAAATGAGAGTGTAGTTGTATCAAGCACTGTATAATATAGACTAAAACGTAGCAGAACCAACCGGTGCTTATATTGAAGCGAGAAAATAATATATCGACTCAATAATGTAGTTTTACAAGAAAACAAGACAGAAGTAAGGCTGTGTTCACAAGTGGTAAAATATTTTCACTGACGCTGAATATTGGTATAAAGACTAATATAATCGTAATTAATTATTCGAAGAACCTCTGAGTTTTACGGCCTGTGTAACTTTTAAAATTCAGGTATGTGTAGATACCTCGTGTCTACGTGCTAGGTAGGAGGGATTTGTTTGTTTTTGATTTCTTCGAAAAGGAGGAGGTTCTATGTTCGTCTGTATGTATTTTTACTACTGCTATACTCCCGAGGTGGTCCCATATAAATTTTATTAACTTTGCTTGGGTAGTTTTTGAGTTAGCTTCAATAATTACGTATTTTACCCATTTTCTTACTTGACTCCGTCACTGTAGTGGTATTCGAATTTTTGTGGGGTAGGCACCATAACTAAAAAGCGAAAAATATTTTTTTTTTACAAAAAAAAGAAGTGAATAATAACTTTAATTTTGGAAGCGGTGTCTTTGTTTTTCAATTTTCGTTTTTTTTTTGTTTATATACCGACTTAGGCGGATAATTTAGCTGGACTTTTCACAATCACAACATCACTAAGGTAGAGTCTCCTTATATCATAGAAATTTTAAAAGAAGGTCCTTAACTGGGGAGAAAAATGGGTCACAAGAGTTCTCTAATAAAATCCCTAACCTTGCGGTCCCCAGTTTGAGAAAATTGAAGGGATAATTTCCTCAGTGTGAACAAAACCTAACCTAACATTACCGAAGTACGTTGTCGCATAGTCTCCAACTTGTCGCGGGCGAGCCTCCGTCGCACAGTGCTACCAAAATGTTATTGCAGACAAAATTCGATGATCAAAAGTTACCGACTTGTTACTAGCCTCACAAAATTTCTAATGGATAAATATTTTATTTGAATTTTCTATTTATCATATTGTATGACGATACAAATACTTATCTGTATATCAATGCAATATGGTACTTACAAAAAGTCTATTTAGTAGTTAGTGGCATAGAAACGTAGCCATAGCAATGAATATATCTTTTTATGCCAAAATTAAGGCATAATTATTGAAACTATAACCCCCAAATTATACATTATACAGTCATCATCATTTATGAGTAGCTCGTGGCTACGTAATAACAGCCGCACGGGTCGATCCATCAGGTTAAGCTACGCTTGCCGGGGTTGGTCCGTGGATGGATCTTTACATACCGAGACTCCTCCGTGCCTCGGAAAGCACGTTAAGCCGTTGGTCCCGGCTGTCATTTGTGGATCTTTGACAGTCGTTACGTGTCGACAGAAGCCCGAAACTCTAACAACCAGTCTTACCAAGGGGTATCGTATTACTCTGTTACTGGGTTGTGGAGGTCAGATAGGCAGTCGCTCCATGTAAAATTCTAGTATTCAGCTGCATCCGGTTAGACTGGAAGCTGACCCCAATATAGTTGGGAAAAAGGCTAGGCAGATGATGAGTCATCATCATTCTCCTTGCCTCTATCCCAATTCGGGGTCGGCGCAACATGTATTTTCGTTCCATACTTCTCTGTTAGTCGTCATCTCGGTTATACACAAAGACAGACACAGCGGGGGGACTCTGTTTTATTATAAACTAGCTGATGCCGCGGCTTCGCCCCCGTGGATGTCGGTTATTATATACTAAAATCATCCTCGAGAACCACTATATCCATTGGTGAAAACAGCATGAAAATCGGTGCAGTATTTTTTGAGTTTTTCGCGAACAGACAGACAGACGCGGCGGAGGACTTTGTTTTATAATATGTAGTGATATAATTATGTAAGGATAATGTATGTTGTGATGCAGTATGGCAGTTTAAAATTAAGGGACATAGGTATTGAGGGCAGGGTGCGTAGTACTCATGAAAATGAATAACTTTTGCTAACGGACCAATTCTGAAATATGAAAGTGAGTAGGAACTACATTTCCTTAAAGTAGGTACTTAAGTCATATCTTTAACCTTTTTTTTTTTTTCGTGAGCGTGGGTAATCGTCAAATGACTTCTCCCGCTCTGGGCGGAGCGGAAGGGCGTCTCAGACTTTTACTGACTAAAACCCACCCGTGTTCCTTCAGTTGCCTGTTGCCAAGGTCCCGGTATCCCTTTCGGTCTTTCCCGCAACCCTGGCAGGCCTATCTTTTACCTGCCATGTTCTATGGTAGTAGATACATTGCGTAACCAAACAAAGTATGACGTTATTTGTTTACAAAACAGCAAGCAGGGACCTTGTTTACCATTCCCATACTGCATACCACAAAACAGAACATTATTTACATAAGTACCTAGTCACAAACTTACTATTTTGTCCACAAGTTAAGCCCACTGCGCAAATCACGCGATAAACAAAATGCAAATGTGATTGGATATAGAAAACTGGATTTCGAAGCAAGTTAAGCACAGAGGCGGGGTGAAGCGTCATCACTTCATGAGTAACCGACTTACCTAATGAGACAGGGAGCTTACCGTTGCTTAATTGATAGGAAAGTTGAGGGTTTTCTTTGGAAAATGATTTCAAAAAAATCAAAATCAATATATTTTATTTCACATAAGCCTACATGGGCACTTATGAATCGTCAGAAGCTAAGTGCACGGTTCCAATTGGTCGTTTCCTATGGAGAAGAGCCGGCAAGAAACTCCATGGTTATTCTTTTAAAAGATAATTGGCTTTTACAATATTTTCGAATTACAGTGTTAATAGTTATGGGAGGACAGAGTAGGTAGGCCTTTCAAAAAGTTTCAGGCAGGTAGTTAAAAAAAAGTCTACTTTGTTTTAGTATAAGAGTCGGTGTTTAGGAAGATTTCTCAGGCTAGGTGGAAATCGGTTAAAAATCTGCAATAGTTAAATAAAGCTCTTTCAATTCCAAGAAAAATAAAGTAAAAGGACATTATTATTTGTTGTGGAATACTTTCGAAAGTTAACAAAAACTAGTGGATCTACTTACGTTGTCTAAAACTAGTAAATATTTGAAAAGTTCAACCCAAAAATTATGTTCGATACCAACGTTCAGTGTTAACTGTATATCTAGGAACTAAGAAAAAAAAAATTCAGTACAAAAGCTAATAGCAAACACCAGATTGTGTTTTTTTTTTTTTTTTTAATTATTGATCTTTTATTAAATTGTTACCGTGTCTTGAACAGCATCCTTAACAGAAATAATTTACAATATTTCCTACATACAGTTACTCATCAAAATATATAGCGCGAACAGCGACTTATTCTAACTGTAGAATATATTTTCTATGGCAGCAGTCTCTACCCCACGTTAGTAGCAGTCAGAGTCCGGTACGGGTCGGTCGGCCATTTTAAACATCAGCCACTCATTCTATATTACAAAATGTTGTGCAATCGATTTTATTTTATAGTTCTAGAATTTTCCATGACATTTAAAAAGTAAAAAAATATACAAAAATATATTGTGGCGCAGATTTGAAAGGGATTGTTGCTATGGGCGTGTGCGCAGCGTATCTGATAAGTTTGCAATCAGACAGATGCCTAATTTCTGTCACTGTAAATTGACAGGTACAATTTTTTTAATTAAAAAAATCTTTCATCATTTTTATATTATTTGAACTATGCACTTCCATATAAGTAATTACTCCATGAAGTTTCATGCCCGATCTTCTCCATAGGAATTTACTACGCTTTGGAATGGGAAACCAGCTTCAACCTTCTGACTGACCGACTCCTTGATAATTCAAAAGTGCCTGTAATAGCTTTAATTGCAATAAATACTTTGAATTTTGAGTTTGGACCAAAACAAAGGCCCTTTTTTTTTTCAGTGGAAAGAAAGAAAAAACAAAATTAGGTAAGGTATGTCGGATTGGGTTTCGCAGTTGAATTAAATAAAACTTGTGTCTTCTAAACAAATATCTTTATTTATCTAGATTTATTTTATTGATAGACAAAAAAAATAACAATGAAATGGTTTTATTTTAGTTCTAAAAGGTTAGGTACACTACAAGCAAATTAATTTCATTTTTTTTTCGTTTCTTGTTTCTCCTTATGTGCTAGGTAAAATGATATTATAAATACATTCGATACATAATATACACGGTTTCTTCCCTTGGGTTAGGCAGAAACCAATAAATATAAATATAAGCACTTAGTAAATGATAATCTATTTCTAAAAAAATATAAAGTATCAAGCTGCATCATTATTTTTCGCTTCTTCAGTGTGGTCGTTCTTGATTGCCTTGCTCTCCAACAGTTCAATCGCTTCGAACACCCATTTGTAGTTCATGGCACCGAAACCCTGATAATACAACAAAATAGTTTATTAGAAACTACTGAAATTGGAAATCCGACAGCAGTAAAAGATTCTTTAGGTATAAGTTATACTTTCAAGAAACGGTTTGAAACCGCAAACCGGTTTTTTTCAACCCTTTTTGATGGTTTTTTACCAAACGGAACCCTTTACTAAGCCTCCGCTGTCCGTCCGTCCGTCTGCCTGCCAGCGGGCAGTATCTCATAACCGTAATTGGTAAGCAGTTGGTTGGAATTATCACAAATTGTGTATTTCTATTGCCGCTATAACAACAAATAATACAAATTAAATTAAATCGAAGAGGGTTCTCATAAAAGAAACGTGTTTTTGCTGTAAAAAAATAATATTAATATAATTAATTAATATATCCAGAATAAGTTGACTTCGCATTGTGCGGAAATCCTGTATAATGCGAGGTCAGCATAAACTGGAAATGTTTAGCTTGATATGTACCTAGTGTAAATATGGAACTCGTGGGCAAGTCGGACTCGCACTTGGCCAGTTTTTTTTGTAGGTACATCTTAACAAAAATATTAGGTACTTTCTGCCTGCAAATCTTTCTTTTTTGTTGACTGTACGCTGTGCTGAGACTAAAGTTACAAACCCTATGATTCCTTCTCTGAATTATTTCAATGAACAGCGTCGGTCGCGTCTGCAGGTGCTTCGTGAAGCCCTGCAACATATAGCCTCGTTCGTCGAAGTCGATCAGAATGCAACCCTCCTGCAACGCTTCGATGCTCTCGGCGACTTTGACGGAGCTGTGCTTCAGTTTCTCTCTGATCAGGTCGTAGTACGTCGGGGGCATGCCCAGTATGTCGGCGCCACGGGCTTTTAGGTTTCTCATCTGTGGAATAAAAATAAATATAACTGCTAGTGTAGGCTACATGCGTAGGCTCAAAAAAAAAACATAAATAGATAAACACCTTTATTAAAAAAAATACTTTCATAATGTACACATTGTACATAATATAATCTATATACGTATGGTACACCTCTGCCTATTCCTTTAGAGTAATGAGGCGTGTGTTATTTAATAAGTTACGTGCTTACGTGACCAAATAGAAAAGTAAACTCACTGTAGCAACAATATCATCGGTATACAGAGCAATATGCTCAACTCCTGAGGCTCCTAAACTCTTCACAAACTCAGTGGCTTTGCTTGGCCTCAACCCTTTTGCTGGTTCATTCATGGACAACTGAAAAATACATACAGATTACAGAATTACACTAACATTACATTGATGCTAGAATCATTATCAACGTTGTTATTAATTTTGGAATTCTTTCTTATCGGTTTCCCTTGCCCCTTACTTATGAAATTATGAAAGACAATATAGTTCTTTTAGAGCCATAGGATTGGCTCTTTGAGCACTTTAATAGGTATTATGTGGGCCGATCCCGGCGGCACTGCAATGCCGGGCCGACCCGCGACGGGAGTGGAGCGAGCCCCGAACATCCCGTCAGCTTACAAAAATCAGTTTAATATACTGGTCCCTCAGTGAGGGAACTTTCAGATATTAAGCTGAAAAGAACAGATACTACACTTTGATCTTAGCCAAAAGGCCGAGAAGCGATACCGAAATATTGGAAATCGGGGTGGGTCATTCAATCACGGAGAATCTTAACACCGCGATTCAGAAATCCGCGTCATCAGCGCAACGCCATCCATCGATTATGTGCTGTACTACTATCTTAGGTATCTCTCCTTCGAACTTCAAATTCCACGAAACAACACTCACGAGAACGTTTTCATCCCTGTTGATTACCGATGCGGACTTGATGCAGGAATACTGAGTAATATCATGTTTGTAGTCAACACACCAGAATCTGATAATTTAAAACAAAAACACTTTACAAATAACAAGGCAGGTATTACAAATAAAATCAGAGCGCTGATCTCATTTATAGCTACTTCAGATCACATCATAAAGTATCTAATTTAATTTAATTTAACAATTCCATAGCATGGTAGGTTTTTTACGATTCTTACCTGTGCATGTTGAGATTTTTTTCATACCAAGTCCAGGAATCCTCAAGTGTACCGTCAGCCATATTGCCTTCTACGTGATCTATGAACATCAGTTTAGTGCCGGGCCTAGACATAACAAAATAGTATACACATCAATGCAATTTAATCAATTTTCATACGTTTTGCGATACACAATTTTTTTTTTTTGCGTCACATATAATTAACTTCAGCTTTATTTAGAACAGCGCCATCTAGTTTCAACTTTTGCAAACGGTAAATGAATGAATGAATGTAATCCTAATCTAAAGGACCCCTCATTCCTGTCAGTCACGTTGTGAAACGGCATCGACACTCGGCTGTAGAATTAGAGGGCTAACAATAACTTCAGTGTTCAATTGTGTTTGCGTTCATTGTTGTCCTAAATAATTCTTAAGACATATTCCGACACATAATTATATAAATTTTGATACTGTGATTATTGTGAGGTGAAATTAGATTACACCTAAAATAAGTACTTACATACCTATTATATAGTAGAAATTATTATGAAAATGTAGGTACTTACCTATTATGATTGTATTGATGACAAAAAATAGGTACTTTTAAATTGAAAAATAATAAAATTTTACGTACCTATCTATGTAAACAAAGACAGACAAAAAAATGCTAAATTTTGCCAACGCAAAAGTTATTAAAAAACAGCAAAAATATGAATTAATAATAATAAAGTTAGGCAATAATTTTGTAGACACTTACAATGACTTGTTTAAGATATCATCTTCCAAGGGTTCATACCCCGGCAGCAATATTCCTTTATACTTGCTTCGGTCAATGAGAGTGTGTGTGTTGTCACCGTACTGAAAACTTATATTTATCGAATAAAGGCGACACAAAACTAATAAACCCATTAGATTAAAATTTTCCCACAAGGTGGGCGCACCCTAATTGCGTAATTCCCAACAATCATAATTGGAATCGGTTCGAAACAAATGTATAAGGCGCGGTGCCCACTATCGGTCGGTATCGTTGCGACTCGGTAGAGCTCGGGCACAGAATAATTTAGTCTTGTGGCTCGGGCGCCTTACGGCGCGGCGGCTTCGGGCGCCTGAGAGCTGCTTCGGCGCACCGCTGCACGCTGCCGACCGGCGCGGCGTTGCTTCATATTATGTTCGTAAGTTACGTTTTTGACCAGAATTTTTTCGAACTTATGAAGCAATGGATTAGACATTTGTTTCGAACCGATTCCAATTCTGACCGATCGTGCATTACGCAATAAGGGACTACTCACACTTATTCAGCTTATGCCCATAGAGATGATTTTGTATGGAGCCTATGGAGACGCGTACGCATCCGTTCAGCTTTCGGATGCGATAATCTTTTCCCAACTATATTGGGGTCAGCTTCCAGTCTAACCGGATGCATCTGAATACCAGTATTTTAGATGGAGCGACTGCGTATCTGATCTCCACAATCCAGTTACTGGGTAACGCTTAGGGCTACGATCCGTCTGGTTTTCCACGGATTTGTCCTAGTTTTGAGGGCGTTCGGGGAGCGGGGCGGGGTTTTTAAGTAGTGTCCAGGATTCACCCGAACACTACTTCGATCGACTTGCCTTGACGATTCCGTAGATTGATTGGTAAGCTTTTAAGTTTTAGTTCCTCTAAAATGGTGATGTTATCATTTCTATTTTACCCGACTGCCCCAGAAAGAGGGTAATGTTTTTCGAAAGTTGGTATGTATGTTAAAATGTACGTATGTCTATTTCTTTGGCACGCTCTGTAGTCTAAACGGCTTGATGGATTTTAACATACGAGGTGTCGTTAGGTTCATTGTGAGAGTGACATAGTCTATAAAAAGTTATATATTTCATCTCCAAATACAAAAAAAAAGACAGGTGAAAACCTATAACTGAAAAGAGAATTACCCTCCTTCTGGGGCAGTCGGGTAAAAACAAGCATTGAACTTTGTTTTTTGTAAGGTAATGCAGGCGGGTCAAACCAATAACCTGAAATATGGTGAAACAAATACTCGTTTTTTCTCTTTTTAACCGACGAAAAAAAAGGAGGAGGTTCTCAATTCAACCCGTATATTTTTTTTTTTTTATGTATGACCACGCATAACTTTTTAATGAGTAGTCCGATTTGAAAAATTCTTTTTTTATTGGGAAGGGTATACCTCGAAGTTGGTCCCATTTAAAATTGGAAACTATAATCCACCCCTAAAGGTAGAAAAAATGGGGTTGATAGATTTTTCACCAACTGAATTTTCAACTGTGAACCGATTCTGTTGAAATTTCGCACACATATATAGTTCTGATGACACAACCACTCATCATCAACTCCAGGTCTTAAAACTTTTTTACAAAAAATTAAACCGATGAAAAAAGAACTGAAAAGCGAAAAATAAATAACTTTAATTTCGGAAGTCGGTGGCAAAAAACGAAAATTGAAAAGCGAAGACACTGACTTCCGAAATTAAAGTTGTTTATTTTTCGCTTTTCAGTTCTTTTTTCGTCGGTTTAATTTTTTGTAAAAAAGTTTTTCATCAGTAATAGTGTTTTTGCAGTCGGGTTTTTTGTTTTTTAGCTTTGATTTTTTCTTGTTGGCAGTACAATCGTCAACCCGAATGGCCGAACCTGTCTTCATTTTTGTATACCTACTCGGACTGCTAGTAATAAACTTTTAATCCTCACCGTCCTCAGCACAGCATATCTGACAACCCCAAGTTTGTCCTGCTCTTCGGTCACATCCTTAACGATCTCTGCTCCACCCTCCTTAGCCCTTCGGACCAGCTCGTCGAGATCATGTACTTCGAATGCCACATCCTTCACGAAGTCGCCGTGGGCTATTATGTCCTTGGATATCTCGCCTTCGGAAGTAGTGGGTGACTCGAATATGATTGTGATCTGTTTCAAAGGAGAAGTGAAGGTAGGAATAAAATTACTTTGTAAGTTTAGCAATAGTATTTCTTTATTTGAGTAAACTAAAGTAGGTATGCCCGTTTCCAGTAACACTAACACTGGGCTCAGCGCCGAAATTTTTAAATCCAACAAGTGGCTTAAGACGGCCACGTTAGCAGAATCATAATAGGAAAATATGATGATTCATAATCATCGCAAAAAGGTCACAAACTGACAATTCATAGTATGATCAGCGTGTAATTCATATTATGAAATAATTCATCTGTTTAACAGTTTTCTATGGAGATTCGTAAAATGGTCCACAAATTATGAATTGCGTTTGTATCAAATTAGAGGAATTGCTAATGTGGCTGTTTTAGGCACCCACTTTTATGCATTGAAATGAAATGAAATTGTTTATACTGTAAATTGGATATCGGAAACACTTTAAAAAAAAAATTTGGTTGGTGCAATCGACATTTCCTGCATTAGACAGACTACTCTGGAAGAAAAGCCGAAACAAACACAGAGGTCACAGTCTCTTTTAAAGTCCAGACATAATCTGCTCTCAGATTGGTGTCTGAAATGGTCTTTTGAGGAAAGAACCACACAGGTTGAGCGGACTGTGGACCTATCCAATCAGTGCACGCATTTGTCAATAATCGTGCAGCTCAGCAGTGCGTCCACATATTTTTTTTTGATGTTGGGAAATCATCAAATGACTTCTACCGCTCTGGGCGGAGCGGGAGGGCGTGTCAGATTATACTGACTAAAACCCACCCGTGTTCCTTCAGTTGCCTTTTGCCAAGGGTCCCGGTATCCCTTTCGGACTTTCCCGTAACTGTGCGTACACCTAGAATTGGAATATGTTTAACTGGTGGAGGACAAAAATAATAAGCTATTCTCGCGAGAGAGACTTTCTACTCAGTTAGTACCTAACCTACCTTGCATAACATGCATGATCAGCCTATAACGTTCCCACTGCTGGGACACAGGCCTCCTCTCAGTGAGAAGGAGTGGGCGGGTCCACTGCGGGTTGATAGATGTCACATGTCTTCAAATTTTTGGTTCTAGGACATGCTGGTTTCCTCACGAAGTTTTCCTTCACCGTCTTGAAAGCAGTGGTGATGAAATAATATACACAAAGTAAAGCGCCGGTCAGGGTTCGGACCTACGACCTACAACTCGTAAGTCGCGGCCTACCTAGCCTACCTACCCTACCATAAAGTCACTGAAACATACCTTATTTAATCTCACAGCATATGACAGCACCGGTCTTGCTTCTGTCGCTTCACGTACTGCCAAAGGCTGGAAGCCAAGTCGCGTTACGAAATAATTTGAAGCCTAGAAAGATAAAATATTCTGTGTTATTTTGACGCCTATTAAAGTACATTAGCTGTACTTAAATTAGTTCAGCACCCTAATTGCGTAACACTTTCAATCAAAATCTGAATGATTTTCAAGGATATTGCTAAACCATTGTTTCGTATGTTCAAAAAATGTGTCTGCTCTTAAGGTCGATTCACATAATTATATCAGTGAAGCCACAGTTCCGACACAGTACCGGCACAGTGCAAAATACTATGAACGCATCCCCACTTGTCAGTGTCAGAGTCTCAGTGTCAGTGCCGGCACCAGCATGAGAATATAAGAAAAAATATTTTTCACTGCGCCGGTACTGTGTCGGAACGGTGACTTCACTGATATTGTGTGAATCGACCTTTAATGCAATGAATGTTATTGAACTGTCAAAGCTACTGTAAGTGTGTTACGTAATTACCCCGCAGTTTAGCGTAATAAAAGAACAAAATCACATGTAACGGGTGACTTAAAATTCATTGACTTCCTTCTAGCTAAGCCCTTGCTACGCAGATGGGAATCACCTTTCAGTTAGCAGCTAGGGGTTGATAGCAGTCATTAAACCTGATTCTTACTAACAGAAATCAAGCCGACCCCAACATAGTTGTAGTTTTCCCAACCATGTTGGGGTCGGCTTCCAGTGTGAGCGGATGCAGCTGAATACCAGTATTTTACATGTAGCGACTGCCTATCTGACCTCCATAACCCAGTTACTGGGTAATACCCGTGGGTAATACGAAACCCCCCTTGGTATGACTTGTTGTCAGACTTTCGAGCTTCTGAAGTTCTGACGACCCGTAACGACTGTCAAAGATTCGCGAATGACAGCCGGGAACAACGGCATAACGTGCTTTCCGAGGCACGGAGAAGTCTCGTTATGTAAAGACGGACCAACCCCGGCAAGCGTAGCCCCGTGTGGCTATTATTACTTAGCCACGAGCACCACCCATACGAAGAGAAATGTCGAAAAAAAAATGTAGCATGCTACAGATTCTATAATCCAGAGTTGTGTAAAGGTTGTTCATACTCATGAGTAGGTACTATCGAAGAACTTCATATCTTAGCAGTTTCAAAACAAAATCCCGTGAACACGATGACTACATCTGTTACTGCCCCGGTTCTATAACGGCTGGGCGCTGCAAGCAGAAATAGTCCTTACGGTGCATAGATATTAATGATGGATTAATTAGCATTCGCATTCATTGTTAGCATGCTAATTCATATTTAGCCTTTAGCAAATGAAATGTAGTTGCGAAATTCTGTGAAGTGCTAAGTGAATTTATCGCTTCGTTCTTTTTTATACTGTCATACGTCAGAACGTCGACGCACGCAGCGGTAGCGTGCCGTCTCCGTCGCACCTACGGGAAGTCGGGAATACTAAATCTATCAGTTTCACGTGACCGTGACCTCGTTCGCGAGTGATTAACAAAATTCACATACTTCGTTATTGTCAATTATCGTCATATTAGCTATTAGCATAGCAATAGCAAATATCATGCTAAGACTCAAGAATTCACATGCAAATGAAATTAATACAAAATCGCATTAATTGCCATTAGTAATAGATATGAACTTCTTCGATGGTACTACCGTACTACCGCCCAAAGTAGTCGGTATTATACAATTGGTATTATACTAGTTGTATCTATTAAGTATAGTATACTGTATCTATTGGTAAGTTTAAGTACCTACTTATTATTTTGCACCAATGACAACCCCATTTTTTATGTCCACGCAATCACTGTCCATTCTAAGGTTGCCTGGAAGAGATCGCAGAAAGCGATATGGCCTCCCATTGCATGTTTTGTAGTGTTAAATTTATTTATTTTCGCTATGTATTTTTCTAGTGTGCAATAAAGTATATATAAATAAATAAATAAAATAGTTGGTATTAATTAAATTAAATACACAATAATATTTGTTTGTACTTACAGTTTTAGCATTCGCCACCCAAAACACGAGATGATCAAAGTTCAGAACATGGCCTTCTGCCGGTTTAGGATTATTTTCCCCTTGAGTCATTTTGCTCTGAAACAAATGCAGGCGCACACTTTTTTATTTTTTCGTTACTCTTGTGTTTAGAAGAACCGATGTATAGAACGCTTTTTGAAGAACGACAACAGTTATGTATACCGATTTTGCCTTGAATTCATTTTATATACCAGTTATTGGTAGAAGTACCTAAATTAATTATAGATTACAATTCTAGGTTGAATTACCTTCGAGACCACACTATTAACCCATTGATTTAATTACTTTTATAGAAACATAAGTAATGTATTCTGTTTGTCGGTTTATTTTATTTGGGCTCGCTTTCGACCGCTCTCTTTCCGTCGACGATAGTATATACCTAGGTATCCAGGGTGAAATTTAATTCATAGGAATCCTCTTAAGTCATTATACTCATCATTATGAAGAACTTTGACTATGGTACCAAACCTGAAATCGCGAAAAAAAACACTACATTTATGTTCGAATAGCTCGCAAAAATTTAGGGAACAGCTGATTTTTTTTGCGATTTCTATGTTACCAGGCACAACATCCTTACTAAAAATAACCTATTCACTCAAGACATGAAAACTCACAGGATTAAAAAAAAAAAAAAAAACAATACTCCACTCCTTGGGAAGTTCGACTACTCAGAACCCAGAGCGGTAGAAATACATATACAATGTATATAATCAATGTATATAAAAACGCTTTTTCAAGAAATTTTCTAAACCTGTAAATACAGATCTCTCGTGTTCGTCGTCTCACGTCTTTAATTTTTCTTATGAGTCAATGTAGGTACCTATGATGAATGAAAAATGGTACCTACCTATAATTACGATACTGGTAAGCAACGCCAGTAGCAAAACCTAGCTAGACACGATACGTGAGAAGAATAAATAAATTGTCCCAAGGGCGGTAAGGAGTAATATTGCGCATGCGCAGCTTATAATTAATATTATTCTATAGGCATACTTTATACTATTGAAGTGATACACCTTCACAAAGAATTCAATCCATTGAACAGTAAGATAAGTTGCATTGTACCTAAACTCAAGACAATCTAAGATGTCCGTTTTGACGTTTCGTTCTCGTACATGTAATAAAACGTTATGCCTTGAGAATCAATTTTAATGAATGTAGATAAGTCGTCGATTACAAACTCTAAGTATGTTCAATCGATATGTCTCGAGAATCAGTTTATAAGAAACCAATTTTTTTTTTCATCGCTATACAATGCATTTTTATAGCTGTCAAAACGGACTAATTGTCGCGAGATTAGGTACTGATTGTTAATTTACAGTCTTTATGAAGTTTTTAAAGACACAAGAAAAGAGGCAGACCAAGGAATAAAAAACCGGCCAAGTGCGAGTCGGACTCGCGCACGAAGGGTTCCGTACCATTATCTATAAAAAACGGCAAAAAAATCACGTTTGTTGTATGGGAGCCTAATTCAATATTTATTTTATTCTGTTTTTTAGTATTTGTTGTTATAGAGGCTACAGAAAATCATCTGTGATCAACTGTCTAACTATCACGGTTTATGAGATACAGCCTGGTGACAGACAGACGGACGGACAGTGGAGTCTTAGTAATAGGGTCCTGTTTTACCCTTTGGGTACGGAACCCTAAAAAAGGATAAATAATGGCTAAAAATAGCCGAAAGAAAATGAGGTAGGCAAGTAAATTAGTAGATATGTAAGTTTCCTACCGCACTGGGTAGAAGTTTTGAATCCTCAGGGTTTCAATTTCATATGATACACAAATACCAAAAATTAGAGCAAAAAAAAAATGTTACCTATTATTAATTTGACAAAAAGGCATCTTACGGCCGCCATGTATGTATTTTCGAAAGGCCATTTATCATGTCAATGACATGTCAATAATTAAATATACATCATTCAGCCTATAACATTTATTTATCCATGTTACATAGACACATACAGCCCAGGCCTCTCATTGTACGTTTTGTAGTGTTAAATTTATTTATTTTCGCTATGTATTTTCTGGTTTACAATAAAGTATATATAAATAAATAAATAATACATGCGCACATTACACGAAAAACATAACCCTTCTATGCAGTGGGTAGGGCAAAAATAATAGAAAATTTTGCCCAGGATAGGGACAATTAAAATGGAAGGTAAGCCACTCACCTGTTCAATTGATATCCACCTTGGGTAAAAACTACCACACAAATGTTTTTTTTTAGGAGACTCTGCTAATTTATAAGATTTCTACTGCACTAATTGCTTATGAATTTTTAACATTAATAGCCACTAATAATAAAAATATTAAGCAAATTATGACTTGTTTTGATTTTTTCTTTGTAAACATTATTTTTTAAAGCGTTTATCGTAATAGTAATAAGGTCCAAAATCCTATGATTAGGTATATATTTAGAATAAGTTCATGGATAAGATGCGATCTTTATCTCAAAGCGGTCGTTATAGTTTTAAATGTCGAAATGTTTCCGTTAAATAATTGCTATTTCGAAGGCATTTTGACAAGTTCGATAGCAAGTTTCTTATTGACATACTTAGATAACTATAGACCGAACGCAACTGTGCTGTGCCGTAGGGCCGACAGTTGTCACCAGTTGACAAATCAATGAGCTCTCGCATCACGGCTCCACAGCCCTCCCGCACCACGCAGCTACCTCAGAAACGGATTCAGATAAGCGGTCGGCCTATAGTAGGAATTTGTGATGGTTTTAGAACTGAACACTCCGATCTGAACTTAAGGCAAATGAACTGCACAGTTCAGTCAAATATGGTTTCATTTCATACTCGTAAAGTTTTCTTGAAAACCGAGAACCGCCGGGAATACGCCAAGGTAGCCCGCGAAATTCAAAATTTCTTACGTTTTCTGCAATTTGCAGGTCAGTATCAGGTTTTATGTGGATCTAAATATGATTTGCGGCCGTAACAAATATGCATTTACAGAATTATAAATATTAGAATCAGCAATACAATTCTCTACGTTCATGAAATTGCCAAATGTCATGATTTCATGAAATAGTCATTCAATGCACTTACATGAACTTACGACAAGCACTTATAAAGGTTCGTGCAAACTGACTCGATATCGCATCGGTTTGTGGCCCATACGACATAGGGCGGTGGGGCTTGAGGTGCGTCTTGCGGTGCGGGGCAGCGCTCGAGAGTTCGGCAACACTCGAAGCGCGCCGCTCTCCTTTCCGCAAGTTGCACCGCGGCGACTCATGTACACTCTATGGGCCTTACTACAAAAACTTAAGACACTAGCTCAACACGCGTCTAATGTCAGTTTTATGTCAAACTCCATACAGAAGAGGAAATAGGATCGGTCCCTTCTCCATACAAACGCTCTCGCCTATTTTCTCTGTGGTTTATGACCTTTGAGTAATGATTTTTTACAGTAAAATAAATATCAACTAGTTCTATGCACCAATGCTTTCCGTTTTGATGATACATTATCTGTAGAAGCACTAGAACCCTCAGAAAATGCTCAAAATTGCATGTTTAGACCGCTGTCATCAGAGGCCTATTGAAAAAATTTGACAACTATTCATTAAAATAGAAAAACATAGGGGCACAGTAAATATCCTTCTTAATCAATTTATAAAATATCTTTCAAATTGGTCCAATATTGGAGGAGGAAATAGACGAAAGCCGAACCTCGAATTATGAGTTTTTGTATAGAGAAAAGAACGACCCTAGGCTAAAAAACTGATGAACACGGTTTTGTGGTAATAAGGTAAATAACTTCTAACATTATTTTGTTCTCGCCGCGGTAAAAGACGCAAGACGTAGGACGCGCGAGTGTTGATGTCTTGGCCAAGGGGAAAACATCGTTTACATTACACGATAAAGCTTCGTGCGCATTGGGACGCTGCGAACGCAACCATGCACCATGGTCGCATCGACCAAATTTTATAACATCACGTAAATCATTGGTCCTTGTGACCGTGTTAGCCCAGTACCCGAGGCCATAGATCCATGCGATAGGAATCTCATGTAAACGTGACTTGAAGGCCGATTACCGCTACAAGCTTGTTGCTTGTGGCATACTACAATATTTTTTTAAACAAATGATAAGTGTTACGCTTTTGCTTCTCCAATTGCACGCCATTCAGCTCGATTCTCGGCAACTCTCGTACAGCTGCTACCAAATCACAGCCACCTTGCGAATGTCGTCGCTTCACTTAGCCTGAGGACAGGTTGGAGCAGACGTGGCCTTGAGTGACGACCACGATGGCGACCGTTCTTTGACTGTTAGCTATATTGATTCTGCCAGGGTTGCGGGAAAATCCGCAAGGGATACCGGGACCCTTGGTAACAGGCAACTGAAGGAACACGGGTGGGTTTTTGTCAGTAAAAGTCTGACACGCCCTACCGCTCCGCCCAGAGCGGGGGAAGACATTTGATGATTCCCAGCCTCAAAAAAAAAAGTTTTATTGATTGGTTATCTGTCAGATCACCTCGTTCCGGATTCGAATGCATATTACTTGCTACTTCTAGTTGAATATATAGGCAATTGCATGGGACTGGCAATGTGTGTGAATGTAAAGGGTTTACTGTTGTGAAAATTGGAGTGTTTTGTTATAATTATTAGGTTTTCAACAAAAACAACAGCAAAATCAATCTGCCTAGCCTTTCCCGAACTATGTTGGGGTCGCCTTCCTGTCTAACCGGATGCAGCTGAATACCAGTATTTTACATGGAGCGACTGCCTATCTGACCTCCACAACCCAATAACTGGGTTTATTTTATACCCCTTGGTAAGACTGGTTGTCAGACTTTCGGGCTTATGAAGACCCGTAACGACTGTGAAAGATCCACGAATGTCGGCCGAGATCAACTGTTTAACGTGCTTTCCGAGGTACGAGTCTCGGTATGTAAAGATGGTCACCCATCCACGGACCAACCACGGCAAGCGTAGCTTAACCTGATGGATCGACCCGTGCGACTGTTATTACTTAGCGAGGTCCTCCCAAAAACAACAAAAACAACAGCATCCAGTAATAAAATAATTTCATTTTATTTCATTTATTTTTACACATACATTATATTTACATAGACTGCAGATATATTCATTACATAATGGAGTATTTTGTTTATTTGCACCTATGTATATTTTATATGAGTAGGTAAGGCACCATAGGGAAGCTTCATTTACTTATTTGACAATCTCTGCTGTATGGTCGAGAAAGAAATTATTTATGTAACTAATATGGGTATCTAACGCACGAGGGGTATGTATATTATGCTTATTGCATTGATATGGTCCGGTTCCTATTATAAAAACGGTTCGTTTTGTTTACTATAGTTTGACCCATACCGCTGTTCCGCGCTTTAGGTATGTTCGCGGCGAGACGGGGGGGGGGCAGCGTAGGCTGCTCATTCGTCAACGCTCACGGCATCCCCTCGCCTCGCCACGTAATCCAAAGCCGCGGTACAGCGGTATCGGTCAAGCAATAACGATTTTTGAGAAGGCTAAAGGCAATTTTATACAGTAAAAGTAAAGCTTCTATGATTGAAAAGAGGTATAAAGAGACTGAATACAGCATTTCTCAGAAATGTGTGTGTATATAACTACAATTTTCTAATACATGTTGTTTACGAAAAACATTGTAAAGGATATGTTTGCAATAGGCAATTATTTAAATAAATATTTAGGTAGTTACTCTAAAATATATGATTTTTTAAATATACAGGGTGAAATTTAATTCATGGGCGGCTTAAGGGGTTTTTGTACTCATCATTATGAACCACTTTCACTGTGGCACCAACGAAAATTGCGAAAAAAGAATCTGCTGTTCCCTACATTTTGACGAGTTATGCGAACATAAATGTAGGGAACAACTGATTATATTTTCGAGTTTTCAGGGTTGGTCTCATAGTAAAAGTTGTTCATAATGATGATTACAATGACTCCTTAAGAGGATGCCCATGAATTCAATTTCACCCTGTATATATACATATAGGTACCTAGACTGAAGTAAAGGCAGTTTGGAGAGAGCTATATTAGATACATAATTAAGCGGTATTTATTATGACTGTGTGCGTTAGATAAAACCTAAAATCAAATCCAAAATGTATATGCCCAAATCATACGCTAAATATTTACACATAAAAAACATAATTTTCCAAAATATAACATTACCTTACAGTAATCGACCATAAGTGAAATCTATTTAGAGTTTACATAAAAATGTACACAGTATAGTATATGCTAAAAATCAGATAAAAAGACTAGGAAATACTCCAAATGGATTTCACATTCAGAAACTGTCCTTAACAACATTATAACAGGTAACAAACTTAACATTATATTTACAAAAATACAAATCATTTACATTTTACATAGAAGGAAATGCATGCAGAAATTATAATGTGATAATTGATAATATAAATAACTAAATAAAAATTGTCTACATTTTTTGTGAATAATATTGCAGTTTACACTATTTTTTTATATAAAAATTGATTCAGTTTTACATATATCATGTTTCCACATCTAAATTGACATTGACAAATGTGCAAGAAACACGAAAAATACGCAATTCAATTACAATGTATTTTTGAACACAGACTTAAAAATGCCCCAAAAATTCGATAATCATTAAGTGCTTTTACAATAATTGACATACTTTTACAAGATGGTAATTCTTTCAACAAATGGCTTGAATGGTAATTTTGGTAATTCATTTCACTCTCTTGGTAACTCACATTCGTTACAAAAGTTACCGGCTTACAACTAAAAAGATACATTTACAAAGATATAGAGGAACACAAAGCTCTTAAAAGAAATATAATTATTATAAAATTAAATATACAATGTGGTAAATTTGGTATACCCGCGGGTCGTTCCGTGTAGTGGGGGATTTAATTGTATAAATCTGAGATCAATTTTACGAAATTAGATTCATAAAAATTATGCCCGTTTCGCCACTTTTTTTTTTACAATGGTTTTACGTATACTGCGTTTTGTGCACCAATCAAGTCTTTTTCTTATCTACTATAAAGGTCGATTTACACCGAACGAGCGAATGAACCCACTCCACCTAATGCTGTATGTGTAAACAGGCCCCGATTATTCTTTCGTTGGTTTATCCATATTAAAATGTCAAGTATATCAACCAAAGAAGACCTTTTGCTCTATGTTCATTTGGTCTAAGCTCACCTTTATGGAGTCGGGTTTCCAGATTCAACTGCCAATTAATATATTCCTGAATAAACACAGTCAATTATTGAACAAAACTATCATTAAGGCATTGGGAAGCCATAAACATCGATTCAACTACTGTCCCATCTACGGCAGACCTTGAAATCAACCCAAAGACGATAAAATCCTCGTAATTAAATATCAGATTACAAATAGAGCACTATAGAATGTAATGTTCAATGCTAATTCGAGCAAGCGCTTATAATTATTGACTTTGGCAGCAAAACGCAGCATTTGTAGTCGTACGAAAGCTTTTAATAATAGTGACGGAAGGCGATCAGTCGTTTTTAAAACCTAAACATACACACACACCAATTTACACTCACTCAAATGTTACTTCAATCTATTTTGTATTCAGGGATTATGCACAACCTATTTAGTGATATTTTTGTCTATGATTCTTCCATATGTATTCGGATGGTATCATTGTATTGACTTGTCTGTGTAAAATTTCTAATTCCAGTCTTAGGCCTTAAACATGGCATTGAAAATACGGTATAAACCTTTTAAACTGGCCATAATAATGTAAGCTACAAGGGCACACGGTCTATATAGAAATCGAATCGAATTTTCATTGCCGATAAAAGGTCATACATGTATATGCAAAAATCTTTGTGACCAGATAAAAAATCCAGTACAGTCCCGTTCCGAATTCGTCATTTAAATACAAATACATTTTTAAAAGCTTTATGCTTTGCACAGCTAATTAGCCACTATAACCGACTTCAGAAAACTACTTTTTGCCAAGCGATTATTTCCAGAAACACAAAGACTTGCCAGCTTTTAAAAACGCATTTTGCACAAAAATTCCACCTTTGTTTTTTCTTTCACAACACTCAAGGTCCATCCATTTCACGGCACAACCCGCCTAGAGATTCTTCCTCGTTCTATCTACCGTTGGATATCACAGAGTCGCTGACTGTCGACCAGTTGTGCCCTTTCGACTGCGACCAAGCAGCCACCGGGTGCGACCAGGAGAGGGGCGGAGGGCGTCCCTACCCACACCTTTTTGACGTCATCTGTTACGTGTTGAGCTAGTGGTGACATGTAGCCGCCTCTGAGAAAAGGAAAATGAACTAATTAGTTTCATAGTTTAGTCAGTGGACAATGTCGTTTACCTTAATTAAGATTATAGAGTAACACTCAATCTGCCTAGCCTTGTCCCAACTGTGTTGGGGTCCACGTCCAGTCTAACCGGATGCAGCTGAATACCAGTATTTTGCATGAAGCCACTGCTTATCTGACCTCCACAACCCAGTAACTGGGTAATACGATACCCCTTGGTAAGACTGGTTGTCAGACTTTCGGACTTCTGACGACCTGTAACGACTGTCAAAGATCCACGAATGACAGCCAGGAACAACGGCTTTACGTGCTTTCCGAGGCACGGGGGAGTTTCGGTATGTAAAGATGGTCACCCATCCACGGACCAACCTCGGCAAGCGTAGCTTGACTTGGTGGATCGACCCGCGCGGCTGTTATTAATAGTCACGAGCTCCTCTCTAGAATATAGAGTAACACTAAGTAGGAACAAATAAATAAATTACTTATGAACAACATTAGTGACAAATCTATTAAAGTGTGTACCAGTGATTACAGCTGTCTGAAATGTTCCAGATAAATAAGTACTATTGCTTGCTAACCGATACGATCTGAATTACGGTACAGGCTGGCTAGAATGAAATCTCTAAGAAGCCAATATATCACTTTGAACACCAGTTACTTATCAACACGTTTGTATAACCAAAGGGTAACCCGGAGGAGTATAGTACAGTCGAACAAGCTATTTGGTATACAGGTAGATAACTTGCAACTACTTTGAACAATTTTGTGAGTGTTTTCAATAGTCTACAATCCTTTTACGTCACTCTCCTAAGTCAAAAAGTTAAATTACACACATAATCAAAACGAATTTTGGCAATGTAGCGGAAAATGAATATATTTTGCCTGTATACCAAATAGCTTGTTCGACTATACCTCCGTCTTTAACGTTTAAGTCCTACGTAATAGGGGGCGAGCCTATTGCTATTAACCAGGACGCAAATCGAGACTCTTGGCTGCTACTGAGTATTTTCTGAAGGAACCCATCAATAACACTGTGCGACCTGGGAATCGAACCCAGGACTCATACTAGGCTCAATAGTCGCATTGGCAAACATTAGACAAAACAAACAGTCGAAGCATTATATAATTTCTCTCATTTTGAGCAAGCCTTGAGCTTCATAGAACAGCCCCATCAGCTTTCACCAATCAAAAATAAAAAACACGCGCACAAAGGTTTCCGTACCATCCTTACATAATATTATAAAACAAAGTCCTCCACCGCGTCTGTCTGTCGCCCTGTACGCGATAAACTCAAAAACTACTGCACCGATTTTCATGGTCTTTTCACCAATGGATAGAGTGGTTCTCGAGTAAGGTTTTAGTATATAATACCCGACATCCACGCGGGCGAAGTCGCGGGCATCAGCTAGTTATATATAAAAACAGCACTAAAAATAATCACGTTTGTTGTATTGGAGACCCCTTAAATATTTATTTTATTCTGTTTTTTAGTATTTGTTGTTATAGCGGCAACAGAAACACATCATCTGTGAAAATTTCAACTGTCTAACTATCACGGTTCATGAGATGCAGCCTGGTGACAGACGGACAGACAGACGGCGGAGTCTTAGTAAAAGGGTCCCGTTTTACCCTTTGGGTACGGAACCCTAAATATAGCATACACACCTAAGTTTCCTATCAGCATGTAACAGAGCGTCTGCCTTCAATAGTCGCACAGCTACAGCTACCAAGAGGAACAGGATCAGCGCCCCGCAGACTGGCACGGCGATGGTGGCAGCTTTGAACCACACCTCGCCATTATAGTTGGCGCCACGTTCGCTGGCAACTGTCTGACCTTCTGGAAGAAAGGAGAAATTGGGGGTTAGAAATGTGTACATAAATATAAATATTATGATAATTGAAGCACTTTAAACCGTTGGTCCCGGCTGTCATTTGTGGATCTTTGACAGTCGTTACGGGTCGTCAGAAGCCCGAAAGTCTGGCAACCAGTCTTGCCAAGGGGTATCGTATTACCCAGTTATTGGGTTGTGGAGGTCAGATAGACAGTCGCTCCATGTAAAATACTGGTATTCAGCTGCATCCGGTTAGACTGGAAGCCGACCCCAACATGGTTGGGAAAAGGCTAGGCAGATGATGAAGTTAATTGAACCACTATTTTCAGTAAAACCAAGACCATTTTCCGCATTTCTTTTATCCGTCCTAGTTTTAAGGGCGTATACAACCTCAAATTGCTTAAAATGATCCTCCGTAATGCCGACAATACTGTAGCATTAATTTTGAAATAAATATATGTTAAAGTTGAGGATTGATGCTAGGTCCTATGTTTGACGAAAACACGATTACATAAAATTTTCTCTTTAACATTAAAAAATTCAAAGTTACCTCTAAACTGAACTATAAACCGCTGGTATTAAATAAATACTTCAAATTAGATGAAACTTTGCATAATAACCAGAGATCGGAGTAGGTAGATTGAACTGGGGCCATTGATCCGAAACGTATATATTAATATGGACATTCCTCCGGAATTGGTGGATTATTTAAAAAAAACGGGAACTTATGTAGGAATTGTATTCTGCCAGAGTGGAAGGAGTCATTTGATGATTTGCCATCCTCAAAAAAAAAAAAGGTAGGAATTGTAATAAAATGAGCAAATAAATAAAATAGCAAATAAATAATGAATTAATTTAGTTTTGATACCTTCCTTTAAATTTTGAATTAAGTAGTAATAATATCACTACCAACATTAACAATATTTAATTGAATCCGGAAATACCGGAATTACTTTCCGGAAAAATGGCTTATCCATGTTATTCTTTCTGTGTGCATTTATGATACAAGTACCAAAAATCAATCTACCTACTCCGATCACTGATAATAACTGAACTGTTTATAAAGCAGGAAACAAGTTTTTTTTTTTTTTAATTACCGATATTTTCATCGTAAACAGCAATTACCTAAACTATTCGAGACTTGGAGCCACCAGTACTCTACCATCTTGCTCTCACTCAATCCGCGAGTAGTATGGTGCGAGCGAGATTAAAAGTGAATTTGAGCTGAGGTAAGGCTCTTAAGTGTGGATTTGCTTCGAGGATACGAGTTTCTTGTTGCAAAGTAAAAAAAAAAACGAAAAATGATCGAAAATGCAATAAGATGAAGAAACGAACAATCTTAGAAAGGACGTTTTGAATTCAATTCCACACGTTGAAATGACATAAAATATTGTGTCATTACATAAAGCTTGTCGAAATTCTAGAAACCTTGTATCCTATTTAAATATCTCGCGTGACAATTGCTTAACTTACACAATTTACTATCATTAACAAACCAATTCAATGCCCTTAATCTGTATTACAAATCATTACAATTGCCTCAAAGTACTGAACACCAAGTAACATATCTTGTACCCGGAATGACAAACCGATGTCCACCGTCAGAGCACAAACTTAGCACATTTATCAACGCCCACCCTACAGTGATGTTATCTTCAGGAGCTATAACAGGAACTTTATCAATAAAATATACAGTCGAGCAAAGAGATTGGTAAACAGGCTGCTAACTTCTTCAAGCTCAATACAATATTTCTTTACTTATTTATTTAAATTTAATTGTAGTTTCCTATCGCCGTTTTTCTTTTGAAGTATATGAAAATAATAAAGAGTAAATAGTGTATAAAAATTTAATATTTTACACTCTCCTACATCTTTTTGGTCTAATGTAGCAGTTTTATTAGTGTTGGAAATGTCCTAAATATTAATGTTCAGCTTTTGTATTTTAATTCACTATAGAAGAGCACTGACTTCTGAGATACAGGTTTTACCTAGTTTGGAAGTTAGGAGTCCATATAGTTAAGCTGCCTAATTATTATATTATAAACGTGTGCCTTAGTTTTAAACAGATATTTTTGTATTAGGCTATATATCATTTTAGTCCAAATAAACGTTATGTATTATTCTTGCAAGTACTTTTGAAGTGTGCTGAATGAGGAGGAATGAAACGCATGTGACTAAAAGAGTAATGAAAATAATTGTTAATGGATGGAGATGGAGAGGAAGATATGCAAGAAAAGAGGGATGGATTGTGTCAGGAATGATATCAAAGAAAAAGGAGTGAATGATAGCGTGACAGGGGAGAATGGAGGAAAAAAACGTGTGGCGCCGACCTCATGTAACATAGGAGAAGAGCAGGAAAATGATGATGTGAGAGTGCTGAACTGCTGAAGTCTTTTACGTTACTCATAAAGGTGTGTCTTAAACGTAAAAATAACGCACACAATTAAAATAAATATTGGCAGTGTAGTGGCGAGATAAATATTTTTGCCTGTATACCTATACCAAACTATTTGTTCGACTGTACTAATAAAACTACGAATTGTAACATTAATTATGTTGCAATCGGCTTCTGCGAAAATGCGTGGACTATGTTGGAGTGACAGAAGTTTTATTTTGTACGATTTATTGCAGTTCAGATAACTTCATTGCATTGTTATTTTTGGATTGGTTCCGTAATCAATCAAGTCGGCCTATCATGACGCCTCCTGCTTCTGCAGTGGAGTCTAAACTTAGAATTTATTCGCTGTTTATCGGTTTGTGTCAATCATTATTAAAAGCGCGTGTCAGCCTAGCAGTCTCTTTTGACTGACCATCTAAAACTTTGTATATAGCTACAATTTGATTTGGATTTCCTATTTACGTTTTTGCTTGGCCAAAGTTTCCTCTTCAATGTCAACAGTGCATTTTTAACTTTAATTAAACTAGAATTACATCATTTTTATGGATGTGTTAGCACAAATCACACAATTTGGCTAAAAATAGCGTTCATTGACCATTATCAGATTTACAGTTAAAATTGTGAAGATTGCGCTGTATCATTACATACCGTTATTGCTTCAATTTTATTAGCCTACACACGACAATTTTGAACGTAAACAGTAGACACTAATTGGCGATATTATACAGTGTTAAAACTCAAGGAGCTTGCGGGCAAACTCGATGGCAGTGAGTCAGAACATGATTCTTATTACATTCCCCAAAATGACTTTGAAGTCCAAGAAGAAGACTAGGTTTCAAGTATCAAGCTATACGTCTTTCAGCTGATTGGTTTAAAAAATATGTATAGCAACCACTAGTTTACTAGCTAAACCTAATCAATCAATCTGCCTAGCCTTTTCCCAATTATGTTGGGGTCGGCTTCCAGTCTTACCGGATACAGCTGAATAGCAGTATTTTACATGACGCGACTGCCTATCTGACCTCCACAGCTCAGTAACTGGGTAACACGATACCCCTTGGTAAAACTGGTTGTCAGACTTTCGGGCTTCTGACGACCCGTAACGACTGTCAAAGATCCACGAATGACAGCTGGGACCAACTGCCTAACGTGCTTTCCGAGGCACGGAGGAGTTTCAGTATGTAAAGATGGTCACCCACACACGCACCAACCCCGGCAAGCGTAGCTTAACCTGATGGATCGGCACGAGCTCCTCTCCAACTCGAGCACTAGCTAAACCCAATCAATGAAAATCCATCCTTTGGTAACATCAATCAAAGAAGGAACGTTGCTGAAACCAATTCTTCGTCATAATCAAATCAACTCATCATTTTCAAAGAACATATCACCGGTCTGTCAGTTTTTATAAATCATAGCACTAACTAAAGGATCACATGCAGTTGACGCATTTCGTAAACGCAGCGCAAGCGCAACACTTCCTGTAAAACTATTGTTATGTCTGCATGATCACACGCAGGGTCGTATGGTAGACTACCAGGAACACAGTGCAGTCATTTTATTAGATCCAATGGATTGAGTGTAGAGTGTCATAATGGCATTCTTTTCGACAATTGATATGGCTGCTATTGTTCTAAATGTATTGTAGGCAGTTTTTATCTCATACTGCATGCCCTTTAGAATTGGTATGTACTTTTAATTACCAGGAAGGTGATAGGTGCGAATTAATAATGTCAGGAGACTTCCTAGAAAGCAGTAGACATAACATTTTATTATTGTTCACAATATTGGCTGAATTAAAGCATTTGCATAATTCAAAATCAAACGATGAACAAACAAATTCAAACAGGACCAAAACGAGCGATCGGTATCGTGAGAATTAATACTAATAGATGCAAAAAAGATACATCGTTATCTGAAAACAACATTCCTAAATTCCGAGACCATGGGAACGAAATTAAAACAAAACACGACAGCCTTCTACAAGCCAAATCTCTCAACGATTCACGAACAGTCATAATTTCATCCAAATTGATATTCAATTGTTTTAACAAACGATCAATCACTCGATAAACGCGACAATTTTCACACTTTCGCTTGTCGATACGATTGGCGATTCATACGTCCGTGACGAATACGTATACATACACACTTAAAATTATGAGTGACTCTCGTAGATAAATAAACATGAGTGGAAATCTTCTTGTCACTTCAGAGTTTGGTAACAGTTGTTGCTTAATTGTGAAGGTCTGAGATGGTAGTTGTTGCTTTTGTGTGTCATATAAACTTAACACTGAAGGAATAAAGATAATTAAAACCGACTTGAAAACATTTGTCCATTTTCAATTATGTCTATGTAACTTCTCATATGCATCGCTCGCATCTCTACGTATAAACATATTGTATATCCATATAGAAAAAAAAAAACTTAGAACAGCAAACAATGCTAAAAGAAACTATACTTGCCAATTCATAAGCACAGGCGTTTGATCATAGGTCATTACCATCATGATCAATAACAATTACACATAAGCATCTACGTAAAACAAAGCCCTAAATAATTCGTATCAATGAATACCACTCCAGAATGTGCTGACGATGATATGCATGTAGATGACCTAGCACAATATTTAATGACACAAGTGATCTCATTCGTTTCGTTCATAAATAGTTATTCATATCAAACCGCTGATACGGCAGAACAAAAGGTCTTAAGAAACGTAAAGAAAAATATCCCAGTAAGTGGCGCGATTGGCAAACGGATTAGTTATCTTACAAAAAGATTCTCATCTGCTTGACATAGCTACCAGAGTTCATTAGTCGAATACCAAAGAAAGCTATCCTTTGTATAGCAGCAAAAATCACTCCTAAGATGCGGTCACCGAAACAGGTCCCTGGCTATTTATAACAGGCGATTAACAGTTTATTACGCCACGGACAGCAGTAAACTTTAACTCTCTAGCTATAAGATTTAGTTCAGCTTGTCACAACAAAAGTTAATTCCAACAAAGGAATATAAGCTGAAACAATTGCGCATCGCAATCACGGCCCCGGGCGAAATCCATTATGGCAAGGAAACTAGCCCAGATCTGTTATACTAATCTTTTTCACATTATTATTATTATAGCCTTCAAGAGATTTGTCTGCTGATTCAATTATTTTCACTTGTAGGACGTCACGCAAATATATTTGAAATTACGAAAAATATCTTGATGTTACTTACTCATGAAGATTCCGATGAATATTCTCAATCTAACACCATAAATTTCTAACATAAAAATAGCCTACAAATGCGGTAACTAAAACCTGGCGTGGGCGAAATTGCGTGTAGATCTTAGTATCCATTATAGTTACACTATTAATACAGACCCCGAGGCGTTAGGAGGGAAAATTTATACTGCATTACAATTTGTTGAATAATCAAACGATGTTGCGTGGACTGCACTTGATTAGGCCAACGCTGGGGGCGAGGATTTAAATCGTACCGATTCTAAATGTCGTGGAAACAATGTCAATGAAGATTAAGAGGATCCTTTAGTTTGCTATGATGAATAGGTTTAATCTGAATTTGCAATCGATGAAACGGAATTGGTCCAATCAGTAGAGGAATTCTTGGTGTAATTAATGTTGAAGAGAATAAAATTTGAATAACAAAAAAAATCTCAGTCTATGTAGAACTTATGGGTGTAGGTTCTGCTATACATATGTGGACCAATAAGTAATTTATATTTTTAGTGTGTTATCTTTATAAGATGTACGGAGCATAGCGCGAAAAATCCTGGCGGCTGTTTTTAGTAGAAACAAGAGACGTTGAACTGTCTCAAGTATTCTCAACTCCAAACAATTGTGATACCACTCGTAAAGTCATAAGATTGCGCCAAACAACGATTAATTACTCAACATTCTGAAACAAGCAATATCTGCTGCACTTGAAAATCAGTAAACCTCTGACGTAATGCTGCAAGTATAGTCCAAGAGCTGACTCACGCGCTGTTTACTTTAGATACGGACTCCGCTAGAATAATATCTTTGTTCGAGGAAACTGTTGCGGGATGAATTTCATTGAAATTACAACATGTTTGAGTAAACGCGGTGAGAACTGAGAATGTTTACAATATAATATGCGAAGATGAGGTGGAAACGTCATGGAAAATTGTGTAGGATTATGAAGGAAAAGCATTATATGGAAGTCACGCGAAACTGTGTCTGGATAATGATCAAGTTGTGGTTTGTAATCTTGTAAATGTTAGAGAATCTGACGTGCGATTTTCTTTATGACTACATAAAAAGACAGTGTCAACTAATGGATTGAAGGTGATTGATTGATAGCAGAGTTTTCTGTTTCTTAAGTTGCGAGAAAACTTTTAATAATCCCATAAACACTACTTTACTATGTCGTAACCTTAAACAGAATTTAAATAAGGCGCTATATACATCTTTATGATATCGTAAACAAGTCGTTTAATACATAATCAATAATGAATGACAAACAGTAGGAGAAATCGTTGCTCAACAAACTACCTGTGATTTAATACCGGTTCATATTGAAATATACATAGACCCAGCATTATCACTTTTAATAGCTTGTCAATTCAAAGAATTGAATTATTTATTATGTCTCTAAGGTATGCACACACTTGGTAATGATAGCTCTGCAATTTTAATTCAACAGCGACAGCCGCTCAACTTTTCATTGTTGTTTGTTTTTTTTTTTATTTACTGTTGATTGAAGACAATGGTTGTTATTTGTCTCTTCTTGACTTTCCTAGGCTATACACAATCTTGGCTTCTCATTCGTCAGATTTCACATTTCTACTGTATGTTTAATCATCTAAAATACTGCTTTGTCTTATTATACGGTTTCTACTGCCAGAGTACCTATTAACTTATGCATATGCTTAGCTGATACATTATTTATCCTATACAATAATTTACCTGCTGCGTTTTTACAAACACAATGATTTGCATAGACATGTAAAAAAGCACTAATGCAATGTTTTATACAAAGAATAATAACATTAAATAACATATACGCGATGACTCCTGCGCACGCGACACTAAATTGCCAGCATCGAATCTGTGCTCAACTTTAGGACTTGTTCAGTTCTGTTTGACACGGAATTACTGCAACTGGTTTAGATAGAATCTGGCTGCGAAGTCGCGAGTCTTTAAGTCAATCAATTTTATATTCAAAGTTCTGACGTTCTGAGACATGATATATTCGTGTGAAAGAGAGATTATGAGATTTACTTGTTTGTTTGCCAGAGGAAAAATCTGTATACCATCCGATTCTTATGCTTTGTCCATTTGGCAGTTTATCTTTATTACTTCTTTATCTTTCCTTACTTTTATAACAATTTCAGTCTTTCTTATTTATGCTATTTCTAGCTTAACATTTAAAAAAAATCGCACAATTCTAACATAACTCACACGTTTTTTAGAGTACTTACTAATATACTTTTCCTTGAGCCTATGGAGATTTTAATTTCTAACCAGCCTGTTTGTCTTGTTATAACGGCTGATTATATTTATTTATTCATCATGTTTGCTTGAATACGTTGTTCGATACAATTTACGACTGCAATAATATTGTTTCAATATAATTGGATTGCCGGTAGTGTTTAGATGCTATTTATGTTTGTTGTTCTGATAGGTTTTCGTATCAATTTATTGTTCCAATGTTGTTTTGTTACGGTTATATTGGTATGAATTAAATAGTACAGTTTTACTGTTAGTAATGTTAGGTTTATGGCCTTCCTCATTGATGTTTTGTTTGTTATTACTTGATTTGTGTTGTGTTATTTCTATAATTCTATTGCTCTTAATTCATTTCGTACAGTCGTACTAAGTATATGAAATCTAATTATCGATAAATGTAAAAGTATATACGAGTCTGGAACTTGTGCCCGATCGTGGCAATAAACTCGCTTCCTATTACATGGGACTGAAACATAACTGGCGAAATGTGGGTGTACTATGGGTACACCTCTGCCTAACCCTTCGGGGAAACAAGGCTTGATGTTATGTTATATACCACCACCTTTTTTCAATCGGTGGTTATTTCTCCAATTTAAAACACAGGCTATAACCAACTCTTTAAAACACAGACTTGACTAACCTATAAACCAACTCTTTAAAACACAGACTGGATTAACCTATTAACCAACTCTTTAAAACACAGACTGGACTAACCTATTAACCAACTCTTTAAAGGCTACTATCTCCCATTATTAAACTCCTGATTAATGTATTCCTAAAAAAAAGTGCACTAACACTTTACGATCAATCAATTTCAATTGCATTACGGCAGGATACAAAGGCAGCCGTTTATATCTTCCAATTGTTCTTTATTATCCTTAACCTGTGTCGAATTCACCTGCTTTCAGAATTAAAAGCGACGTAGCCTATTCATTATCCTACTGGCTCAACTTTAATGTTTTGCATATAATTATTGTATGTGTATGTATAATACTGTGGTCTGATCTGGTAGATCTGGTACTGGTGTGTTAGATTTCGATAGCACAGTCAATGTATACTATTGCAAAAGGATTTGGTTGCACTGGACCTTAATCGATTCCCCCCTATCTTGTTATTACGTATGCAATCTTCTAAATGCAGGTTTGTTACAGTCTCGAATATCATTTAGATAAGCGTAATCGATTCTGCGGAGTTATGAATAGGGACATAGAGAAAACTGTGTCTATTCAATAATAATGTTAGTAATCTATGAATTCCGTCTTTGTATACGTGTTTTGGATCATAACATTACAGTGTAGCCTTAGGATTATACACAGCCACCATTTTATCGCTTCATTGGCGCCTAGTCGTTATAAGTACATTACTGTTTTAAAGGTCTTGAATTTAATCTTTAGAATCTTTATTGAGAACTGAGGAAATTGTTGTTTGAGTAAACAACTTGTTTTGTCCGTACATTACTGAAAGATCAGAGGCCCTAGGCAGAGTGACATTCTATCTGCGATAGCGACGATAGAGGAGGCAAAAATGTATAGGACTGACATAAGCTATCGAAAAACTTACGTCAATCTTGTTGAAAGTCGTTGTAGAAATACGAAACGCTTTCGAAGCGATTAGAGGCCTTAGACAAAGTCACATTCTATCAGTGATGATGGAAAAGACAAAAAGTACAGAACTGCCATAAGCTATCGAAAAGCTTATGTCCAAGTCGTTGTAGACGAAACGCTTTCGAAGCGATTGTCACTTGTCTAGGCCCTCAGTTGTTTACTAGTACACTATGTTTATCTAAAAGCATGTTGGAGATTTGTAGATGATGATAAGAAAGTGATTTGTAAGGAACCAAGAGCTGATACGCAACTAGATGGTCGATATAAAACTAAGTTCGATACTAATAAAGATTTAAAAGAAACAGAACTTACCAAATTCGTTACTAGTAAGGTTAAGCCTCGCTCTAGCCAGGGGACTATCTTCATGATTGCAAAGGTCCCTGAAGCAACACAGCAGGAGAGAGTGTTCTGAGGAAGGTGGTGGACCTCCAGACCCTGGCGAGTTCTGGCATCGGGATAACGCTTCTTCTTCCCTGGAAACAGTAGAAAATAACATGAGATTTTTGGTGACATCGGAGAAATGGGTTGGTCTGTTCAGTCAAATTGAGTTACAATACAATAGAAGTTGATAATTTAAATAGGGAAATGATTTAAGATCAATATTCTAAATAATATTATAAATGCGAAAGTGAGTTTGTTTGTTACGCTTTCACTCTAAAACGGTAGAACAGATTTGGATGAAATTTGGCACAGGGGTAGACCAGGACATAGGATAGTTTTTATCCCGATATTCCTACGGGATCGAAACTTACGCGGGTGAAACCGCGGGGTGCAGCTAGTAGCTAATAAATCCGTTTAATCCATGATTATCATTGGAAGCCATTTTCCACCCATTGCTAAATAATCTGAGTAAAGGCTTGGCCTCTTCCTTTTAATCCATAATAATCATAATTGCAAATGAACAGACATTCTCGATAGTTTTATCGAAGAACTAACAACTGTTCCAGTATGTTTTAAAACTGTCATAAATCAGCTGATATGAACATTGAACATCCTTCCATAGATCAAACCAGTTCCTTGCTCCCGTCTTTCACCCATCCCCACAAAAAGAGGTTGTCTCAACAAACGAGTTATTAACAAAGAAAATAATAAAGCTTATCCTTATTGAATTCAGAACTTGAACATTAAATGCTGAATTTTTTGCTGAATACGAATTCATTTCGAGTTCACTTGATTCAATGGTATTGAGGCAAAAACTTCTGTGGTTAGCCTCGCCTTGTACTTGTTAGTTTATTGCGTTGATAAGGAAAAAACCTGCAATTTGTGTCCTTATATTGGGCCGTGTAATTGATTGACATTCTAGTTCGCAATGAATTAAGGTTTTATTTGAATGAAGACCACATAGGTCGATATGTGAGCTTAGGATTTAAGGTGATTGTTCAGAAGGGAAGATTGTACTCGTATTTTAAATGCTGTCATGTGATCAGATAGATCTCTATAAAGGTACGAAAAAAATGGCAAAAAAAAAAAGTGCAACAATTTCCTAATTATTAACATCAGACAATCAGGTTTTTTAAAAATAAACGCGAATAAATTCCATATTATTTTAATTCACGTTACAAAATGTCTTCGCGGTTTCAATGTGATCCACATAAAGACACGACATTACGCACCTCCCAGATCGTTGACTTGCGCAAGAGTTTAAAGTGTCAACAGGGTATGCCAACTGATCGATCCGATCATTTTGTTTTGTTACACTTTGATTTAGAGCTTCGACGACTTGATGGTAACAATTACTTGGGTTTTTGTTTATTATGTGTTTTTAAAACGACAGAGGAAGCGTCGGGATGAATCTTTTGAGTTAAATATGCATAGAATTCAGAAATTATATTTATGTGAGATAATGAATCGGTAGTGTATCTTTTTAAAAGAGACCTATGATAAATCATAAAAGAATTCGTCTTCAAAAATGCACGAAAATAAATAAATACATTTACATAAGATTAATGTAGCTTTTCATTAACAAATCGCTAATAATAAAAAATGCATAAAAAATAAAATATTAAGTTGATAATCGTGATTAATAGTAAACGATTAGATTCGTAGCTGTTTTAAATAAAGTCTGTTAATGATTCAACTGCTAATGACTTAATTACTAAACAGTGATTCTTCAATGATATTTATGGAGCTTTTAACAAAATGAATATAAGCTTTCGTCAAATGTTTTGTGGATGCCAAAAGGCTGGTAATAATGGACAAAGAAGTTGAAAGATCCCCTGAACTATGTATTTTATCTATTATCATCCCTATGACTATAGACAAAAGGATGTTTTTGAAGAATATAAAACGTTACTCACATAACACTAATGTGCCGTGCGCAATGGCGAAAAGCAATATAAAAATGTTCCTAAATATTCAAGTGTTCGGTTGACCACTGTCCAAAGCACCTTATCATCATTTACCATCACATTCTCAAGTAATATGCAGAACGCACACCCAATTCCCATTTAAGTCAACATTTTTCAAAGGTTTTTTATAATAAAGACATGAAGATTTATGTACTTTAGCATCTCGGCGTGGACAGCGCGGCCAGATATTAACGTTGCGTCGATGGAATACAAATCATCAGTTTACTGGTTGGCCTATTGGCCTTTACTGGTGTTTTGGTTCGTCAACGCACGCACACATACAAACTATACTTTACAAAGGGTTCGGAAGGAAATAAGGGGACTGGCTCACGATAACCACTGACTGTTTGTGATGTAAGCTGTGGCTGCGTGTGTGTGGCTTCGGTAGCTGATGTGAGTAGTTAAAACTTTATCAGAGAATTCAACCTGTGTCGCAAACAAATCACGGCCGATGTTCTCACGGAGTCACCAAAAATTTACATAAAATTAAAATTTACCAGTACCTAAGTACATTTCTTTTGAATATTGAAGAGACATTTGATGTATTAGGGTGAGCATTTAACATACAAAACGGCTTCTTGTTTGAATAAATCTCGCGTGTTTGAACTTTGGCCTTTTTCAATTTACAAGCTCTTGGAATTTCTAATCTTGTATATAATTTTACTTTACGTTTATCGTGTGAGAGTTAACAGGGCGAGGGTATTGAGTACTTTGATAAAAGCGAGTAAATCGGTGAGAACTGACGTTTGAGTAGATAAGGTTTGTGTTCTTGTAATAGCTACGTTTACATAGAAACTTGATATGTAAAAGTGTGAACAGTTTATTGAAATAATAGGCGATGCAAATATTGAATTGAAACGATTATTGTAGTTGCTAATAATACTGAAAATACTGCTTCCATTTGCATACTGAAGCACTTTAACAGAACATATCTAGACTTCCTAACTGATAGTGGTCAAGGTACGCTAATGCAAATTTGTTTTTTTTTTCTTGAGTGTGGGAAATCATCCAATGACTTCTCCCGCTCTGGGCGGAGCGGAAGGGCGTGTCAGACTTTTACTGACTAAAACCCACCCGTGTTCCTTCAGTTGCCTGTTGCCAAGGTCCCGGTATCCCTTTCGGACTTTCCCGCAACCCCGGCAGGCATCGGTCCTACCGGACCCCGTCAAACGCAAACGCAATTACCTGTATTGTAATTTTTTGCCTGCGCGTGTGCCACGCGGTCGCTTAGAGGTAGGAAGCCAATCATAGACATAAGTTTCTAATAAACATTCTCAATGTCGAACAGGCCCTTAGGAAAACAAGTTTAGAAGTCACACGCAGCCTCTAACAGCCTTCAATAAAAATTAACATTAACAACCTCATCTTAACGAGTATCTTTACAACTCAGCACAACTGTCACTTCGTCACTATCAAATTTCGCTCAATTTTCTTTCCAATGACTATAATCTTCGTATATTTTAATTAAGGCCTTAACCTACCTCAAATTTTATCTCGCTCGTACCATACTACTCGCGGCCTGAGTGAGAGCGAGACGTAGTGGGGTGCTGTTGGCTCTCAAGCCTCGAATAGTTCAGGTAATTTCTTTTTACGGTGAATATAATGGTAATTAAAAAATTAATAAATACGTAATATCTGCTTTATAGTTATTTCAGTTATTATGTAAGTTTCATTATCTAATTTCAAGAATATTCGCATACAGCAGTTTATAGTTCGGTTTGAAGATAACTTTGTATTTTTTTCTATCGAGAAAATTTTATTTTAATCGTGTTTTAGCCAAACATAGGACCTGGTATTTTCGGTTTAACGGAGGATCATGCTAAGCAATTTCAGATAGGGTAGGGCTTTAAGAAGATGTTTCGTTTCTCACGGGAACGAAGACGAATTTTATTTGAAGAATTTCATCAATTTGAATAATTTAAATGATTGACTCAGAGATCTTTGTTTTGCTAATTGGAAACCTATTTGCAGAAACGATTAGATACTCGTAGGTCCAATTAAAATTTTGTAAAACTGGTAGAGTTATTATATAGTTTTTGTTGATTAAACTGTTATGTAAGGCTGCCAGGTGTATACGTGATGATTTTTTATCGTATCTTCTTTAGGTAGTGTTATTGATAGCATGACGTGATGGTGTAACATCGTTATGACATTGTTTGTGCCGTAATGTTTTGCTGCACCCATTGTAGGTAATGTAAACCGCGGAAGTGCTGTAAATTTTTCATGCTTTACGAATAGCAAGAAAGCGTTACTATTAGAAACTGTTTTAGTTAAAATGTGGTCTCTTATATCACTGGATCAGGAGAGTTCACCTAAAGATTCGAGGCCGATACTTTCGGTGATCTCTCATCATATTATTCAAGAAGTTTGTGGTGTTAGATAAGAATCTAACCAAATTAACAAGTGTCTCTTACTTAGAGTTCACTTAAAAATTCGAGGTCGACACATTCGGTGATCTCTCTTCATTATTCAAGCAAGTTTGTGGTGTTAGATTAGGATCTAACCAAATTAAAAAGAGTGTCCTTTACTAATCGTTTTCAAATATGTCTATATCTGGCCATTCAAAGCCTGCAGGAAAAATAAATTAATGGCCAATGGCTTTTAGAAAAACAAACTACAAGCGACAATTAACACACGATTTTAAATTCAAAGCCACAGCTTCTAGCTCAACTATGCATATATGTATATGGAAAATCCGTACATTGTTTCCCGTCAGGAAAACACTAAGCATTGCTTACACGTTCGTTACTATACAAATAAGGATTTCGGATGCCTGGTCGAAAACTAATCCTATGCAAATCTACGTCTAGGTCATTCAGACACTCACACGTTTGTATTTGTCTAAAAAAAATTAGTCTGTCTGGAACAGCCGTAATGAAACCGACTGCCATGGCTGTAGGGTCATGTGATGCCGATGAATGAGGGATCTATCGTGAAGAGAGTTTTGAGTATGAATGTGGGAGGAATGAGGGACATATAGTGTTGAAAGAGCTGAGAATGATTGTGGATGACTAAAGACATGACGGATGTGTGAAAGATGATATTACAGAAGAGTAATGAAATCGACTGTCATGGCTGTATGGTCATGTGATGCCGATGAATGAGGGATCTATCGTGAAGAGAGTTTTGAGTATAAATGTGGGAGGAATGAGGGACATATAGTGAGGAAAGTGCTGAGAATGGTTGTGGATGACTAAAGACATGACGGATGTGTGAAAGATGATATATACAGAAGAAGACAAATAGATTTGGAGAAGAGCAGGAAGATGATAATGTCCGGGTCAGCTAAAAAGGTGGACAACGACACAAGTTGGCAATTGTTTAGAAGTTGTCAAAATCTCAAATGTTTCACCATTCACTATCAAGCGATTAAACTTCATTCGCTTAGCTGATATTATGGTATGGTGATTTTAAGATTTTAATGTAATCCCCCCTCAAAACACCACGTGATGACTTGAACACGAGATGGGTCTTTAAGGGATATTTTGTAACTACCATGCGTAAAATGGACGAAAACTAAATTTTAAAGAAATAAAACGGTATGCTTTGCTTGCTAAACATAAGTTGATAAAATACCAAGACAATATTTAAATCTAGCACTACAAAATCTTTTAATTTTGTTTGTCGAACCTTCTATGTATCCTCTCATAAAATAATTCTACGCGATAAAAAACAGATAAAACAGCAGTACTAGTTTACGGCTACCCGTTTGCGGGATCATAAACTAACGTTTTAATTCAAAGAATAAATTAAACACTTTCTTCACAACGCGAATATCATCTACATACATTTCACGCTCTTCTAACGACGTTGATAAGAAAAAAGCTCATAGAAGTGTAAAATGTGTAAATGATTAACACAATTCATCTTAGTTAATAGACGATATTAATGACGTAAACTAATTAGCAGTCAGGAGAATTCAGATAGCAACTAAAACATAACATGGAGATAAGGTACCGGGCAAATATAATGAGTGAAACTATAAATAAATACAATCAGTTGAAAGCCAATTAAGATTTAATCTCACAGCGCATCGTCGACTTGTTTTTGGATCGGATTTTCTTTTTAATTAATGCAATATTAACTGAAGACATGGGAAGAAAGTAGTTGATGATTTTAGGTCTGCCTAATTAAGATTACAGCTACGATGCCGCCAAAGAAAAGGATGGTGAGAAGAAAAAAGAATTAAAGACTAGCTTTGTTAAGGTAAATAATTAGTTTCTTATTCTCAAAACAAATGAAAGCTTATTAAGGAAGGTTAAAGTTACAATAAATAATTCTGAATCAACTCAAATCATCCACTGTTCTCGAAGAAACCTTATCTATACCGGTTATTGTAATGTCACATTGACATCCAAGTATTTAACAATCGAGAGTTTAAACAATAAATGAACAAATAAGTTTAAATTCCGTGTTTAGAAGCAGATAACAATATAATCTGTTGTTATAGTGCAAATAGCTGAAACAAAGAACAAGTTGAGATGACATACAAAATTGTTGACATACTACTGACCCATCTAGATAATTCCATACCGATATCTATGATTGCAGTTGTTGACGATAAAAAAGCTGATTCTAAGAACAAAGCCTAGAGGAGACATTCTTTACATTCGCCAATCTTTCCAATCAAATTTGAACTTTATTGGTCAATGATAGGGTGTGATTTTGTGAGGAAGTATACAGCATAGTCCGGGTCGGCGTCCGCGCAGCACTATCTAGCCTGACCCGCGCCTCAACCCCAGCAGAGTCACCCTTATCTTAACAAACGAGGACATCAAACCGACATCACTCAACAGCACTTTATATACTATACACAATAAACAAGTCAACCGAGAATTAATTACCGATAAAATAAGCGAATATCAAATTGAATTCTATGGAAATCTTAACGAAGCGGACACGGCGATCGTTAGCGAAGATAATGGCAGAGATTGCCAAAAACGAGCAAAAATTATTTAAAGTAAATAAAAGTGGGCATGCGGCAGATAGAAACCGGTTCGGTGAACGCGGCCCGGGCCGATCCGAATAAGATAATCAACTGCGGGTAATTTCAGTGTATAAAAACATAGTGGAGTCCGGCATACCTTCGCCGGTATAATTAATAAACCGAGGTGCACCGTGCGCCATATAAAAAAGATACGACGATTACTAAAGGTTCTACTGTTGTTAAATAAACAGACGCATTTATTGATGGAAATGATGTTCACGTTTTCCTTTTTTAAGAACCCGTTGAAGAAACATAAGAAGAAGATGCTTTGTTCTTAGTAGAAAGGGCTAACACAGCTTTCCAATTATGAATAAATACCAATGGTACAATCTCATCTATTCATACGAACACTGATTCCGCAAATACTCGAGTCCCAACGTCCTCAATCAAATCTCTAATTGTGTCGTTACGTTATATCTATGATCATGATGAAAGCGGCAGTCATTTCGAAACCATAGACAAATTGATTGAAGAGACTCGTACGCAACGATAGAGCCCATACACTAGCATGATAAGCAGTATTGATGGATGATAATGCACCTCACATGATGACTAACAAAAGAATAATTAATTCCTCGATGAAATTCAAAAAGGTACTGCCGCCGTATCTTAGGAAATGTATCGTAATTACTTTCTAAATAGATGAGAAAATGTCAATAGATAGGATTAAGATTGTGATAAATTGTTGGTGAATGAGAGTGAGTAATGCATTGTAGATTTAGTCCAAATTAGTGAAGAATGGGAGGTAGAATCGTTCAGTATATGAAGTGAATTTTCTAGTAATGTAAGTATTTTTAATCTGAACGCAGTAATAGATATCAGGACCCAGGTGAAGCTAATAGAGAAGACCACACCTGAAAAGAACATTTGCTAGAAATACCAAACAATTCTCAAGTCGATACAAGAGATAAAAAGCAGTGACAATAATGATTTAAGTGAGACCTGTATGCAAATTATAGTAGCAGTTAAATTAATACTACCTAGATCTTTGTCAACGACTTAATGTAATTTTACACCGGCTTTAGCAATCAAATAAATTTTAGTTAATGCATTACGCGGGAGCAAGCAAACGACCAATTTGTTAAATCCTGTACCTTTTTGTAAAGGGTTGACATTTAAGCGATGGGCAGCATACTAATTAGAATCGCAATTAGAAATGATAAAATCTCCTGTCCCTCTTTAGGAATGTTGTTGGAACGTTCCTTTAGCTTTTTATCGACTACATCTTGTTAAATGTCGAAATCGACGGATGAATCTTGGATTAAATTTAGAACATTAGTGGAAATTAATTTTATAGTCAATGCGGTATTATAATGATCAAATTGATTCGTGGTTGCTAAATTATTGTGGAACAATGATTAGATCGTAAAAGTTATGACAAAAAATCTGACCGAAGATGATGACCCTAGTATTGTTCAAAAACATGTTTATCTTTATTGGCAAGGCTACTCAATATTGCGCACACAGATTATTATGGTTCAAATCTAGAATTTTCCGTCGTTGTCTCAAATAAATATAATATCATCTGGTTAATATTCTGCGCATAGTATGTAGATGATATAGATAGACGACAGAGAGATAGTGGAATAGAGTTAAACAGATATGCAAATGCGACAATACAGGCAAAATATTATGAAATGAAGAAAGGAAATATTGATAAACAAAGCAACATATCAAAAGGCGAAACAAAAGTAAATGAATCAACAAAAGAAACAGGTGTTCGTGGCGCTCATAATATACACAGTTGTAAAGTTGAACTATAAAGAAACGTCAATTTCGAACGAAGATTTTTCTGATTAGAACTGGTAGCAGCTAAACCAACCTTTAATAGAATGGCTTCAAATGCGTTTGATTAATTTGGATGTCAAGCAACTGTGGGCTAAGATCTAATATGCGATACATTTGAGGATCATTTATACTATATTATTATATCGTTTTGCTTGTTCTTCTCTGTATCTCTCAACCCGGTCTATTGTCTGCCAACTGGCAGTAGATTCCTACGGATCCGTTGTTTATTATCAATAATTAAACATAAAATACATACGTATCAGCCAAATGATGTAGGCATCCATGTCTGGCGTGGTGCGTGCGTCGAGGCGCGGGCAGTTCACTGTAGCATCCCCCGCTGCGCGCAGACCGGCACATGTACCCCGTACCCACGCATTGTGCCGTGTTGCAGTAACATCTCACTCCTGCGTCACCGTCGTTTGAATCTGGAACGAAGAATTTTTTTTTAGCAAAGACTTAGGTTGGCTGTAAAACAAAAGAAAGTTAGTTGCCAATGATGTCATTTGTTTTCTTTTTTCAAATACGTATTAAAAGTTGGACGTGAACACTGTTGAGCAAATAGACTTTTCAGTGCGCATTTTGTTTTAAAATAACAAACGCTGAAATAATACCATTTTGCAGCATAGTACAATTGAAATGTGATGCATTAGACATTTTTCAATTTTATTTACTTAATAGCCTGTAACATCAACAGTCATTATGGAAAAGTAAACAGTACTAAAAATACTAAAGTAAACAATGGAAAGCGAAAGAAAATATTCACATGTATTTTAAAGCAGAATTCTATTCATAAAATTGAAAATATATTAAGTGTGAACCGATAAATTGAAACAGGAAACGGTTATTGCGAATGCAAAAGGAAATGCATTATAGGCAGTGTATCCAATCACAAGTATCGACACCGTGGCGCCTTGTGGTGTCGTAAACTTTGATGGCGTTCGATTTGCCGTGCCTACGTCCTTACCTATAAATTCTAGGATTTTACAGTCATGGACGCATTCATCCGTCATTTCATACTTTACAGAAACCTAAACATTAAAATCACAAAGGAATTTTAAAACAACATTCTTGTATCCGACTACTGTATTCCTGAAAGCGTCGCGGTGAATCATACAAATGTTTTCGACTAGAAAAAACTTCCCTTTCATCTTAAATGGTAACCCATCGACGACAAGCCGATGAACCGGTAAAAATAACATACAGCTGGTTCGTGGCGCGTATCGTGTATGAATAATGCGCATGTCATACTCCACGGGCCCCTACATAAATATCCTCACAAACGGCCAGCCTCCGACTGCATTCAATGTAAATGCTTCGACTCCAGACGAAGAAACAAAACAAAATTAATTTCAGAGGGACGCCGCTTTATTTGCTCTCAACAACGGAGGAAAACTTAAGGAAGACCCCCCTTGATGTCCGGCATTTTTAGGATATCTTTTTCGTTCACAGAATCGTGTATTTTTTAACCCTAATATTTGAATGATTAGTGAGTTGTCCGATGCCCAAGCGCATCGACGGGACATCGATTAAGAATCTCTATAAAAACGATACTAACCGACAACGTCCAGCTAATCACGTTTTAAATGGGTCATTAAAAATTTATTGAAATAAATGAACAGATTTATTATTCCCTAAACGTCGCCATCCAATGATTCGAAAAAGTTCAGTAAAAAGGTAATGAGTCGGCCGTCTCCGAATTCACAAAGAAATTGCAGAATTCCGTCCCTGCTCAAACCGGCAGATGAAGTCGCGAGCGAATGCGAAACCGCAATAAATAAAACAATTAAAGAATAAAATACCAACGTAAAAAAGCAAAAGGGTTTGCGCGCCGTTAATAGCTAAGTAAACCTTTGGAGCAGCAGCAGGGGAATTGGAAACTTTTAATAGTGAACTTTAATAGCTTTTGCACGCAGAATTGCTTCCATTAATTGCACTTTGCAGCGCGCAATGCATTTATTATGAAATCGAGATTCTATTACGTTCGTTAATTTTATGTTGTTTGTCTTATAGTTCCACGATACATTTTATAGTTCAATTGTAAGATTGTATTCCATTCTTGATGAACCTTTATGCATTTGTACTTAAAACAACACATCACCTCTCATTAGTAGCCATCAATGCATCGAAAATTATGTTAGACGAATGCCATTAGACCGGCTTTACAATCAATTTCGAGTCAAAAACGAAGGCACAGATACTCGTAGAACATTGAAGGATAGAGTAAATAAAAAACAAATAAACAAAAGAGAAAAGGGTCCCGGCATGTTATTTGGTATTGATAAATGGCCCTCCGGAGATGTGGGAGAAAAGGATGGAGCGGGGCCAGAACGAGATAGCTTTACTAATGATCATGCAGGCAGGATGCATTTAAAGATAAAAGAAAGTGCTTCTTATCTTTTCCCAAGTTTGGTTTTCTTTAATGTATAAAAGCAGCTTTATAGGAATTGTTAAGTGGATAGGCGCCAATTCTTCACGGTGCATTGAGTCAGAAAGCGGCACTTCACGGTTGCAAGGTTTTGTTTGGACATCCGAGCATTTATGGAGGGTCTGGCGCAATCGGTCACCCTCTGTCACGTGGCACGGTAAACGAGGTGTTAATTTCCTAGTTTCCTCTTTGTTTGCCGCACTAATTGAGAACCGTAAAAGGGATTTTTGGGCTGCTTGAAATAAGTGGAATGCACTTAATGAAGAAGCTTTTTATGAAAGCCGTTCTAACAAACAGGAAAAGCTTTCGGAATCGGTTCTTTTGAATCAAAAGTATTTCTGAATGCATTTGCGATAAAGACTTATTTAAAAGAGCAAATATTTAACATTGGAGCGATCGCATCGCGACACGGGAGCCGGTTTGGGTAAATCGCGATTGAAATGTTCTCGTCGCGAGCCGCTGCGGTGGAACAGATCTTTATAATAAGATAACTTTAACGCCGGTTCGTTTGCCACGTACGTCCCTTCAATTTCATTACAGATGGCCGCAACGAGACGTCTATTCGGAGTATCAAGTTCCAAGCCCATTTCTTCAGTACATTTCGCTCATTTCAGATCAGAGATTCAATTTAGATCTACCGCTTAGATAGTGCTAAACTTAACTCTCAACAGAAATAGTCCGCTATTTTAGTCAGGTTTATCTGCGAAGGTCCAAAGGAAGTGGTTTTACAGTTTTATCGATGTTCAGTTTACTGGAACTTAATGATGGATACCGATAACTTTTACAGCACCAGAAATCGATGGGAATCAAAACTATTCAAGTTTTTATTAGCTCTTCGTTGTTAGATTGTAATCATTAATAAGCATTAGACGTTTATGACTGAGATGCTCTGGGGAGACGTAATTAAACATACAGTTTCTGTTAAAAACATAGAAATGGGCATCTGATGCTAATAGCGCCTAACAAATGTTGCGACAACGGCTTTCTCCTGGCGTTCACACGCTGTCCGACTCCGTTTTATCTAGTACTTTATTACGTTAATAATGATTGTGGCGCGAGCCGCAGCCGGTTTCTCTGCTATTCAGATTGGAGCTAACATAACAGGCTTTATGCTGATTGGATGACGCGGAAAAAGCAAGGCTGCTTTGCGGCCTTGTTGTCGCATTCCGATGTCCGCTATTTGAAACTATTTATTGGCTGTCAATTTGGACCGTTTGATTTGTGACTACTGACGTGACCGCACGGGCCGCGGCCATCGCTGTTACAAGTATTTTCTATTCAACAACTATTAATAGTGTGAGACGCCGTCAGCGTCTTAAGTATAGGTGGTGCAGTGGTTTGGAATGCTAAATAGGTGCTCGAGGCAAAATGTAATAACTATGGACATAGTTAATTTATATTAGAATAAGATTCCGGTTTATCATTTTGCATCAGCGGTCGCGATCGAATCACGACTCATCTTCTAATTGCACTCGCTGAATTATCTTCCGTAATGGATGTCCTCGTCGGTGCGTAATTATCCAATGCGGCGCCAGTAATCTGGCCCGGCCGCGGGCAATTTCCATCGGAATGCGAGTCGAGAGAGGCTTGACTGTGGGTCGAGTAGCGTTTCTGAAGCTATCTCGTGCCGAGATCGAACCTCTAAAGCCGCTTAATGCTGCTGCACCTTGACAAATCGCAACGATAATCTCGCGTTCCAAATCGAGAGATTCAAGAGCTTTCTGAAGAGCGCGCTCTTCTGAAGGCGGTTTAGAGAGCGTTTTATCAAAGATAGCGGTACCTTGATACACGACGTCGAATAGTGTCGACGAACTAGCGATAAATAAATGCAAACGTTATTATAGAGAGCGGTCCGTGGCGCCAAATAGCTATCCGTTGCAGCACGAGCGAGATCACTTCCTCGGAAAATTGCTCATTGGCACGTTAGCCGACGCACCGGCTCGTTCTCGTGTTTACTACTAAATACAATTCACCTGACAGCCATTTATTATACTTTAGTTCCTTGTTGAGTTTACACGGTGATGTAATTCGATAGAGTCATTCGATTAACATTAACTCAGAATAACTCTTGGGGTCCGCGTTGCTTTCGCATAGATATAATGGTAATGAGCTCGACGATCGGTCTCGGATTTCGGACGGTCGTGTTTTGTTTCTAATCTCTATTACAATGGCGTAGAGATGTCAATCGGTCGATAGTTGTGCTGGGTCTAAGTATAGGAACGACGTTTATCAGTCATTCCGTACACGTCCCGCCGCCGTCGAGGTTATCGAGGCGCTTTCACGCCACTCGAATAACATTTGAATAATGAAATGCGTTCGTCGAACTCCTAAAAGTGCAAAACGAGCCTAGCGCCGACACAGGCATAACGTGCCACCTGTTCGCCGATGAATCCGAGTATTCATCGCCTCGTTAAGTCACAATGGACCACAGAAGGCCGACTACCTGAACTTTTTTCTCTCTTTATCGAATCCTCACGAGCAAGACCTTTATCCGTTTCGAATGGTCTTCGATAGGCGCGGTGCCTCGATTCGATTGTGTAAGCGACGTAAATGTCACAACGACAATGCTCATCGTTTAGAGCCCTCGACTCGGGACGATTGTCGTCTTAAATCATAACAGCTCTCAATCATCTGGTAGCCCATTAGGTGGACGCGTGCCGACTTACCGTAAACATTTCAACTCTTTGTGTGCATTCCCATACGGTAGTATAAAAGTTTTCATTAGAGATTTACCGTTTTAATTTATTGTGTAAACATCGATGGATGTTTGTCGCAGTGTCAACAATTTGGGACAGGTGTTTAGCGACATAGGTGGTAAGGTGACAAGTGAAGTTTTTACATGTTGCAACAGCGGTGTTGTTTTAAAACTGACGTGTGAAAATATTAACACCTTCGCTGTAGGGAGCGATCGGTTCGTTGACTTGCTACATATAATGCAAGACGAGATTGAAACGTAACACAAAAAGCTTAATCAATATTTCAACAGCGGCCGCATTCCGCACTTATCCGAGCAACGCTTGGCTTTCGATTTAATTAGATCGTGAAAAAAGCTATATGAGATGTTATCTCGCGTTGTAACAAGACATTTCTTGTTTCGAGCTCGCGTGTATAAGAAATTATTGCAGCCGCTAATGTTCTGCACACGACGTTATAAATTATGCATATTAAATATGTATTTATGCATATCGGCGGCGCTTTCAGTCACATTTCCTAACTTCACGCCACTTCGTAAGCTGCTACTACCTTAACATTTACAAACATCAAAGGGCTATTTGTGTTCGCAGAACTTATGAGGTAATCATAGACATTCGTAACTCAAGAGCCGAGAATTTCGCAAAATTACCACACACATCATAAAATCAACGTTTCCAGCTGCGTGTGTGTTTAGGCTAATCTCATAGATTACTTGATGGATTTTAGTTTGGCTTTCAACACCACTAAGAGCGTGACTAACTGGAAGATTATTATTATGCACGAGTTACAAGATGGAGAAAGTAATTTAAATGTCCATTTGAAAAGCACGGACCTGCTTTCAGGTACTATTTATCAGATGTTGGAAGAAATAGAACTCCTATAAGAACATGGATGGGTTGCCTATTCGCTTATAAACTGAAAGGGATTGCGCAGGGAGAAATCATTGGTTTCATTGATTTGGTTTTCTGGGCTATTAGGGCTTCCAGGACCGTTTTAGAGGATACAGCTTTCACAACTGCAAAAGGCAGCTGCGAAGGACTGGATACGGAAACTGAAGAACAAGCTACGATAAGCGGACTTGATGGACGGCATATAGAGGAAGCACTAGGTCTAGCAAAACATAATATGAGTTCTGTAACGGTTTTATTATATCATATCTGAAATGGAATGCGCTTGGAGAATTTCTCCGGATCGCCGGTGGCGCGGTGAAAGAAGTAGGGGGCCGGAATGCGGTCGTGCGTTCTGTGTTGGGACGCGGAATTCACACCGTTACCACTAGTACTCGTTAATCACTCGTGCTAGTTGCCAATGGGTTTGATTCGAGATTAGAATTTGGTGTGTTTTTTGAGAGATCGGTTTGGAAGTATCTGTGGAGTTTCTAGCCCGTGCATAGGAAGGACTGACAATTTGTAGCCGTGTTTTCAAAAGTTCTTTTATAAAGTCGAGACATAACATTATGGAAAATAAGAATATATTCCTTTGTGGATTCACATTAAAGAGTGAATGTAGAATAGAAGGTGATGGTCGAAGACTGAATGGTGTTACCACTAGTACTCGTTAATCACTCGTGCTAGTTGCGCGAATGTCTTTTATAAAGTCGAGACATAACATTTGGGAAACCAAGAATATATTCCTTTGTGGATTCACATTATAGAGTGAATGTAGAATGGAAGGGGATGGTCGAAGACTGAATGGCGCATCGTAGGTTGGGAGAGGTCTTTAGTAATGGACTGCTTAGACAAGACTGATTAGATCGGTGAAAGGTTCGGCATTCGATTTTAAGTGATTCTTATACTAAAAGACAATAAATGACCTTACCAAATTCCTGCGTAGTAACAAAACAAATGACAGTCTAATTTCACGTCTAACCAAAACTCATCAACTTTATTTCAAACAATTTGAACGTCGCTCATATAAAATTCAGTACCTACTATTAACTGATTTATTACCATACGGGGGCATAGCAACTAGTTCATAGTGATTCATAGTCCTGCTTGTTATTCCACACATGTCAACTTCACGATTTGACGTGCTTTTTGCACTAGCCCGTATATTTTATGCTGGCAGCGGCGGCATCTGAATATACAGTGGTATTTATATGGTACGTCAAGGATTATACTCTTTGTGTAGTGGAACTAGTGGATGCAAATCTGTTGGACAGTTGGTTTTGTCCAGGATATTCATATTCTTGGAATAATAATGAAATAACAAAAGGCTTCAGATTTTCCTTATTATCTACAGCTTGATCTAACAACGGATCTTCTATTTAATTACAAGTTAAAATGGCTCTTATATCATCCTATGCAGGACAAATGCACTATCAATATATTATATCAATAATGTTTATCGATGTCTTCGGCAATATGTCGTGGCAAATTAGTTCCTATATTTTGGCAAACTTATTCTTCGACTATGTTGACTCTGCAATTTCCCTAAAAGACTTCATGGTCCTTATAAGTAGTCCTCGAGGTAGTTTGCTGAAAATCAGCGCGATTGACGATAGGTTCGTCCGAAGTCAAAGAGTTTTGCTGACCGACTGCAACGATTTGCAGAGATGCGAAGTACTTAACGGCTTTATTGTTCTTGTTATTCTTGTTTATTTGTTTGTTTGTTACAAAAGTAGTTATTTTCACTCTGCAATCGGAATTTTGTTTTTGTTCTGATTTTTTTTTGTCATTTGCCAGTGCCGTAGCACAGAGTAATTACGTAATGTAAATTGTCTTTGGTCCCTGGCCCATCAAGCAATGGATAAAATTGTCAAACTTTTATTGCTTGAATACGAGATTTTTGGCTACTTTGTATGTGTGCATTTAATGTTTTTTTTTTTAAGGTGCCTTTGCTTGTGCAGAATAATCAACTTCTCTTTCTTTCTTTTTCATATACAGTATGTTCAACATTGTTTTTCAAATATCAAGTATAAAACATAAAAAAAAAAAAAACAAAAACATTTTACAAACAAAAACACAAAAAAAGTGAAAAATTACTTTAATTTCGGAAGTTGGGTGTCTTTGCTTTTAAATTTTCGTTTTTTCGAAAATTTGGAAGAAAATACACAAAAAAAAACATACAGACGAACATAGAACCTCCTCCATTTTGGAAGTCGGTTAAAAACTAGTAGTAGTAGTTGCGGTATTTCCATTTGTCTCAGCCGCCTAGCTGCGACGCAAGAGTAGCAACTAAACAGTTACGCATGATTTACACGACATATCACATTACATTCGGCTTTAATATTATCTTTAAGATAGATTTTCGTGAAAATTATACCTTTGGGCGTAGTAAATTGGTTATGATAGAGATCAGGCATCGTTTTTGAATGAGGAGGCCACCGGGCGAGCTTAAGAAGACTGGATTCGGACCGGGTACATAACGTAACATTCGTTTTATTAGACAGACAAGGAGTTTACCTCTCTTCCTATCATTATAATATTGGTACGCAGAATCCCCGTTTGTAAACGACTCATTACCATTGAAAAAAAAAAAGTCGGGAGGGCTCGTGTAACACCCGATTGGAACGGGGTTCCTTTCGCTGTATATTATGTATTAGTACAGGGCTCTAGTAAGGTCTCATATTTTATAATTTTTCGGGCATAAAGGGTCTTACATACTGGCGAGAGATGTCGCGCGCCGCGGCGCCACCGCATTGTTCGTCGTGAAGTTTTCTCAGAAATTGATTTGTTAAAAGTCGCGTCGCGCGACAACTCGCGCCAGTATGTAAGAGCCTTAACGCTCTTAAGTAACGTGATTTTTACCAGTTTACTCCTATCGCAAGCCGCGTTAAAGAACTTCGTTCGAATAATATATCTAAACCGACCACCGTCAAATTTCAAATTAAATACGAAATTTAAATTTGAAATTTGACCGTGTACCTATAGGTACTGTCTGGTACCAATTTTTGGAATGTGCCAAACACATCCGAAACTTTCTAATTCAATCTAATGGCGCAGTAAATTGTAAGTCAACTGCACTCCACTGAACTGATATACCATTCAGCTACCACTATAATTTTCTATATGGACATACTATAACACACGCCTGTATTCCCCGAAGGGTTAGGCAGAGGTGCAGGTACACATCTGGTGCATTAAGTGCACCCACATTTCCCCAGTTATGTTTAAGTCCCATGTAAAAAGGGGCGAGCCTGTTGCCATAAACCGGGCACAAGTCCAAACTAAGGGCTGCTACTATATACAATAACATTTTGCCCGACCCGGAAGTCAAACCCAGGACCTCATGCTCAGCAGTAGCGCTTGCAACCACTAGACAAACGAGGCAATCTACATGAACATTTCTTGAAATTCTAAGGTAACACAATTCCAAGCCTAACAGACGGAACAATTCAATCGCCCTGGTCAATGACTGAACGAGTTTATCGGCAACATTTACAACATATAAGTCCTAAATAGAAACACTACATAAATGACTAGAGCAGTGATTCCCAAAGTGGTACAGGTGGACCCCCAAGAGGCCACGGGAGACACGACGACGCCGAAGTTGGCGTGAAAAAAAATTGGGGGTTCACAAGTTGTGTTGTTGTGTTGTATGTGGGGTCCACCAAAATTTATCTGGTAAAGAACAAAAATGTTGGCTTGGCTTTCCCTATAGGCATATGTAGGCAGATAATAAAACTACGGTTCTCAAGCAATAATGAAAGCGCAAAAAAAAAAAGTTGCAAACTTTTTGTTTTTTTATGGTCCAAAGGCTTGAAAAATGTTTTTTTTTACGATTTTTTTAAATTTGATAGTAATGTAGCAGCAGGTTGTCCACCGAAACCAGGAAAACTTTGAAAGAGGTCTACGAGAAAGATAGGTTTGGGAACCTCTGGACTAGAGCTATTTATAAATGGTTTATAAACGCCTAGTGCGTTAAGTTAGCGGTGCGTTCAAAGAAACGCATGCGAACGAGCATTGAGTATGCTCTTTATGTATGTAAATGCAAGAGATGATTATTTAAACGCTGATATGTAATATGAGAAACCTCATATTGTTAGACTGTTTCGTGCTAGCTTGTTACTCTAGTGATTGCAAGCGTTACTACTTAGGTCCTGGGTTCTATTCCCAGGTCGGATAAAGTGCTATTGTCTTTTTCTATCAGGAATATCTCAGTTCGGAGTACCCGATTGATGGCAATAGGCTCGCCCCTTATTACACGGAACTTTAACATAACTGGCGAATTGTGGGAGTATTTTTTTTTTTTATTTGCTCTCGTGCACATCGCACCTTTTACAATAGATTACTGTCGGCTTTGGACATGAAGTATGAACATTATACAAGGTGTTTGGTGCATCGTTTGCCAAATGAAAATGGTGGATAGGAGGGGTAAGGGCAATCTCCTCGGTCCCCAAAAAAAATTGTTGGCCCTACGAATTGAAGCCAACTCAAAAACTACGCAAGCAAATTTAATAAAATTTATATGGGACCTCCTCTGAAGCATGACCTACCAAACAAAAAAATAACCATCAAAATCGATTCATAATTGGCGGAGTAATCGCGTAACAAACATACAAAAAAAAAACATACAGACGAATTGAGAACCTCCTTCTTTTTGAAGAAGTTGGTTAAAAATAAACCTGGTAAATAATTACTGTTTTTTGTTAAACGCGTCCCGGAATTTTTATTTCAATTCTACGACACGTTACGGTTATTCCGCAAAGCCAGCAAACATAATTAATTAAGTATGTTAATACTTGTATCAATTCGTACCCAGAAAACGTGATCATACACAAGCAATCGATCATCGCAAAAATCGAATTATCATTAATCGTACACAATTACAAATTCGATACCGTCATTTTGCTCGATCCAACCAACGGTATTCACAATACATTTATTAAGTCTTCGAAACGATTAATGAAGCTTAATACAATATTTTGTGGAATCCAACTTATTTATAGCAGATTAGACAATTACAAAGTTAATCTACCGTTAATATAGGTAAGAATTGCTGGATTTTGAACTTTATTTCGTTGGAATAGGGTGTTCTGTACAGTTTTGTAAAGAGTACATTTTTCCAGGTGAGAGGTCGGTGGCCACATGTTATGCAGTTATGTTTTGAAACATGTTATTTATCTTTAAACTGTTTATTAGTTTTGTTAAGATCGTGACAATCGCTAACTAATTCGATTATGATAACACAAGCTTCAGGCGTTTCCTCGTTATTTTAATTTAACTTTGACAAATTGTTCAAAACGTTACGTAGATTTTAAGTTATTTGACGTAAGTAACTGGAAAGAAGATGAGTTAAGTAAATTATTGTTTTTGTAATTAAATAGTCAAATCTTTAATTAACTTTCTGTAGATTGAAGGAAAGACGTAAGTATAAATTTGTAAAATAATAATGACAATCCGTATTCAATATTCAAAATAGTTTCGCATTTAAAAGACATTAATATTTAAAAGAAATGTTAGGTGACGTTCCAATTTCAAATTTTAGACTTTCTACTTACGTCACAAGGTCGCTAGTCGTCCTCGGTTGAGCCAGGTCAAAAGCCTGGCAGCATTCTGATACATGACACATGACGTCATCAATACCAGCATGGCAACAGTAAAATTGCGGCCATTTTATTAAAAAAAACATTTTTAATAGCATGTTCGTATCGTAAACCAGTCGTTTTATTACTACTTTCCTCTAGCATTTTATCTCGATGCAATTACATTACCATATCAACTGATTAATTCACTTTATTAGCAGACGGACTGAGGTTTCTAAGAAAACTTCTATTATTTTATGTTTGAGTTATTATTTCGAGTTTTGAAAGAAATTCTATGTCAATATGAAATGTTGCACCTAATTAATTATTTTTGTAGACTTCCTTATAGTTTTTACTACAAAAAGAAAAGTGTTTACAAAGGCTATGTTATCATTTAATGCGGAAAAAACCGAAAAAGAACCAGTTACAATCAAGTAATTTTAAGAAAGCAAGGATATAAGTGAGAATTTTTAAACGATCTCCATGAAGAAAATCTTGAATAGCATGCAAGGATAACACAATTACTTATTGCAATCAATCAAAACTTCAAAAGAGTACCAAAAATCATCATCATCTGCCTAGCTTTTTCCCATCAATGTTGGGGTCGGCTTACAGTCAATCAATCAATCAAAATATTGTATTCACTTAAACCTACATGGGCACTTTTGAAACGTCAGAAGCTAGGTGCACGGTTCCAATTGGTCGTTTCCTATGGAGAAAAGCCGGCAAGAAACTCCATGGTTACTCTTTCAAAAATAATTGGCTTTTACAATTTTTTCAAATAACAGTGTTAGTAGGCATGGGAGGACAACGTAGGCCTTTCAACAAGTACCAGGTAGTTAACAAAACAGAAGCTGTTCAACAAATCTACAGTCACTAAGCCTACAACGTTCTCACATTCACAAAATAGAAAAGAATCTATATAAAAGACAAAAATAATCAAAAAGTAATAAAGAAAACCTATTTAAACCAAGTCCGTCTGACCGGATGCAGCTGAATACCAGTATTTTACATGGAGACTACTTATCGGATCGCCAAAACCCAATTACTTGGTAATACGACCCCTTGGTAACGAAAATATTACTAGATTCCTACCAAAAAATTCCACACTATCAACTGCCCCACACAACATCTGTCAATGACCTCCTCCACAAACTCACAGACAAGCCCTAGTCTACATACATCTAGACAGCACTACGTCATCGCCTAAACTTAGAAAACTAAAACTACTCAAAAGTAGTTCTCAGCGACGGAGAATTAACACAATCAGCGGTGGCCATAAAAAGAGCGTCTGCACCGCTAACTAGCTCAAACAAGCATATGTAGTATATACTTACAAACGAGGGACTTAACTACTGGCACTCGGTAAAAACAAACAACATCTCGGGATATAACTACTAATATTTAAACAGACGATAGTGCATCGTTTGGTTCGAGGTACAGGCGGTAGCGGGAGCGGGAATTGAACTTGGTAAAGTTGTAATCATCACCGAAGAATCATTTTGAAACAGATTGCTAATACATTGCAACATAAGTTCGAAAAAAAAATCTGCTCAACAACGTAAATAACGCAATGAATGTTGTTGAACTGTCAAATGAAGCAGATTAGTTGTAATCATTCACCGGAAATGTGTTACGCAATTAGATAGCTGGTTGTTGAACTGAATTGGCTGGAGTGAGCATTTTGAAGAAGTTTTTTAACAGAAGTTTGATCCACTTAAAGTTAGTTTGTAGAACTCTTGGCTACAACAGGCAATGTTTACCAATTTCACTAGGGGTGATTGATTTTCTCACTCGTGCTCAAAATACGCACTAAGGACGTGGAGTTGCGGACACCAGCCCGTTATACTATCATTTTCACCAAAGAAGGAAATTCAAAGAAACGATGCTATAGAATTCTGAAACTCTTCAAGAATAAATGCAGTTTCGTTTTCACTATTACTTTCATGGAGTGATATTAAAACCGCTGTACGTGCATGACTTGTACGCCAGCCCAAGTGAAACGTGCGGTGTACACGGTATAAAGAGGCGCCGATGACGGCGATGTGTGGTCCCGGTACCGGACACGGCGGGGCACCAGTACCGAATATTGTTTTTATTAACTAATAACTTTTATTGCCCGACAGCGAGGAACGTATTTCAAATTAAAAACCTTCGATTATAAAGTACTGAGGAGTTGAAGCCGTGGTTTGTTTTTTTTTAAATTTCGTGTCGAGACCTTATCGGAGCCTGTCATGATATCCCTCTCAATGCCAAAATGTATTCTCGTAAGCCGCATCATATTATGTCAAACACGATTGAGAACATTTTAATCAAGTCCAGCTAACAAAAATATCTCCTTACTGACCGCAAAAAAATCTCACAATATGTTCCACGCCTTGTTCCACTTCACCACAAATTGTTTGAAAATAAATCGGTCTCCATACATAAACATCTGTTTGCTCGAAGAAAATTGTAGTGCAATCTTGCGCAATCATTGGAGAAGCTTTGTGCTCCGACCGCGTTCGGGTGAAATCGGCAATTATCGGACGAAACGATTATTTGCCGAAGGGACGCCGAACACGACCGTTGTCGTGCCGACAGAACCGCCCCAGGCAAAAGCTTTGGATGATTTGTTTTATTTAACAAATGAATGATTACTTTAATAACGTGTGGTCGGAGTTTGAGTGAGGATGCAAGTAGACCACAGGATAGATATGCTAAGGATGAAAAGCAGACAGCTACGTTTAGTTCTAGCTTAGCCTCTGAAGGAGAGATCTTAGACGATGAATAAACAAACAAGTAAATAAATAAACAAACTTACATAGCTGACTAAATACTTACTTAAGAGAAAGACAAACCAAGCCATGTATGTAAATGGAACAACGTTTCGCATCTTCACTTAAATAAATAAACTTAAGTAAAGTTCGACCAATAGTAATGAGTCTAATGAGAAATCGAAAACACAAGTCAGATAAGACGTCGCAATGACAAACCCGTCATCATCTATACATATTATAAATTAAAGTAGCTTTTCGTGTTTGCCAGTGTGTCCGCGTTGTGATTCTAAACCACGCAACAGATTTTGATGAGGTTTTCAGCATCGTTTAGAGAATTTATTCCGGAAGGTTTATGTGTATAATACGTTAGTATTAAAGTTACATATAACTAAGAAATTTCAATGATTTTTGTATGTCACACTTATTTTATCACATTATGTAACTTAATATACCTAAACTAAAAAGCTAAAACTAAAACGACTAACTAACTATACCGACTAATATAAAAACAAAGGGACCCTTAGGCGTCGAAGTATTCGTCCGCATCGCTGTCATCCGGAAACGTGCCCAGAAGACTGGCAGCATTGCCACGTTGAATGGCAATGCTAACTCTTTGGCCAAAGAACAAAGAACTAAAAAAATAATTATGGGAAAACAAATGACACACGCAAGTGAAAAGCACACGGCATACACCCAGACGACGAGATTACCAATAATGTTGATGAAATATGTGATTATAACGAGCTAACTACAGACATTAGTCCTCGTATAGGCGCCATGTACTACGACGGAGAGCCATTTTAGTCTATTTCCAACTGATTAGTTTCGTTGAGCTTTGAGAAATCGACTAAGTGCTAACGACTGAAATTACTAAACTGGCTAGTTGACTTCTATTACCCGGTTCTGTCGGCAGTTCTCAAGTAATTTTACTGCAAAAGCTGTGCTCTTAAACAATGACTATCGTGAGAATAGTTAGTTCATTTCTTGGAAATTCTTGCGTTTTCTAGTTGAGTTATAGTTTTCAATCATTTTTTACAATATACGTGCCATGGTGCAGTCTTTCTGTTTAAACTAATGCACGTTTCTTGGAAAAGTGATTGATTTAATGATCTTCGAAGCGTTTTCGAAATTGAATCAGAGCAAGAAGACGGTAAAACCATCCGAGTAAATTAAAAAGCTTCGCACCTAATCCTAACTAATATTATAAATGCGAAACTGAGTTTATTTGTTTGTTACGCTAAAACGGCTTTTAGGAGTATGAGGAACAGGGTGTAAAGTTCACTCACTCACCATAGAAAAGGGAGGATCCTCCGACCAGACGGGTGTTGTGTCTGGCGGGCAACTGCCCAACTATTGACGTCGGGTTCTTGTATAACTGTCTATTGCACGGTAAACTTTAATTGCGCGATGCAGGATTTATGTGACGTCAGGTCTTTGATGCGTACTTCATATGTGGCGGTGTAGATACCGCCACAGGCTCAACGGATTTGGATGAAATTTGGCACATGGGTAGACCTTGACCTGAAGAAGTACATAGGCTACTTTTCATCCTGGATCGCAGGCAAAGTCGCGGGCAACAGCTAGTAGAATATAATAGTGAATAAATATAAAAAATGAATAAATAATAGTAACAATGCTGTGCTATACATCTATCTAAATATATATATCTAAATATATATAACTCAAAGGTGACTGACTGACTGACTGACATAGTGATCTATCAACGCACAGCCCAAACCACTGGACGGATCGGGCTGAAATTTGGCCTGCAGGTAGATGTTATGACGTAGGCATCCGCTAAGAAAGGATTTTGATTAATTCTACCCCCAAGGGGTCAAAATAGGGGATGAAAGTTTGTATGAAACTTTGTCAATTTTAAACCGATCGGAAAGGACGTAGGCTACTTTTTATCGACATACCACGCGGGCGAAGCCGCGGGCGAAAACTAGTGTAACATATGAACAAAGTGTTTTCATCAATTATCAGACCCAATGGAAGTGCTACGAAATTATGTGAAAGTTTGGCACTTTTCTTAGTTATTTATAACATAATCTATCGCGTAAAATATTAAGTTTAGAGTTAAATTTGCTAGCCTATTAGGCTTGGGTTGGGCTTGGCTTGGGTTTGGACTGTAATCCATTACAAAGAACTATTAAAAAACCTTACAGAATATGATATGTCTTCAACCGAGGAGAAAGTAATACGAATATACTATTTATATATAATATAACTAGCTTCCGCGTGGTATGCCGATAAAAAGTAGCCTATGTGCTTTCTCAGGCTCTAGACTATCTGTGTACCAAATTTCATTTAAATCGGTCGAGTAGTTTTGGCGTGAAAGCGCGACAGACAGACCGACAGACAGAGTTACTTTCGCATTTATAATATTAGTACGGATTTAAATAATAAAAAAGTATATGAAGAAAATACTCAACCACATAATTTAGGTTTACCGAAGCAACTACAGGTGCAAATTGCGAATACAATTCTCATATAAACCTGACATAATATTGCAAGCACTTACAGCTTTGATAAAGTCGATAGTAATATTCTGCACAAAATTGTTTATTTTTATACAGTGCCGTTATAGAGCCATTTCAATACATTATGCGACTTTATCGTTACTTGCGTCATTATAGCACTTATAGGATATTGTTAATAACAAAATGGATATTTTTTGCGGTTACACTTTCAACTATGTTCTGTTATTATTTATAACAATGAATCATCTAATGCCTAAGACTGCTAGGTTCTATAAGTCATTTGTAGGATAAATAAAGGTTGTTGACTAATAAACATAATAATTATGTAGGTAGTTATTTCTTAAACATTCAATACGATAAGTATGCCTTGAAACGTAGAGTGACTTTAAACGATTTAGGAATAAATGAGGAATACTAGTGAAGTACAGTTTTGGTGTAAAGTTCCGCTTTCGGCCGAAAATAAATAAGTTCGGTCGCGGTTTCGGCTCCCGGCTAGGAAAAAGGAAAAACGGTGATTTGAGACTTAATGAGAACTGTATACGCTTTGTATAAAATTCCGCTATTTCATAAAAGAAAGAATAGCCGAGTTCAACGTACTGCAGTTATTTTGCAGTTCAATGTATTATAGAAGAAGGATTTCGTTATAAATGCATTTATTAATTGCAATATTTCTTCATATGAGAACTGAAACAAAACTGAAGCGCTTTTAAATGTGTGTACATTATAAAGGGTGAAATTGAACTAATTCATTTTTAATATAATTATTATATTAGAAAACATAATTATTATAACATTTTATTTAATAGACCGCATTAACGCAGCAGCTAAGAATGAAGTATTACCCGTTAACGTCGGCATTTACTGAAGCAAGTGCTAGATATAATCATGGATTTTTATTTATACCTTCTAATTATATGCGAGCGAAGCAGCTGCGGCATCGAATCAATTACGCATCATTTCATGATAAATTAACTTGGTACCGGTACAGGTGATATTTACCATCGAGACTGGCGCCATGAAGACAGCTGAACGCGTATTACGCACCGGTCCAAGGCCCACATACGAACAAGCTTATTGCGACAGCTCATTTCCAACGGATGCGAGTTCACAGACAATTACCTCGAAAAATGCAACCGTACTTATTTTTAGGAAATGACATAAAATCGTTCACAGGCTCGTCTTCTAAACCATTAGGCAACAGACCTATGATTTGACGGACTAACGAAGGAGCCGTAAAATTCCTCCTATAATCACCGTGGACCGCTCCCAATGCGCGGGAGGGGGGTTGATTACAGGGTAACCGCCCACTGCCGGCCGCGGGAATCCAACCGCGACGAACAACGAAATGTCTTAAAACAATAATACAATGTCGGGACTTTATACCCTTTTATAAATCGTCGAGGACCAGAATAAGGTTGTTAGCGCATTCATCTGAACAATGACGTGTAGCTTTTGAATTATAGATGGACACGATTCCGCTTAGCTCTATAATTGTAAGGGCTTCTAATATTCGATGGTTGCGTGCCGCATCGTTGCGTGTTCGTTTTTATGTATTTCATTATTCTTTGTCTAGCTAGTGTTCGTGGAACTGGACTCTAGGTAGCAATCAACAATAAATTCGGTGTTTTATTTGCCATTTACTTAATTAGCTTTAGATAATCTTACTTTAACCGTTGGATTAGAAACATTCCTAAGTGAAATAAAATGAGAAAATAAATGGAAATTGCTGTTACAGCGCTTTCTATTATGCATTCTAAAACATCTTTGCTTCCTTTTAGAAGTTGCTGTTTGTGAGAGAATTTCAGCTTTTATCACCGTGGAAATAAGGTCGATATTACAGGGTGGTAAGGTAACTAGACATTATTTATAGGTAAATGGCCAATTCCCCCGGAACGCTTCGCTAATTGACATTAAATGCTACTCGTTTGTCATTCGTGTTCTTGAGTTGGTATCGTCACGTAACTGAGGATTAAACTAAAAGTTAGTCTTTTTTTAGCACTATTAAATCATTAGTTATAGCGTGGAAAGATTGCTTAGCTTCTGTTAACACAGATGTGAAAAAAGACCTTTAGTAGTACCTAAATGAAAATATTCATTTTTTCATATTTTATTGTAAATATGGACTACAATGCATTCCATTCGAAATTTAAGTTTTTACTCGACTGCCCCAGAAGGAGGGTAATGTTTTTTTTAGTTATTCTATTCCCACAAACTTCCCTATAATTTTCGGCCAATTTGGCATCACTCAACCTTTAGAGAGGGCCGCGTGTTTGATACCAATTTTTGGTCTCTGTCTCAAATTGGGTTTTAATCGACGGATGTAGGTCGGCTATAATTTCTAGTCGAGAAATGATAATTCACAAGACATATGGTTGGGACGACGATTATTTTAATGTGAAGGCGGAAAATAGGGTCTCAGATATCTTTATGCGGTTCTATAATGACATGCGGACCCGTTACTTTACTTTTTATTACGCGTTAAGCATGTGGCTTAATTATACAGTACAGCCAATAACTGTGGTTGATTTTATACTTGTTATTCTTGTATTAAGTGTTTATGGATGAGGTAAAAGTCAATTACCTTCAATAATATTAACTACATGTAAATTCATTTTATTATAATTGTCTTTCTAAGAATGAATATTTTCAGAATGTAAAATACATATTGCGTATGCGAAAACATGGACGTTAATTAACTGAACGTTTGAAGCTGTAAATATTAATTAGCTAAGTGCAAACTGCTTAACACCAATGTGAAAATTATTACCAAGAGAATTGGTATCTGAATGGGTATCACGTTCCAACAGCAACATGTTTAAGGGAAGTTTAAATAGCAGCAAGATATAACTCAATTTGATAACGTTTCTTGAAACAGTAATTATTTACATCTTTCGACATTTATGTATTTGTCAGCCCTTTCTCATCTGTTCTCTAACATAAGGTTGCTTGGAAAAAATTATAGTGTGTACTTTCATGCGTTTGTTTTTGTACCTCCTCCATCTTTTTTATTAAGAAGAGTTATGATTGTAATTTTGCGATCAGGATTCAGGGTATTATTTTCTCACATCCTGATAATTATTTGTCCAGCCTACATAAATACATACATTTGATCCCAGTCTGTACGTTTGTACAAATGATTAATGCATGTAATGGCACATACGACCACGACAAAGGGAATCCCAGTATATGTTAGAAATATTTATTCATTACGACAAAGCAATACGAATTATTTTGTATGCGTGTCTTAAAATAGCTACAAAAATAATAAAGTGTGAGCACACGAACACTTTTCAAATATATAATTATTATATCTAAGACATAGCTTACAAGCTTACTATGATTGAATTAAAGCCCGCTGTTCGCGTGGGTGGCAAAAAATAGCCCATCTTTGTTTTAATGGCCGCTAGCTCCACATTTTAGATTATTAGCCTATTAATTTCATATAAAACTATTAATATATTCGTATAATTGATGATCGTTGGTGATAGCAGTTAGTTAAGGTTCAGTGAGAAAGTGTGAATTTGTAGCCTTGAGCGAATTCACACTGTGAATGTTTTGATTGTGTCTTTAATTTATTTGGCATGGTAGATTTATATGATTTATTCGCTTAAGGATTAAGTTATGTCTAAAGTAGCTGTTATTTGAGGAAACCTTTCCGAAAATGTAAAAATGAAAAGAAAACTAGATTGAAAAGAAAAACTATCAGGCTGAGGTGAAATGTGAGGTTTCGATTTTAAACTACTTATTATTAAAAATTATGTAGGCATTTTTAGCAGTCCTGAAAATCTTTGATAGTATGTAGCCGAAATATTTAAGTTTTTCTCAGAGAACCTCTCCTTAACCAAGCCGAGCAAACATAATCTTCATTCATTAGCTTATTTATTTATACGAGACAAATGGATTTATGGAACACATTAGACATCATGAGAAAAAAAGTTAACTTATATTAATTAGAACTGTCTCCCCGTGATATATTGTTATAGAACTTTGCATTTTATTATAATGTGAAATGAAGCAAGATTTGATAATCGGTATCAATTTGTTACCAGAATATAATCTGTTGCCCATCTCTAGTGTGACTTTTAATTGGTTCGGGTACCGTTAAATATAATAATTAGCTTATAGAAATAAATGGCTACCTTGAAACTAAAGTAGGTATCCATCAAATGGTGGAATTTCACTATTTCCAGTACCATTTAGCTCCTGAAAGATGTGACAGATTCAAACAAAAAAAATGCAAATGTTCGTGATTTGAAATCAACAAAAATATCAAACCGGGCCGTCCAAACCCGGAGCCGTTTCTTACAAATCAATTAAGGGGGAAGTCCATTCGTAAAGAAAGGATCATAAAAACAATTCAGAGGCCTCTAATTGTCCCGTCTGTCTGTCTGGACTAATGAACACATGTTGATAGACCACTCGGCTATAATAAAAGATATAGTGAACGTTTAAGTTTTTAAATCGACCACAATTTGGAGTTTAAACGAACTCTTTATGATCGGAAACGTTAAATGAACTTGATTTCCGTATAAGACTTGTTATAAAATAATAAATTTTGTAACGACATGTTTTTGACCGTATGTTTTATTATCAAAAACCGCCTATAAAGTTGATTGTGGAGACGTTTAATTGAAATAAAACAACTTTTAATCTTATTCACGAGAACCGACTCAAAACTTTCTAATTCCTGCATGAATTACTGAAGCCTTACTTATCGCTATCAAAATTAATTCAACACCACAACGAATCATGCCAAAAATTTCCTTAAAAATGCATCTACGAGTAAAATCACTTTCCGAAAATATTTTTACTAGGCCGAAACCGATCATCGTCATAACGAAACCGAAACTTTTAACGAGATAATGTCAAATTAAAGACAGTTAGTAGCATACGTTAAGTCATCGTAAAACACAATTTTCACAGGCTTATGTTCAGTAAAGAGTACTAAAGCGCTAAGTGTCTGTCGCGACATTCGATGCGCGCCAGCGGCAGCGGTCGGTCGTGTTGCCCTGTGTGTGTTTCGTGCGTTACAGATATTCCGGAATCAAGTGTTCCCGAGTGCGTCATAGTCATTGCGACTATCATCGATCTATTAGCTGTGTGTCTTTTTCAAGACACAGTTAATAAAATATTTCTCTTAACAGAGTTTATTGTCAAAACGTTCGTCGCGTATTTTTGATCCCTTCTGGATTAAAAACCACAGTTTCGTGGTCCTCGGCTGATACCTTACGGTGTTAACGAAACCGAGGGGGTGTTGACCCAGACGCACCCGCCGATCCCCTTCAGGGTGAGGCAGAAAGTTGGACGGGTCCCAGTGTTCGGCCTTGGGGGATCTCCTAGTCGGCATTGGTGACAGTTTTGCTTTCACAGCTACACACCTGGAGTGGTTGGGTGTATCTACCCCTTCACACCAGACCCTGTTAGGACCCCGTTGCACAAATAAGATAGGCAACGGGCAAAAGCAAGCTTAGGGCTCACCTTAAGTACACAACCTCCCTGTCTATACCCGACAGGGAGGGTTTTTACACATCCCCGGGCTATCCTCCCGGGGAGGTAGGAGTAGGAATCATTCCCTCCCATTTATAGATATGTCGAGTCCGATAAAAATGGACCCTCTCACGAGGAAACTATTTTCCCTCGTAATGAGGCTATTGGCTAAACCAACAGACAACCAATTAGCTCTCATGCGAAAGGAGGTCGACCTCCTTTTGCCGCTTCTAGAGCCAAGTCCCGCTGAATTAGCGGAGTTCACAGATGCATTAGGCATCTCCCAGTCGCTCCCTAACATAGAGCTTGAGGTCCCTTTTGTCCGCTCCCCTAGCCCGGCCTTCAGCCCTGCCTTCAGCCCCGCGGTAGAGTCTATGGACGTCACCGAGCCCGCACCCTCTTCATCAAAGAGGATTGCCACACCGATTTATAATAACATTGCCTCTGACGGTGAGAATGCCTCTCCTCCTTCCTCTCCTTCCCAATCGGATGACGACGGGTTCACCCCAGTCACCGGAAAAGGGAATAAGAGGAAGAAGAAGAGACAATCGTCCAGTCAAGCAAATAAAGTCGTCGCCGTTGACGTCATTTCCCCCACCCCGACCCCCGTAGCGCAAGTGACCGGTACAGTGCCCAGTAGCACTACCGTTGTCGACACCGCGATTTCCCCCTCCACCTCGACCGCCGCGATAGTAGCACAAGTTGCTCCGGGGCCTCGCTTAAATAAAAAATCGCCCCCTCCCCCCGTGTTCATTCAGGACAAGGGGAAGTGGACTGATGTATCCAAATGGTGTGTCGATCATAAGATCGCATTCACCAATGCCCGTTCCACCCTACAGGGTATTAAAGTCACGATTCCGACCGCGAATGACTATCGCGAACTGACCAAACTCCTGAGAGCCAGAGGTGTGTCATTTCACACCTTCTCGCTCCCAGAGGACCGACAGATTAGGGTCGTTATTAAACGCATCCCGAAGGAAATCTCCCCCGATGACGTAAAAGCCGACCTTCAGTCGCAAAACGTTCCCGTGGACGAAGTCCACCGTATGCACCGCTCGCGTGGCGGTGAAGCATTCGACATGATACTTGTCGTCTGCTCTCCCGTAGAGGGGCATCACCCCATTTTCAATTTAAAATCTCTCTGTAATCTTACAGGCTTTCTCATCGAGAAACCCCGTAAGAACGGAAATATAGGGCAGTGTCATCGCTGCCAACTATACGGTCATTCGCAGAGGCATTGTCACGCGAAACCCAGGTGCGTAAAGTGCCTGGGCGAGCACGGCACAGCCGACTGCAACCGTCCCAAAGATCGTAACCTTTGCCTCAGTCCTCCCAGTTGCGTGTTATGCGGACAAGAGGGTCATCCAGCGAATTACCGCGGATGTTCAAAAGCCCCCAAATCCAGTTCTCCCAAGCTTACTAAGCGTGCTGACAATCGTCAGCAAAGGGAATTCCCTTCCGCTCCCTCCTCACAACTTCCACAGAGACTTAGCCCTCAGAGGCCTAGTCCCTGGAACATGTTAAATCATCAACATGCATTCCCAGCTTTAGCCACCGCAAGGCTCCCTCCCCCTCACATTCCTCTATACTCGCTCATGGATCCCCGTATCCGTGCCCACCCCCACCCTTCTTTACCCGCGTTCTATACGCCTCAAACGCAACTTGCGCCTACCTCCCCCCGCCTAGCTGCCCCCGCGCCCTCAGCGCCTCCCGCAAAACGCGCACCCGCTACCGTAGCGCCGTCGCCGCGTCCCACCCCCACCCCCGCTCCCGTGGCCAATACCCCACTAGATCCGTTCAATGAGATTACATCTACGTACATGATGTTTCTCTCTCCCCGCGCTATTCGTATGGCCGCCGAAATCAAGGCAGCCAGAGATAGTTGTAACATCGCTCAGATCTCGGTGATCTATAATGCTTATCCCGAGATTAAGCAAGCCCTAGAGTCCCTCGCTAAGTCAAATCATAATGTCTAACGCCATTATAGAAAGATTTAAGCCCCGATCCCTCAGACTAGGTATATTCAATGCGAATGGCATCAAAGGTCAAAAAGAAGAGATCGCTCTCTTTCTTCGCGACCATCAAATAGACATCCTCCTCATACAGGAAACTTTTTTAAAACCATATCTCCGGAATCCCTCCATAGCGAACTATCGGTTGATTCGTAATGACAGAACGCGCTGTCACAGAGGCGGCACCCTCATTTATTATAAAAAGGAGCTGTACTGCATCCCCATAGAGCCCCCCTCGTCCCTCTCTCTTATAGAAGTATCCATATGCCGCTTAGGCATGACCGGTCATCAACCGATCACTATAATATCGGCCTATCACCCTCCAGGCATCGGGGAAGACTGTCAAGTCCTCTCAAATGACCTCTCAATCCTTCTCGGCTTAAGTAGCTCCGTTATAATAGCGGGCGACTTTAATGCCAAACATCCCGCTTGGAATAGCTTAGTCACCACCACCAGAGGGCGACACTTGCTCGATCTCTCAGCCTCACTGAACTTCGATATCATCGCTCCGATGACTCCCACTCATTTCCCTCATAATATTAGTCAAACTCCCGATGTACTAGACATGGCGCTCCTTAAGAACGTCAATTTAAGATTAACATCAATAGAAACGGTAGACGAGCTTACCTCCGACCACCGTCCGATAGTCATGAGTCTGGCCCCCCGCATAGGTCTCTCGGATCCCTCCCAAAATCCCAATGATACCAAAAAGGTCACGGACTGGAAGAAAGTAAGCGCAAAGCTGAAATCCAACACGTCCCCCCAATTGGACTCTATCCCCGATAAATTCGACTCTATCGCTGACACCACGGCCGCGATCGACTCTCTTACAGATCACGTACAGTCTGTTTTGAACGAATGTTCAAAGGAGACTCCAGTGACGGAAGACCGTCGCTGGAGGCTCCCGCAGGATGTACGTGATCTGATAACGGAGAAGAACGCGTCCACCCGTGCCTACAGTAACTTTCCCTGTTCCGCAAACAAGGCCCATATGCGCTATTTACAGAGATCTGTAAAGAAACGCGTAGCGGAGCTACGTAATGCGGGATGGGATAAGATGCTGAGCGAACTAGAGCCAGAGCAACAGCCCTTCTGGCAGTTGACTAGGAACTTGAACTCCGATCAGGTCGCGAGTATGCCCCCCCTAGTGCGCCCCGATAAGTCAGTCGCCTTCGACGACATAGAAAAGGCAGAGTGTCTAGCTGATAGTCTAGAGGTTCAATGCTCTCCCAGTACCCTACCAGTAGATCAAGCTCATCTCGATGAGGTGGACGCTGAAGTCGAACGTAGAGCTACTCTTCCGCCCGTAGAGGACCCTGATGATCCCCTGCTCCCCGTCGCTCCGGACGAGGTGCACGAGATCATCAAGGGTCTTAAGATTCGCAAAGCCCCCGGTTCAGACGGTATCACCAATAGGGTGGTGCAATTGTTCCCAGCCCATCTGATAATGCTACTGACCACCATCTTCAATGGTGCTCTGAGCAATAATATATTCCCTAAAGCGTGGAAAGAAGCCACAGTCATAGGTATCCCGAAACCCGGCAAGCCAAAGTCGGCACCGTCGAGTTATCGTCCCATTAGTTTGCTCAAGGTCATAGGCAAAATCTATGAGAGACTTATTTATAAGCGACTCAGAGACTACGCCGAGACCAAAGGCCTCATCCCCAATGAACAGTTCGGTTTTCGAACTCAGCACTCTAGCGTGCATCAGGTCCACCGGATCGTAGAGCACGTAAGTGCTGGTTTCCAGCACGGCTCTATGACCGCTGCTATCTTCTTTGATATAGCGAAAGCCTTCGACAAGGTTTGGCACAACGGATTGTTATACAAGTTATACCAACTCGGTGTGCCTGATCGTCTCGTACTCATAGTACGTGATTTTCTGTCGGATCGCACCTTTCGTTATCGCATCGAAGGAGCCTTATCCTCCCCCCGACCCATACGTGCGGGTGTCCCACAGGGCTCAGTGCTCTCCCCGCTCATATTTACTCTTTTCACTAGTGATATCCCAAAGAATAGAAAGGCGCAGTTGGCTCTGTTCGCAGACGATACGGCCATCTATTACAAGGGACGAAGTCGTGACAACATACGAGCCACACTCCAGAGAGCGGTCAACAATCTTGGCGCCTGGTTTCAAAAGTGGCGTATCGAAGTCAATCCCGACAAAAGTCAAGCGGTTTTCTTTATAAAACCGCAACTTCGTAGCTTTCTCTGTCCCCCTCCAGTAACTATGTTCGGCAAGCCGATCCCTTGGGAGAAGCAAGCCAAATATCTAGGTGTAATACTGGATCAAAAACTCACGTTTCGAGAGCACATAAAGCAGGTTCGTTCGCGAGCCGCTTTCGCTCTAGGTAGACTCCATTCCATATTAAATGCGCGTAGCAAATTGTCACTAAAGTGCAAATTGCGTACCTACACCGCGTGCATTCGTCCCATCATGACCTATGCGGGTTCCGTCTTTGCTCAAGCAAAACCCCACTACATTCATAGGATGCAGACACTCCAGAATAGATTCCTTAGAAAGGTCACGGGAGCACCCTTTTATGTTCGTAACGAGATCCTACATCTCGACCTAAAGATCCCCACCATCCGCCAGTTTCTCAAACGCCTCTCAAAGCGTTATTTCGACACAGCTGTCACACATCGCAACCCTCTGGTTGTCGAGGCCTCCTGCTATGTCCCATCCAATATTAGTTCGATTCGCCGTCCGCGGCATACTCTCTCAGAGCCAGACGACCCCATAACTCTCCTCCAGGAGAGCCGTAGGGAGACCAGTACAGTGCACAAACACAGACGCCTCCCGTCATTCCGACCTCGCCGTCGAGGCAAAACACGTTCGCGTCCGCCCCGATTAAATTCACCAACCCCCCGTCCCTTGTCCCACAGAGTACATTCTATGCCTTGTCCGACGAAGTAGTGCCAGCCCGCGCCGCAGCTGAGCACGTAGCTTTAAATTCCCCGTATAATAATAATAATGATGATATTTTGATCCAGCCTGTCCCATCTTGCTGTCCCTCCGCCAGTGATGTTGCCCTAAGCCGAGGTTCGTACCCCACAGGGGGTGCCCTTAGCGAGCACACACTTAATATTAATTTAGAATAGTTTATGCCCCTGGCTGGAGGCCCTGAGTGTAGAAGCTTAAGGCAGCCACAGGAATGTCCGGTTAAGAAGTCATGATTTCAGAAATCAACTTCAAGATGCCCTAGTTAAAAAAAAAAAAAAAAAAAAAAAGTGTCTGTCGCAAGCGCTACTAATGCGTTAGCCGCTGTGCAGTGACAGACAAACAGATGGATTTACGAGCGTCCTATTGACCTGAGATTAAAACTGTTAGTTCAGTTTTTGAGTCACCCAGCCAAGATAACAGAACGAGGTAATAAATTATGTTTAGTACTTACGCAAGCTAGCAACTTTAATAATCATATTTCAGACATACCAGTTTTGACGGGCGTACCATATAAGGTATTTTATCGACTGTAAAAGTGGATACAGTAAATATTATTTCAGAAATTACGGATAATTATTATTTATTTATTGCACAAGCATGTGGGGCGTACATAGTCGCATTTGAAATCACATTTATCTTGAAGCCGAAACCGACATTTGGTATCTGGTCTCGACTCATTGATCACAATGAGTCAAGACCTCTATGTCGAAATAACACTTAAGTAGTAGGTACCGAGCTCGTTTATTTTTTATCAGTTAAAAATAAAATGAATCATCATCATGCTCTTGCCCTTATCCCAATTTATTTGAGGCCTGGCAACATGTCTTTTTCTTCCATACTTCTCTATTAGTCGTCATCTCGGTAGTCAGTCACCCGACAGCCATATCATCTTTTACATAGGACATCTTTGATTCTCCCTACTCTTATAGCCATCGGCATTCATACTCAAAACTGAAATCAATATTTACTGCATATATTTACCATTTCAAATACACAATACATTTTAAAACAACCATATAATATTATTAGCCGCATAAGCGCGCGGCGCTTGATTCGTGGAACGCGTAAATAAAATGCGTAAACAATGGGAATTAGAATCAATATGCGCATAACGCGCATACTGAGAGCTGTATGAGTCATTTCGCTTATAGCGCCGTGATATAACACTATAAGTACCGAAAACCGACCAAGTTCAAACAGCATTATTGAATATTAATAAGTTATTTATTACTTGCGATTGTCAGCAGATTTGCTTCAAACGGATGCCGATATTGACAAGAATGATACTAAGCAATTGTTGATTTTAACAAGAGCATTCAATGAAATTAAATCAAACTTAAAAATACGTTCGAATTTGTAAGAATTGTCGTAAGCATTAAGACTTTACGAGGTACTATTATTATTACTTTGTATATGTTTATTATATCTCGGGACCATGGAGTCCCGGTCTTTTGGAAGGCGTACGAGGGGCCGAAGCCAACTCGCAGAGGCCCCTTAGACAATTTTAAATGGGATGAGGCACCAACCGTCGATTATCCCTGTATGCACTATGAAAATACACCCAAGGACAACCCCCGGATGGTGTAGGACTATTGCAGAACATGGAAACAAAACATATTGGGCTATGGGTTTGGGTGGCTATAGTGTACTGGTTACCTAAAACTATTGAAGGACTATGTCCCCTGCCTGATCAATGTTTTATATATACACGGATAATATGGCAGGGGGTGACTTGCACACTCAATAATGGGCCCCCGAAAACGGTCGCTAGCACATAGTGACGTAGCGACAAGGAGGCAACACTTCCTGAGGTGCTTGAGAGGAGTGGAGAGGTATTCCACGGCTATCAGGACAATCCCGGAAGTACGGTCAAGATCCCTACCAGCATCTTACTGGAATACTTCCTTCCTCCGAGCACGTTTGCTCTAGGGAATCTCCACTCAAGCCGGCCAATCAAGGCAAGAATGAGGTGGGAGCTCTGTTCCTCGTCAGTGTTCACTCTAGCCGGGCAATAAAGGCAAGCCAGAGATAAGGAACGAGACTTCTCCCGGGAGGTAGGGTCCGTGGGGTCGCTACTGCCCAACAGCTCGCCACATGCTGCCCTGCGGGTTTTTGTATCTCTCTTGGTCTGGCTCCTCACCTTAGACCCGTTCCGGCAAAGTAAACTCTACCGGCACAGACCTAGGGTTCGGAGCGCGCAAGCCCCACCACGACGTCAACGTAGAGATACGGCGGTGGGGTTATTATTACCATTATTATTCAGTGAATCTACAAGGCACCCAAAACCTGGTGTCAGAATTATAAAGCCGCCCAAGGGCCTCTGACTTGGCTTCGCACATAAATCTGAAAAGTCAGCGGTGCGGGGCTTGGGTTCGAACTCGAGACCTATGACTTGGCAGTCTGACCGGTCGCACCACTGGGCTATCACCGCACTTTCTATCATGTATAGTGACTCATCGTTCACGAAATTGCATACAACTAAAAAGTGGGCAATAAGCGGGAAGTAATAAATAAAAAGTAATTGTACCTACACTTGTTACTATTTGTTACTAAAACCTACGCACTGCCATTTGTAAAGTACACAGCTTGCAATAATGGCCACTAAAATATAATAATATAACCAATAAAACCAAACTATTAACAATATTTACACCTCGTATTAAATATTTGTAGCCTAAAACATTAACTGTGATCATTACTTCTAAACGCGGAAGCGCCAACGAATTTAGTACAAATCAAACACTATTTCCATTATCGATAAACAAAATTCATTTAAACACGAATAGATTAAATAAATCATAAGTAAATATTAATTTACTTGACAAATAGAAATCACGTTTCTATCGCTAAATTCGACACTAGTGCTGCGCATACAATTTGCAAATAAATATCGATAAAGATCTTAGAGATCGCATTTTGGCATGTCATCGATGCGATAGCGATCATTATAAGCGACAGTGGCGCCAAAAACGGTCGTGCAATGAGGTCACCGGTGGCGTCGAGCCAAGTGCATATAAAACGAGTCACGGCCCGCCGCTCAGACGCCAATGACTGAAGTTTTTATCGATACTTTGATAACTATACCTAATTATAAAATCGAACATAAATTAAAACTAGAAGTCTAAGGTTGCCGCGCCAAACAAACCTTGGATTTTGTTTAATGAAATGTAATTGATTTAAGTGAAGTTATTGTAAACATCTCTCAGATATTTCAATATAACGTAACTCAAATACTTGTTGGAATAATGGCTCGGTTCCAAAACAAATTTTGCCACAGTAGTGTATTAGCGTACTAACTAATAACTTTTCGCCATCGCATTTCTGTGACAACATTTATGCATTGAAAGATTATCAAGATGGTTTTATAGCTATTGTCAATGTTTAGATTTTAAAATTAATCACGTGAACTAAAACCTATTGCAGTGGCAGACGGCCAAAGAACAGTGGCGCCAACGTTGCGGACAATTACAGATATAGGAGCTGCGTAATATGAGCAGCAAAATAAAACTGTGATGATTAATGCTACACCACTGTACTAATGACCGTCATAAAGTACGTATGACGGAAAATAATTAGTATTACAGTTGAAATTGTGAAATATTAAATGTTCTTGTTTACAATAATAACAAATTGCTTGTAAATAAATTGTAAAAGCGTAAGACAAAAACTGCAGTTTTATATAAAATGTCTCGCCGGCTCGTGAAACAATTAACAGGTCGGCTAGTGAAAAAGACAATGGTGATGGGCGTGCAGTGTTGCTAATCGTCGATCGAGACAGGCGCCCGCCGTGCCGCAGCCCTGGAATGAGGTCGGCAGGCGACAAGCCAAGCGCGACCAACCGACTGCATTATGTATCGATAAATACACAATCCTAATAAATAACTATCAATGTTTAATGCCTTTATAGCGCAAAATGCATGTCAAGTTATTTATCTTTATTCAACTATGAATCTCATGGTCTACTTTGAAAACAAGGCTACCGCCGGCTGCCGTTTAACTTCGAACACATAACATAAACAGAACCTGCTACTCGATAAGTCAATAATATTGTCACCGAAACTAGCAACACGGTATTGTGTGCAGTCGAAATCGTTCGATTATTATGACTGGCGGGTTTATCGACACAATATGGAACGCCACTAGCGGATGCGCGGCGCCTCGTGCGGTGGCGCTGGAGTTTCGCAAACAATGCACCGTGTCCTTTCCACTGTCGCTTTGGAAAAAAGCCGATTGTTAATTGTTATGCTAATAAATTATGGTAATCGTCCATTTTTGCATGTGCACAAAAACTCATTGTAAGATGCAAATGCAACAGAACTCGGTAAATGATTTATTCTTGTTGTGATTTATAAGCTTGTGCAAATCAACAATGGAAAATGACAAAGAGCCTATTGTATGTTGTGTTCAGAATCAGAATCAGAATCAGAATGCTTTATTTGTAAACATAGGTGAAAAATACAACATAATGTGAGATGTTACAGATAAGTGGAACTGCTATGTTTTGCCCAGAGGCGTACAAATATTTTATTTAAATTACATTGTCTAGTTATTAAAATATAATCAAGTTTTACAATAATGCCAGCTATCATGAATAAAGTCAAAACAATAACATCGTCAAACAATTCAATATCAATAAAAATTAAGCAAAATACAATAAATTAACAAGATGTCAAGTAGAATAAGTTACGTATTATGTTAATGTCAAAAAAGTTAGATTGTAAAAATTGGTGAGACTATACACAAGTTTCTGAGGAAGCAATTATAGAATTGTCGTTCAAATAGTCTTTAAGTGAGTAATAGCATTTTAGTATCAAAATTTTTAATAGTTCTCTTTTGAACTGGTCCAGGTTTAACATTTTAATTTTCTCAGGTAGTTTATTAAATATTTTTTTGTCCATACAGAGGGGGCTTTTATTCATTAGAGCAGTCTTGCCATGAGTCTCTTCGAGTTCTGACTTATTTTTGTCGCGTAGTTTTCTGTAGTAACTTTTATGAGCTATTTTATATAAAGAGGAATTGGATTTAACAAACACATTTGTTTCGTATATGTACAACGATGGCAAGGTAAGAATTTTTAGTTTGATAAAGAACGGTTGACAACTGTCTGTGCTTTTAAGGCCACACATAGCTCTGACACATCTTTTTTGGGCTCTGAATACGAGTTCTCTATCTACTGCATTTCCCCAGTATATTACGCCATACCTGAGTGTTGATGCAACATAGCCGTGATAAGCTGTTAGTACTGATTCTAGGCTCACTATTTTCGATAGTTTATAGAGAACGTAGGCAAATTTAGAAAGTCTTTTACATATTTCGTCAGTTTGGGGTCTCCAAGTCAACTTGTTGTCTATATTAATTCCAAGAAATTTTGTAGCATTAGTTGGTTCTATTTTTGTCCCTAGATAGGTAATGTCAAAGGTTTTGGGTGGGATCCTTTGATAAAAATGCATAATTTTAGTCTTTTCTAAGTTTATAATGAGATTATTGTTGTCAAACCATGATATAATTTTATTTAATGTCAAATTTATTTCATTTTCATATGTTTTCGGATCGTCACACTTAATCACTACGGTGCTGTCATCGGCGAATAATACCATCGGGTGGTCAATTTGCCCCGGAAGGTCATTAATATAGAGCAAGAAAAGCAGGGGTCCTAGCACGCTACCCTGAGGGACGCCGTATTTAATTGTCTCACTTTCGGAGCGATATTTTCTCTCATAGCTGGTGTTTGAGCATATCTGCGTGATTTCTACAAATTGTTTCCTATCCGTTAAGTAGGATCGAATATGCTCAAGTATATTTCCCCTGATACCATATTTTTCCAGTTTATGTAGTAGTATAGGATAATCCACATAATCGAAAGCTTTAGTTAGATCCGTAAAGATAGCACATACAGGGTTTCTCTTATCTACATTAGACAAAATGGGGAGAAGCAGGTCGTGTATGGCCATATTGATTGTCTTCTGTTTACGAAATCCCTTTTGTTCATTTACTAGTATGTTTGATTTCTCAAGGTAGTTGTATAAAGACTTATAAATGACTTTCTCAAAGATTTTTGAAAAGACGGGTATTAATGCGACAGGCCTATAGTTAGACATAATCTGTTTATCGTTTTTTTTGTGCAAAGGTACAATTATTGAAGTTTTTAATTTGTCAGGGAAAATTCCGTTAGAAATACTCATATTAATTATGTGACTGAGATGTGGAGCTATGAATTGCGACACTTCTTTGACAACTTTAGTGCATATTCCGTCATAACCAACACTATTCGTGTTTCGAAGTGAAATAATATGGTCATTAATATCTTGAGGTACGGTTGGCTCCATAAATAAAGAGTTGGAGATATTCGAGCGTACTTTAACTTCTGGTATAGTTTTATTTTTTGTTTTGGTAACTTGATTAATATAAAACTTGTTAAAAGCCTGAGCAATTTTTAAAGGGTTCGTGATTTTATGTGTCTCTGTTTGAATATGTGTTATTGGTTCTTTAGGGAAGCAGGTCTTAGAATTATTAATTATGGTCCATGCCGCTTTAGCTTTATTTTGCGACGTCTTAATGTAGTAGTTATTTCGTGATGTTTGTGTTAACGTTATAACTCTTTTAAACCTTGCAGAATATGTCTTAAATGATAGTTTATTTTTTTGGGTAGGTTTAATTCTATACTGCCATAGCAAGTGCCGTTTCCTTTTACTACATTTTCTTATCCCGTTAGTGATCCATTTGACTTTTTTAGTAATTGATTTTGTTATTGTTTCATAGGGGAAGCAAAGATCGTAAAAACATCTAAATACATCAACAAAATGCGCATAGGCTTCATTGACGTCACTAGTTGTATATTATGTCCGCAAAAGTGAGATTTTTAAGGCAATCCTTAAATTTAACTACATTATCTTGACAGTAGTTCCGTCTTTTTATTTTCCAACGTTTTATAACACACGTTTTCTTAACAGGACATTTCAAAAGTTGTGCGGTATGATCTGAAAGGCCCAATTCTATAATTTCTCCTTTACATCCATGTTTTTGCATATATGTTTTAAAACCTGACTGTTTTTTGTAATTTGTGAACCTTTAGCATAATATCAAGAAAAATATGACGAACACGGTCTCTCAGACCAAAATAAAAAAAACCGGCAAAGTGCATGTCGAACCACGCACAATGAAAGGTTTCGTAGTTGGGATGAATTTATCTAACAAACTTAACATTTTAGTTGAAAAACATGTTCTCCCATACGGAATGTATGGGAGAACATGTTTTTGCAACTGCAAATTTAAGTTGGTCGATAATTACTCGGTAATTTATGGAGCCTACGTAGCGGTGATAGTTTTCCTTTTAATTTCGTTATATATACTACTGCCGTGAATTTTTTCACATATCCAAAACCAACCATTTAGCTGGCAGGGACACACCCACACTTGAATCTAACAAAAATTGCAGTAGCACTTTAAAGCTTAATATTTCGCAAACGGATCCCTAAATCCAAAAATGGTTTTCACAAACTCACATTATTTTTAACGATACCCCACACCATGGGATTGACGAGAAAAAAAAAACATTCCCAATTTAAATGAAGGGGAGGAACCAAAAAAAAAAAAATTTTTTTTTTTTTTTTACCACTGTCGGCGTGATTTATATGTACTCGTATATCCATACAAAATTATAGCCTTCTAGTACCAACAGTCTCTGAGCTAAGCCGCGGACAGACAGACAGACGGACGGACAGACAGACAGACAGACGGACATGGCGAAACTATAAGGGTTCCTTGTTGACTACGGAACCCTAAAAACCAAGACAGAGCGCTGTCAACAGTGACGTGAGGCCGGTTTTATAAACATGTGTGCACTTAGTGAGGTGTAGTTTGATTGTAAATGGTTGTAGGTACATGTGTGGGCCCACCCACACATGTACCTACATTTGTCAGCGTGTATGCACAGCGCGGAGGTGTAGTTTTGGCATGCCTCACTATATTGTTCGCAGCGCTCTGTCTTGGTTTTTTATTTGGCCGGAGCACTGTCTAAGTATGACGAAAGAGAATTAAGGAGTTGGAATCGGAAAGATAGCATCAAATCAGATGAGATAGGCAAAAATAATCGATTGTCAGGTTATTGCACTTTACCTCGTCTGACAGACATCCTTGTGATAAGACAGCCATGACACTTACCTGAAAATAAAAGAAAGTTTTTATTAGAAACAGATAAAAAATAAAAAGCATTGACGTCACTATTTTGTTGACAACTATCGTCTGTCTAAAGGACAGATTTCCAAGAACATAATATCGAAATGTAGGTTATTTGCTGAAACTGGACTCAATAACTTTAGCACTATTCCCACAATGATATCATTAAAGTAAAATATTAGCTCGCGCAGCGGAGCGTAAATGTGATAATTATGATAAGATTTACAAGCATGCTATTGGTAATAAGAAAATTGGTGTTACCGAATCTTTTAATGAATGGAGAATATTAAATAAAGTTATTTTTTCTAATTATCTAAAAACAATCCGTCTAGCCTTTTCTCAGAACTATGTTGGGGTCGGCTTCCAGTCTAAACGGATGCATCTGAATACCAGTATTTTACATGGAGCGACTGCTTATCTGACCTCCAAAACTCAGTTACTGGGTAACAGCGATACTCAAAACTGGTTGTCGAACTTTTGGGCTTCTGACTGGGAAGCGAACCTAAGGCTTGCGACTACTACACAAACGAGACAGTTTAACATAATTGTGTCAATAAATAGTTTAAAAGGACCAGTTTCATTAAAAGTTTATGCATAGAACCAGTTTTTTTTATAACATTTATCCGTTTTTTTATAACAATTAAGCCTCTATAATAGACAAGATTAAATAACTCGTCAATTGCTGTAGGTAAATCCGCTGTATAATTATGCGAAAATTATAGTAATTATACGATGAGTAAGTTGACTTGTAAATCGTAAAGATATGGTTATATTCTTGAATAATTTCAAATGTCAACAGGAATATAAATATATTTACAGTTTTACGTAACTAACGCACATAGGTCATGAAATGATTCATTGAATATTACCTCTTACTTGCCAGAGCTTATTTTGAATCTTATAAGTATGTGGAATTGTTTTTGTTTCACATTGTTCTCACATACAGGGCGTCCCACGGATATGCCATATGGAGGGAAAGTACCTTGAATATTGTAGATGGAACATTTTACTGAAAGAAGGCATTATTTGAATTTAAAAAACAATTTAATCTGTATTCATAGATATTTAAATAATGACATGGTTGAACCGGGCACCGAACCCGTTATATGAGAAAAATAATCAACTTGTAGCTTTATCATACCAATCGAAAGGCTTCATCATAAGGATTTTTTTTTGCTAAATAACATAGTGTCACAAATAAAAGGAAGACCATGAATTTTAACATTGCAGATCAAATTGTTTTTTAAATTCGAATAATGTCTTCTTTCAGTAAAATGTTCCATCTACAATATTCAAGGTACTTTCTCTCCATGTGGCATATTCGTGGAACGCCCTGTATAGAAACACCAAGAATACTGTACCCAGAATTTCGTAATATCTATATCCATATTTAAAAGAGTGTCCTTGGAGTTTCTTGCCCGTTCTTCTCCATAGAGATCTACGTTTTGGAATGGGCTAACTAGCTTCAACTTTCTGACTAACTGACACTCTTTGACAATACATAAGTGTAAATGGTTTAATTGAAATAAATGCTTTGAGTTGAGTTTGAGATCATTATGTACTTAAATAATAAATTAAGAAATGGAGTTTACGGCTGAATAGTTTTGGTATGATTCGGTAGCTGATATTAATTGAGTTATAAGTTATAAATAACCAGCTTACGCGGTTTCACCCGCGTAAGTCTCGATCCCGCTGGAATATCGGGATAAAAAGTATCCTATGTCCTATTCCAGGTCATGGTCTACCCATGTGCCAAATTTCATCGTTGCAAAATTTTGCGGTTAAAATGCGCCACGACTTTATGTTATTAATAAGCAATAATGATACCAGTATCTTCATTATTTTTATTTCCATATATCGCAAGGCAAATTATTATTTTCCCTAGGATTCCTCTGTCAAACGTACGCACGTTATTATTATTATCTGATCACTAGTCTATTAGGGATGTCAGTAATAGTTTAGATGGCGCCATTCGTCTACTTGGGGTGCTCAATGAAGGGGCAAATAAAAATGAGAACAGCCCACCCCTATGTTGAATCACCGAATGTAAATTCTGAAGGACTATGAAAAAAGTAAGATATTATCAAATGAGTACTTTTTGAATCAGTTAAGTTTTTTATTTACGACATTAAGGCCTGCTTGCACCACAAATCTCTATTCTCTACATACGTTTAGCGCTAAACATATTTAAAACATCATTCAATCTCTGTCACCGTCCTGTACTTAAATGATTGACAGAAACTGAACGATGTTTAAGGCCCTCTTGCACCACAAATAGCTAAATACGATTACCGCTAAACAATTTTATAACAACGCTGTTTGTGCATTCAGTAATATGTTGTGCAAGTGAGCCTTATTAAATTCGTTTAGTGCTAAACTGGTGCTAGCGAGACTGACATTAGATCCTAACAAAATATTGCAATATTTTGTACGAGAATTTAGTCTTCTTTGACTCGCAATCGCGACCAACGTAGGTACATAGTGCAAATACTAACTTTTGACCTTCTGTACTATTGCCAAATACCAAACAGTGCTTTGGCACCACTTGTACTGTTCAATCCAAAATGTGAAGATTAAAGGCCCCGCCGACAGGCGCGAGTGCGCGACGCGACAGCGCGACGCCATCGCCAGTAGAAAATTTCCAAGGAGTTTTCATAGAAATTGCTCTATTACACCCACTCCCCACTTCCCCTTCGGGCCTCCGGGACGGGGGCTTTGGGGATCCGGGTACTGAGGGAATAACCAGGGGAAACAGGCGTGATGTTATGTATGTGTGTGTGGCGTGATGTCTACAGTCGCCTCGCGCCTGTCTGCGGGAGCCTTGATGCGTCATTTACCTAGTCTTTTCCGGAGTATCTATTCAATCGTTCAGTATTTTCGAATGCTGGCAAGAAAACTCTTGTGACATAATGATTTACCTGTGAAATTTCAAGCAAATGCATTCATACGAAGATAAATCCTTTGGTTTTGTTAGAAAAGATGATTTTTATCAGTAAAATTCATTTCTCTGGTATTGTGAAGTTGTCTACCCAGCCTAGTTAGTACCTACTTGTTACAATACTTTGAATTTTTTTGAAAGATCTATACTTAACAGAAACATGTTATACAAAAAGTAATACCGTCTACCAATATCAACCTCCATGTAAAAACATATGCGGTGTGGTGTAGAAACATTAGAACATACTGTATACAAAAGTGATGCGTACGCGCAAGTAGCAGTTATGTTTATTGTTGCAGCCGGCATAATATAAAACTTATAAACAACGATCCGATTTACCAGCCACTGTCTGTTATAAGTAAACACATGGCTGGTAGTGACAGCAAACAAACTCTTGAATGAATTCTTTTTTTTTTTTTCATGGCATTTACCATTTTTTTTTGTTAAAAAGTTCATTCTTTGTATATGCACATTATTAGCGCCAAAATACATGTATGCGTATCAACATAATATTATGTCGTTTTACTAGTTTTATTGGAATTTATTTATCACGGCTATTAATAAAACAAACTGTTTAAAAGAAAAAACAAGTCGTTACTTACATTTGACCTTACAAAATAAGGAAAACTATGATATTTATTTTAATATTCGTCGTACATTTTCCCTACCTATTCTTTTTTATTATAGGAACATATTTCTGTAGGTTCCTTATCTACTTTTAATACGAATGGAAATAACTAATAACAAAATTCTGCCATAAGAAGTTTTTTTTCTTCCCTCCCCCCCACTCTATCCATTTTTACATTTCCTATACAGGAAAAAAAAATTAACCAGTGCGCTAACTTAAACAGGTTAATGACATCCGAAATCGCAAAAAAAATATCAAGTATTTCCTACATTTTGACGAGTTTTGCGAACATAAGTAACAGCAGATCCAGGATTGCGGGAAAGTTCGAAAGGGATACCGGGACCTTGGCAACAGGCAACTGTAGGAACACGGGTGGGTTTTAGTTAGTAAAAGTCTGACACTCCCTACCGCTCTGCCCGGAGCGGGTGAAGTAATATGATGATTTAGGAACCTCAAGAAAAAAAAAAAGTAACAGCAGATTTTTTTTATCGCGATTTCATATTTGGTCCCATAGTAAAAGTTGTTCATAATGGTGAGTTAAGTCACGTGTTTAAGTTTGTGCGCAGGTTAAAAAATTTCCCCGTATAGGAAATGTAAAAATATGCACCAATTTGCTAACGCTACAAAACTTTTTCAGTTTACATCCACATCTGTCGCCACGCGCCGCTTACGCATGCTACATAACCAATCAGAGACGATCCCTCCCCCCCTCTTAACCTACACAAATGAAGACAATTAAAGAGCAACGGTTCCAAACTTGAAAGGTCATGTTAAACTGGCGATACAAGACCCCAGTTTTGGTGTAACGCCACCTCCCGTCTCTAGAATGTTCTATTTGAAGGCGATATCCCACCGAGTCTAAAAATATAGGGCTATTTATTCTTGAAAACTTATTTAGTATGATACTTACGACTATCAAAGATTTGTCGTTCGAAAAACTCATAATATCACATTTAGGTGAAAATTTGTTGTTTACTTCATTTGCAACAGAATGAGTCAGTTTGCATTACAGGCGTATCTAAGTTTAAATCATAAAATCTAAGGTTTAATAATGAATCTCTGATATCAGAGATTCAATTAATCAAAACAACGAATGTGTTGAAATTAACACTGCAAACATAATGACAGGCAATAATTTCTAACTCCCAAAGGTTTATATAAAACCAGTTTATATAACACTGTCCATTTTCCAAAGCTATAGATCAAAACAAACAATGTTTGAAACAAAACAAGTACAAGTACTATGTAAACTAATTTAGGTCACAAGGTTGGCTTAGCAAAATATGGGCGCCAGGTCGAGGCCAACAGTTGCGACGCGTGTGAACACATTTTACAACAATTTTCTCTATTACAATTATTAGATTATAATTGAGAGAATTTCACTCGAGTTTCCCACAGTAAAATATAGTCACGCGATACTTAATTTAACGAAACGCGACAACACGACGCCACGCTGCGCCCACGCCTGCGCAAGCTTCTGCCAATCGCAAATAAGAAATATAAACGACAACAATAGTCGCAAACTAGAGAATTACGCGGGTCGTATATATAAAATACGAATAAATTACGGCTTTAATGAATAAATTATGAGTACAACGTGGTGCGCCGCGGGAAAAAATAGCGCTCTAAGTGCGGCGCCGGCGCCAACGGCGGCGCAAGGATAAGCCTTACACGCGCACACCTCATCCGCAAATAGCTTGAGTAAACAGACAAGAATATACCTTAATGCACAAACATAAAGCTCTAATTAACACAAGTCACTGTTGGAAATACGACATTGCAAGATAAAAGACGGATTCTGAATGCGTTCATGCGACCGTAGCGAGTCATTATGATACTTTGAAAGTGTTGCTCTATAAAAACAAACCAAACTACACTCTAATCCTGTGATATAAAGTCTCTATCGCAATCGATTACGTACTCGGAAATGTGCTCTATCCTTGTCTTCGAGCATAGAAGGAAGTGAGATGAAAAGAGTAAAAAATATATCCGCGAGCGCAGCGTTCCCGTTCGTTTTGACACGTTACATGAAGCAAGCGAAGTGATAAATATCTTAGTTCAGACAGATGCCCTGGCTAGTACGTAAATTCAATTTAATGCAACTCCCAGCGATAACGCGGAAGCTAAGCTGGCTTTAGATACAAACATAAAGTAGGCGTGTGAGAACCGACAGTCGAGCACCCAAATCTTGTGGACAAACCACTTGAAAACTCCACTGTAGATGAACAAAAGACACTTAAAAGTATACTCACAAAACTAAACAAACACATTAGAAGATGTCCTGGGAAAATCTTTGGTTGCAAGCCGTTACAATGTAACTTTGTTTGAGTTTATATAATATAAATCAGCAGCAGGTGCGGTTGAAAGACGAAAAACATAAATTCCGATTCGATAACAGATGTTGGCCAGCCGTCGACCATACTTGATGTAAACGTTCATTATTTGAAGCATAACACTTTATGTAACCTCAAATAATCCGAGGAGTCAGCTAACAAAACAAATGATGTAATTTTTATCTGGCAGGAAAGAAATCCCCGACTCACAATCAAATCGTAAGACAAATAAGCGATCGTACCGGTGTTATCAAATAGAGCCCACGCTCATAATCTCGAAGGTGCCCAAACCTCTTAAGTGCCATCCTGCGGCCGAGTTTTATTATCTCGGGTCTTGAGGCACCGCTATCTTTGGATGTTGTCCTTATTCCACAAAAACTACAAAACCTTATCAACGTACACGAACCTCGACTTAAGCCGGTCCCTATTTTTACTCATTCGACGAAGCTTTTAACCGTATCGGAGCGGTCCCAACCCCGCCGAGATTTATAACCGTCTGGTTCGATTTACAGGTCGGCGGAAGTCTACATTAGGTAACGGAAACCTGTGAGTGCTACCAATAAGTAATTTTAGACGGTAAAAGCCGAGCGACATTGCAATCGAGAGCCACTTCGAGATAATTGAAGTGGAGGGCGTAGATGTCGAGAGTTCAAACGGATCCCTTAAATGCTTCCTTTTAGCCAGGATGAAAACAGAAACAATTATAATTGGATGATAAAAGCTGCACCTCTTAGTCACATCTTTTGTATAAATAGTTCATGATGCAATTGGAGAACCAAAAAGTAGGGAACACTAATTTAGAATTTTATGAGAACCATTCCAATTGGTTGCTCTTAACTGGATTGAAGATAGCGTGGCCGAGCTCTTGAAGTTCCATTAGGGGTAATGAGTGTCCAAGGAATGTCAAGTGACACTGTATGATGGAGTGGCGTGAGGAGCGCCGCTGACAGGTACACGGTGAGTCAGCGACAAACATAGCACAAAGAGCCAACAAAGGGAACGAAACAATGTGGACGAGATGCCGTAAGAAACTTTAAAACATTAATGTGGTGAAACACCAGTACAGCGGTTCTAAAGATATACGCAACATTATTTGCAGCGACAACGGTGATCTCGCAGGTAAGCAATTAACAAGTCGAGTAAAGCATAGAAATTGGCGGCAACAGTAAATGGAGATAATTTACTAGATCTAGTACTAAGCTTTCGAGACTCGGTGGGCTATTAATCACTTACACCGACACGCTAATGGCGAGTACCTACACTGTAATTAACTTCCCGACCACACGAAGCAGATCCAGGAACAATATTTCAAATGGACGTAAGGCCACTTGAGAAAGGCAAAAAGCTCCAGGTAGATTTTATGTTAAGAAATTGCTTTGGAAAAAATCGCCACCCTTGTTTGGCAAATATGCGCAGGTAGAGTGTACCTGTTGGGACTGGTCGAGAACAAAAGGGGCTCCTAGAGGCGTCAGAGTTAATGGCAGTATGATACAGTGTGGGCGACTAAGTCAATTAGGCCATCCGTCGCCGCCATTCCCGGAATGTCGCCGACAAATGACTGAATACGATAAGACGCTAAGACAAGAGCGTCTGAGAGTCCTTTTTGCCCTTTATGCTCGCACCCACCTTTGCCGTTTCTGATAACAGCACCTTTTCTTAATTGAGTTTCTGTGTCCAGTGATTCTTTATCACCGAATCCCATTAGGGGCTTGACATGGGCCAGTAAGTTTATCGGTACAATTAAGTGCGCATAATCTCGCGTCTGGAAACAACCGTTTTTATTATTGTCGAATTATTCTTGAGTTGATAACATTATGAATTAAAATACGATTTTTATTGCTGTGTCGTGGCGAAGTCATGAGAGGTAATAAATCGCGCAATAAAATCATATAATACACGCATTAACATAACGTGATTTGAGAATTGAACATTTTCTCGGAATCTGTTGGTTTCCTGAGAACATTCGTATTTGTGTCGACAAAGCTGTAAGGTGTATCGTGAACAGCATTCACATGCAATTGATATTTCTGTCGATAGCCACGCATCCGCTGCGTAATTGATAAAACGAAACAACAAATGATGTTTTAGCATTGACTTCTGAACAACAACAGCGTATAGCAGCCGTAAAAGTGAGATAACGCTGTGACTCACGAGTGCAAGTGCTTTCGTCCCGTGAATAACATCCTTTATGCTTAGTATGAGTTTGTCGTGGTGTTCCACGTTTCCGTCAATCTTTTTGATTATGATTTTCCAGATGCCACCGCTCTGTAGTCACGGCTTGAATCTTGATTTCGTTTTGGAACTGAAATCATTTGATGTTTTTGGCTCGCATTCAAGATCATCAGTATTTTTAATTCGAATAGTGTACTTCGATTATACAATTGTTTAAATAAACGAAACATTGGGGGGTTTTGGTTTGTTGTTTAAATTAATGTTGTCGTAAAATGTTCGTGTAGTGTTCGTGAGGTAGTGGGGTTTATATTAGAGTTGTGGGGGGAACCGGTAATACTTACAGTAATTATACAAGGCAATAAAACTTCTTGCAGCTATATTGTTGTCGGATATTGAAGATGCAATCTGCGTAGTCACTGGCATTTGACCCGGGGCTATTGCGTTCATATAGATACTAATTTATTTTCTATTGGATTTCGAAATTGGTTTTCTTGTGCGGATTGAGGTAAATTGTAGATGATTAAATTATCAATTAAACTTGCTTTATGGTCTGTTATTCTTCTGTTGGGTGATTGATTTGCGCTTTCAAGAGATTTATATTCATTGCCTACATAAATCATAATTTCGCGATTTCATGTCTTGTTTAGAGGAATTTCAGACTTGCCTTTATGTTTGTCTGTTTGCTCAAGATTCTTGATGTTTCATATCCAAGTAAATTATAATTATGTAGGTACCTAACGGCTCCAAACTCAGAAAATCCTAGTGCAGGGCAATGGCGCATGGCGGAGCGTTCGGTGCTATAATACTATTATTTACTAATAATAACTTATGATACCTTCATAATGTAAGTATCACAGTCACGCAACCGTTCTCAAGATTATAGGCAGCTGTTTGTACTATCCATACTAATATTATAAAGCTGAAGGGTTTGTTTGTTTGTTCGTTCGAACGCGCTAATCTCAGGAACTGCTGGTTGGAATTGAAAAATTATTTTTGTGTTGGATAGTCTATTTATAGGCTGTATAACATCGCGCTACGGCCAATAGGAGCGGAGCATAAATGACAAATGTTGCAAAAACTGGAATCAATATTCCTTTTTGAGAGCTTCCGTTGCGTGCGCTGCGTACGCAAATATCATGTATGATGGAATTGTTAATCTTTAAAGGATCTAAAAAAAAGTCCGCGACAGCATATGTTGACTCACTATAACCTTTTTTATGGTAATCAAATTTGTTCGAAATTAATGCATTATTTGTGGAGGAGTTTTATTAACATAACATAAATTCTTATTCAAATAAATAGTTTTAACATCATAGGTATTTATGTAGCAGTAAAATACTTTTTAATTCATTTGAATCGGACATTTAATTTCGAAGTTATCATGCAATACGTGAACCGTTCGACGCCGGCGCGGCGCCACGCGCCCGCCGCCGCGATTTTCCCTATTCTAGAGAGGAGAGGATGGGCACACGGGTAGACCATGACCTAGAATAGGACATAGGATACGTTTTATCCCTATATTCCGACGGGATCGAGACCTACGCGGGTGAAACTGCGGGGCACAACTAGTTATTTATAAAGTCTCCCACAAACAGATGCAACGCGACAGCGCGACGAGATTTTAACAAAACAATATGAGAAAACTTCACGTTAGAACAATTACCGGTGTCGCGTCGCGCAATAAGTCGCGCCAGTATGCACGAGCCTTTATAGAGCCAAGAGTGCCAAGACAGCGATTATGTATACAAATAAATAATGGATAATATACGGAATTATACAAATACAGTATTACTACTTAGAGGTATTTGTAATTATTGATCGTATTTCGGTATACCTATCTCCTATCTTTGTGGAAGAAACATTTTTTGGCACAATGAGATTAGCCTCTATGTGAACGGCGTCTTTAGCCACAAGCAATGCGATTAATCATGGAACTCAGACAGGATGACCAAATAAAAACTGTTCCTTAGAATCAGATAGAGATTAATGAGAGAATAATATTGGGAAAATAGAATATTTTTGCGCTAATTAGTGCTTTCTCGTTCTTGCAATTATGTATGTTTGCAAACAACACACGGGTGTAGGCTCCGCTCGCCCCTTAGATCTTGCCCCTAATTACCTAAGTGTACCAACTCGTCCCTTTGAATATTAGATACCCCCAGTCGCCCCCGAATGATACTAGGTTAAAAGTACAGTCCGCACTCTAAGTTTTTAAATTTTAAAATAAATATATGAAAGAACTCGATGTCATATTTTAAACAGAACCTCAACCAAAAGTGACGTTAAAAAAACTTCCTAAAGTTACGACACAAGTCTTTGACCACACAATAACCAAACTTGAACACTCAAAAACTGGCCCCATATTTATTTGTTCAACACAATATGAAACAATAGTTACAAGAAGTTTCTGCTTCGTCAGCGCCAGCGCATTAAAATATTTATAAGGGCCTGCTCCCACTCGGCCCTTTTATTGTTTTTCTATCGGATCAAATAAGGCTGTTGTTATTATAATTGAAACTGCATCGCTTTCTATTTGAACGAAGTTCTTGTCTGTGGACGTCTAAACGTCATCCCAAAAAAACTTTTTGGGATGACGTTTAGAACATCTGTGGTCTAATCGGGCCACGATTATCTTTAAACCAATGTTAATTGAAATTCCTTAAATCATAATTATGATTTACATCTTCTAATAACTTCAGTTAATTGCTATTCTCTGTAATGATTTTCCTCGTATTTTACAATATCATTGATGTCTTAATAGTTATTGGGCATTGACTATTCATTAAAAAAAAAACTTGAATATTTTAACAATATCATCATTGCTATTTTCTCAGCAGGATATGATGTTTTGCATCTATAATAAGACATTTAGAATTTAATATTATTTAATATGGCGCTTTAAAAGTCTGCCGTCAAAGAAACCAAAGCTATAAGAATTCTGAAGTTGTTTTCTTAAATATTATCTAGAGAGAAAGTCCCGTTACTTGTATGAAATTGTACTAAATGCAATTTTGACATCAATAAACTGGTAGTATTTGCATACCGGGCGTCATTGACGTGAGCCGGCGCCACAGAATTATACCTATTGACGTCCGTAAAGGTACGTTATTTACCTATACCATAGAAGTATCGGTATATAAGGTGACTCTCAGACGTATACGGAATGTTGTCTATTTGTTCAAGTAGCATCTGCCGCATATATTTACATTAAGGACATAGTACATGAAGTTTGCTTAGCTAATGTTTGCAAATACGCGACTTGTTTGATTTGAAATGAGGTAGCGCCATTGTTAATCTTATTTGGAATTAGCTTAATGTTTGAACACGTTTTATTAACGCAATATTTAAATTTAACTACAGGATTATGCTTAGCTCGTTATCATTTTATGACCTTCTGTTTTGAACCACGATCCACGAATACCACGATTAAACACGGAGGAAATTTGTATCGCTTTAAACCACATCAACTCAACGTTTCCGATCCGATTAGCAGCTGAAAATGCGCATTTCCTCTGACACAAATATTTTTAAGCTATTAACAAAATTGCATAGATTGCGGAGTTATTTCCTAATATAGACGGCTGAACGATTAACAGGTAAACATATGGACAATTATACAAATCGCGAAATAATTAATGCAAATATCGTCCGGCGCCTCGCCTACATACTCTTGGCTACTGCATTTACAGACAGACAAACAGGCGTGGGTGTACTCGTAATTGTAAAAGGGAAAATCGTCCGCATAATGGGCTCTTTCAACTAGCCTCATTGGACAAATAAGATTACACCCAACTAGTTTTTGTAAATACGCGATCTCTGTCGTGTACCAAACCAAAATAAAATATAATACAGGTTTTCAACTCTTTTAAGTCGAGTAATTGCCACACACGGAGTTGTTAACTGTAGGAATGCAATAAAATATATTGTAGGTAATATTAAATTCGACATCAAAGTGTTACGTAAGATCGGCAAATCGTATATTTTTACGACTAAAATAACAATGACTTGTTTTTCCTATTATGTCTCAAATAGAAATAAAATGACCCGATAACCAAGTTATGCTTGGCAGTGCAAAAGATAGCTTTACAAAGAAAACCCTGTATTACGGTATTTTAGCATTCAGCAGCGAATCTCGTAGATCTAAGAACTTTCACAAAAACAGGAGCATAAAGCGAGTCAGGCAGGAAAAGTTATATCAGCAAGTTTTTTTTATCCAGACATACTGACAAATATTTGTTCAAAACGACTCGTCCAATTTGCAAGTTACCAAATAAGTCCGTTTGTCGACAACCAGCTTAATAACGAAGACCCCTGAAATCCTGATCCTATGAGTATTAAAGGGGCCTTTTAAAACTGGCCACATGATCTACAAGTTCTCTATAAGGCAAGACATCTGTGTAAATTGTCGGCGTACACGCATGTACGATAAAACGAATCGTAACTTCAAAATCGTGTCAATATAATTAATGCACCTTATTATCAATTAACGGTTGGTTCATTATAATTGACACATAGGATTACCAGTTTATTGGTATTTTTACACATAAATGATGTAGGTGTGGATTTGACAGGTCAAAAACGTGTTAATTCTACAACTACTTACAAACCAGAATTTGATTGGCTACCCACACATATTGAAGGTTTTCAAGGTTTATTATTGAATAAAATATTTATGGAAACATCATAAATATGGGAATTTAGGAATTGATTGTTGTTTTGGTGTTGAGATAGACAATTGAAGTTATGTGCGTTCGCAATTAATGACTGAACGTCACTGGCAGGCAAGCCGTTACTGGGGTAGTATTATGAAGTATTAAAGCCATCATTATTCCACTGCGAAAACGGGATGGTGCTAGCGGCCTTGTCTAGCTCCGTCTCTCTCTCACACTGAAAAAATGGTGGCAATAATACTTCATAATACGGCACCTGATTTGTACCCACTATTATAACTAAGGGGGATGCGCTAAGGTAGCCCGCGAAATTCAATTTTTTTACGTTTTTTTCAAATTTCAGGTGGTTATTTGCCAGGTTGTAGTTTGATTAAAATATGATTCGCGAACGTAACAAATCTGGCTTTACAGAATTATAATCATTAGAATCAGCAATATTTCTATAAATTCTGTAAATCCACATTGTTAAGGTCGCATATTTTACTCAACATACAACCTGCCATAATTGACCTGTAAATTACAAAAAACGTAAGAATATTTTTTCGTCGGTTACCCTGAAGCTTTCGCCGTTAATCTAGACAAGACAAGACAAGACAAGAGTAGATCAAATCTGAAAATATAATATTTCGCACCGAATTTCTCGGAAAATCTTGGCAAAGTAATTCAGATAACTTTTTTCGCGGAAAATCGTTTTCTTATGTGCAAAGTATTACTAATTTTACGCGGAATCCGAACAGAATCTGTCAAAGATAAGACAACGCTTTGCAAGTACGCTTTCAAGATAAACGTAAGTAGTTCAACAAACTAAAAGATTTAACAGCATCCGCGTAGCCAGGGGTTGAAGATTTTGGCGGGGTCCGCTAGGACGATGTCCGCAAGGGTTCCCGGAAAGTCCGAAAGGGATACCGGGACCTTGGCAACAGGCAACTTAAGGAACACGGGTGGGTTTTAGTCAGTAAAAGTTTGACACGCCCTTCCGCTCCGCACAGAGCGGCAGAAGTCATTCGATGATTCCCCACCCTCAAAACAAAAAAAAAGTGGTAGAAGATTAGGAGTATTGAGATCGAAACCAAATGTAAAGTTTTAGCTACTGAGTGAAAGTGCCTGGTGACATTCTCAGTAGGACCTATGGAAACCCAGGTTAGTTTTGTTTGGACCGTCCTTTCGATGACCGAGATCCCGCTATCGAAAAAACTGGCCAGAAACTGGCCGAAATCGAATCCTGGCACCCCCTGTTAAACAATCATGAATCTTCCAAACAAACGATATGTAAACACACAGTTTGCGGTATTTGCTCCAGTCCCCCCACACCTCTATACACTTTCATTGAATAATGGCTGGCCACCCACGGGAGCAATAAATATTTATAACGGAGTATTTCGAAGAATGTGATACTTCCGTGCGAACGAGCCAAGCGCATACAGGCTGAGTACATGTGATGATGATGAGAATATTCGCACACCAACCGAAATTGACACTGATGTTACATTCAGTAACAATGGGATTCAATTTTGAAAAGGTTCACAACAAGACTTCGGTATGAATTCAAGTAGAAAGCCACTTTAAACAAAAGACAGCTGCCAAAAACGCACATATCCTTCACGAGAACAGAAGATGAAAAAGTTGGGATAAGATTCGTGGTTTATTTATTTATTTATATATACTTTATTGTACACCACAAAAATATATAACAAAAGGAAAAAAACAAACACTACAAAATATACAATGGGCGGCCTTATCGCTTTCCGCGATCTCTTCCAGGCAACCTTGGAATGGACAGTGATTTGCCTGGACATAAAATGGGGCTGTCGTAGGTGCAAAAAAATTAAAAAATAAGTATACAATATACTAAAATAGATACACATATACATACATATCCTAAATAATACATACATAGTTGTGTGTGTGTTGTGTTGTGGTTTACTCCTAGGGAAGCTTATAACAATATGGCTGTTGACTACTCATAATCCCAAGACCATAATAGCTTATAACGATTTCTCGCAATTGTTTTTACTATGGACTTTATTCTGCTAAAAGATCTTAGCAACAAAATACTAACAAAAAATCTTTCAACGAATTCAAAACACAACACGCAAGTCTCAACAACTCAACTCCTTGTACTTAGTACCGGTTTCTAGTCACTCCTATCCGTTCGACAAGGTTTATTTTTAATACCCTAATTGATATTCAATAATGAGAGACCACCAAGTTGCGCCGGCGCAATAAATCACCCGTCAAGGAAGGCCATGTTGCTTGCTGACTTGCTAACTACTTTGCATTGCTAGTTGACGGCGCATCGATCAAGCTTAGCTGAGCACAGAACAGACAACGGTATAAAATATTTGAGATGTCTGATAACAAAGTACTTGATTCAGCTTTAAATTACATGGTATTTCCTTTTGAAGACAATATTAGGTCGTCATAACAAACTGACATTATCTTTTGCCAAAAATTCAGAGGACATCATATTTTTGTATTTCTCGACGTTCATTTATCAAATTGATGAAAATGTAGCCAGCTCCAGGGACCGCTGAATCATTCTTGTAATATCACTTGATAGATAAAATCGAAGCATACTAGAGCGTCTGTCGGTTTTAAAACTAGCTACTCAAATGTCTAGACAGCAGTCAGTGTCTAGACATCCATATGTGGTAGACCTTTGATGGATAACTTATTTGTATCGTATATGTTATTATATACATAACCATACATTCAATCACACTTGTGATGCTTGACGGATACCTATAGCAGTTTGGATTTCTGTCGAAGCAATACTTGAAACCGCGTACAGAATAATTATATGCGAAAAAGAAAAATTCTAGAAACATTACTTCTAAAGGCACGTCTAAAGGCTGCTCTTGCATGGTGATTAGACAAAGTAACTGAACATAACATTGTTTAATGTTAGTAAACAACATAAGCAAATAACGCCAAAATGTTTGCTTATAAACTTGAATTGAGTAGAACATAAAGTTGCAGCTGCGATGTGAAATTTGACGTCAGAAAAAGCAATATACTCTGTTGAACGTCGAAACGAATGTCTGAAAGGTGCGTCATACAATACTTCTTCTTTTAATAGACTTGTGTTTACGAGTAAATAGTTTTATAGCTAAGGCTTTGCGTCGAACTGTTTTATACAGTCACCTTCGTCGGCGAGTGGCAAAGTCGCCACACGCATACATATGGCCTGCTTAACAAGTGCATTGCAACAACACCGTGACAAGCTGGATGAATGCTCTATTTGCACGGCCCTGACAGCCGTCGACTTAATGTTTCCATTGCGCCTATACTTGAATGTCAATTTACTTTTATGAGGAGTGTGGAGGAAAACCGCATCTAATTACAAATCACGAAAGACAGAGATCATAAAACAAACATTAATAAAAGTAATTTTAATTATGGAGTGAATTAATTGTACGGTACGGGCAGCGACGCATGACGTCCGGGCACCGTCGCGGTTGGAGTGTGAATGGCTGAAAACCGCGGATTGTCGGCGCAGGCGCCGTTGGCGCCGTACTTCCGGCATGAAGCGGAAGTCAGCTGCAACTGTCGTTCGTTATGCACTACTGGCCCTGTGGTAATTCAAACCGTATCAGTTTACCTGTTTAATTTGTCGGCTACTGGTCACAATATTGGCTAACAAAACTTGCTTACACCTGTGTGACTGCTATTGTATTCAGTCATAATAAATTTACATCACATTTTGCGGCCCATTTTGAAATTAACATCAAGGGGCTGATGGAATGACCATAATAATGAAGTGACGTTTTGTTCCGCCTCAGTGTCCACAGCCAAAACTAAATATAGAGCCAAGATTCACTGGTTCAAGATGATTTCATGAGAAAAATCTTTAAGTATTCTGATGCAGTAATTCGCGGAAGACTCTTGGCCCCATTAAATGAGTAACAATTCTTTGTTGGCTTGTCGTATGACGCATACCGTCAAACACACGCATCTATTTCGTATAGCCAACATAAGTCGCTAGCGCCATTGTTTGAGCAAGCATTAAAGACCTAATAAACAGAATTAGCCTTTGTGTGCATTTAACAGTAATAAATTAAGTACATATTTACTTGACTAAGGCGAACCCAAAGGCCAAAAGGATTATTCTGTTGGCAGAATAGAGATTAAGCGGCATATATTTAAAGCCTGTCTGAGATTTAAACCGTACAAAGCCGTAAAGTATTTGATGTTTCATTTTTTTTTTTTTTGTGATACCTATGGTATAGACGACAATTTCACCAATTCGGAATCTGGACTCCATCATTTGCAACTTTTTGCAATCTAATGCAGAGGAAAACTCCCCTTCATCCATATGTCAGTAGGCTTTACACGAAATATTATTTAGTTAACTGCATTGCTATTCTGTAACCATCTCACCATGAAAACTTAGGTGAAGTGCGCGTGAAGTGAGCTGTCATTGTCATCTATACCTACTGATGCTAAGGCAGTGATAGTTCACTCCAAGCTCACTTCACCTAAGTTTTCACGGTGAGATTTTACAGAATAGCACGACTGTTGTTTACTGCCTTATACACCAGTTTTGTGCTCATAAATTCCTAGTTCTTTTACCATAAGAAATCCAAATACAACAGCTTGATTACACAATTAACGAGCGTTGCAAATGTCTGCCGATTGGACTTGGATTGTTTCATTTAGTAACGCTAAAGTTTTTTGTCCGTTCATAGGCTCAAAGCGAAGAGAACAAGCCGTGACTGAGTGAAGAATTCCTGATTTCTTTCGCCTTGATTTTGTATTGATTTTTGATTACGGTGTGAATGAGGTAAGTAGTCTTCAGTCTTTGGAGGCTATTCTTGGACAATGGCCTCTCTCAAGAGCTGCGTTTCATGTATGCCTTTATCAACAGTTCTCTCAAATTTTTTTTTTTTTGCCATACCATGTCTATAAGTTTTTAAAACACAACAGACATCTTTGACTTTTTGTGATTAAATTCGTAGGTCATCATATTTTTGCGGGAAAGTCCGAAAGGGATACCGGGACCTTGGCAACAGGCAAATGAAGGAACACGGGTGGGTTTTAGTCAGTAAAAGTCTGACACGCCCTTCCGCTCCGCCCAGAGCGGGAGAAGTCATTGGATGACTTCCCACCCTCAAAAAAAAAAAAAAAGGTCATCATATTTTCTAGGTCCTCTAATTTTATTTTCAAGTTATTTGGTTCATCGGTCTGGAGGCTTTATAGTCATTGGTCTGATCCTAGTATAAAACGATGAGTGACTCATTCTTTGATACTGAAAAGTGACTCATCACGTTTATGTCATAGCAACCCGTTTATCTCGAACATCTTTACTCGCAACTTATCTAAAGCAAATAAACATAAAAGTTATAATACCCTGCACAATTTAAATACGCAGGTGCATTTAAAACCATCTGTCTACGCTCCCTATTGACGAATGTTACATAAAGGCTGCAATAAAAAGCTTTACTTATGACATCCCGAGGGCTCAATAGGCCCTCTGTGTCCCCTTCAGAACTGAAATCTACCTTAGCTGTACGGATTAAGGTTCAGAATCTGATGTGGTTCGTTTATCAAGTGATCACCACGTCTAGTATTTTGGCGCCAGACAACGGTTAAACGGTCTCAACTACCCTTCGTCTGCTATGAGCAATAGTTAGTTAATTGTACTTTGACATGCGACCGAATTTTTGGGGGTCGTGACGTCATTTCACCGTATGATGCGTTTTGAAGTTGCTTACCTGAAAACAAACAAAACAAGTTTTTGAGATTTTGAAATTAAGTCTTTACAAAAAAAGACGAAGAGGCAAAGGGAGAGAGAAGGGGAGGAGGGGAGAGAGGAGTTTTGAAGCCTAATGTCGGGGAACAGTAAATGCGAATGATAGAAACCGTTTTTGTAACGCGAGTCCTAAAAGGAAGGATCCGTTAATGGAAGCGTAAGTGTTCCCTCTATGTATTTATTATACCGTCTACGTGCTTATAGACATGTAGGCATTACCAAGGCACTGTTATGAAGAAACTAGTGCTGTACGATTAGTTATCGTTTTACTTTAAGGCTCTTAGTCCCGTTTAGTACCGTAACACGGTCACTTTCAAATACCTACTTCTCATTAATGGCTTGGTTAAAAGATCTGAAAAAAGTATGTGTTTGCCATAGATTCGTGTACCTACAAAATTTTGTATTGAGGATTTTTTGGTATGACTAATACTTTTGCCTTAAAGAAATATTAACCAAAACGCTATTTTTAGCTAATATTCCCTACTACTTCTAAACGGCTTTGATGTATGGAAATATTTTTACACTGAAAAATTGATCGTTAGAGGTAAGTACCTACTACATATTGAGCATAATGTTAATTAATCAATATTATTTATATTGCAAGTTCAAGTAGCGGTCACTAAATTTTGGCTTTTGGTCTCCCAAAAACTGAAACGTTCATCGTCGGTGTACGGATTGAATGAGACCAATAACAAATTCTTTTGTTTTTTTTTCTTAAGTCTATCTCTTTTTCTATGTCAGATGACAAGGAAGCCATTTACTTTCATTCCAAATCCAAACAAACTCGCTCAAACATCTTTGGTTTTACGTCACATCCATAGTTTACCAGAAGCAAACCACTTGAGTCCCAAATCCGTGCTTTACAAAAAGTCGAGCATGTGGCGGCGCGCCGGGAGACGGCGCCGCTGACGTCATGGGAATCCACCCGTGAATTACTAATGAGTCGCTCTGGGGGCCGTGGATAGGGCACAGAAGTTCCTTACAAAGTGAGGTATGTAAGTGAAACAAACGTGTAGCTAGTAACGCGGTATATTCAAGACGGCCATGACAATCCTACTGCTTTGACAGCCCGCCATAACTTGACAGTGACAGTTGACATAAACATACCATACATTAAACAAAGAAACCCATGGACAAACAGGAATTCACAGGATATAAGACGAAATGTCATCAGGACACGAGGACATTTCTTCATTTCGAAGAATCCTAGGACATTCAGAGTTCGAGAGAGTTCTGGTGCTCCGAGAAAATTTATTTTCGTGATAATATAGACTAGGGGCTTATTTCCTCACTTTCGTGTTTTTTTGGCAGTAAGGGTATGGGAAAGTCAGACTTCAGGACAAAAATGTCGGAACATTTTAGAAAAAGGCCTTCGTAGCCTGTGAAGTTGTGGGTGTCAATGGAAATTTCAGGATTTCGGGGTGGGTCTTCGGCATTTTCCTGCTTCGTGTAAACCATGCGTTGTCCTGCGACATATCGTTGTGTCTATTGCCCTTAATTACCAACGGGACACTGGCTTTCTAGCTGATAGCGACATTTTTTAAATGCTGGAACGTGTAATGCATTCAATACTTATGTAAATAATTAGTCCTCGGTACTTTTGTAAAAATGTTGTACTTGTACACACGGCTACACATCAAGCTATACATTTCCAGTTTATGCTGATCTCGCATTGTATAGGATTTCCGTACAATGCGAGGTCAGCGTATGGAATGTATAGCTTGATGTGTAGCCGTGTGTACCACCCTATTTACGAGAATTTCCTCTGGAAGAATTTTATTGCAGTTTTCCGAAGTTTTGAGATGGCAACCAACTTGTTGAAACTTTGTGTTTAAGTGAGATTTTTGTGCCTTACTTAATAACTTCTTTCCAGACGTTATTGTAGACAAAATAATTATGTAAAAATTCAGTTGTAAGAAGCAGCGCGTAATTAAGGTATTTTCAAAAGATTTTTTTCTTTTCTCAATAATGGTTGACGCTTAAAGCCATTTCAAAACAGCGTTAATAGCTATTAACCTCGCAACGCTTATTGTAAGACCACAATGGAACGTAAAACGCAGAAACTTCCTTTCTATTTTCATTAAACGGTACACGCACACAACCTTTTTTCATTAGCCAATCATTGAACTGGATTAATAATAAATAAATAAATAAAATCATTTTAATTCTGACAACTAAGAGATCCATAAATTGTTAGTAATCATTTAAACTAAAGACGAATTTGTGGGGAGACCAACCATCACTAGACACTTAGAAGTGGAAACTAGGGTATGAGTCTTCTCACAAATTACCTTATTATGGCGGAGGAATTATCTGCCGCCACTGATGACTTTAATGATGCGAGGATTCTTTTTAGCAACGTGTATAAAAAAATATAAAAAAAATCTGCAAATCTGCAATATCAAGGGAGCATTCAAAATTCAAACGTAACATCGATTACCAAATTCAAATTTTGAATGAAGATGAATGAATGAAAACTCTGAAAAACATTCGTTCGGCGCCCGCCATATTGGTTTTCTCTCTCACTTGTGCTATTGCACGTAATTAAATTAAATAGTTACGATGTCAAAACTGTACACAGAATATTTATGAAAAAAAGTAATTGCTAGGATGTGAATCTGAAGGAACGCGTCTGATGCCAATATTGTTTTAGAAATTTTGTCCGTATGTCTGGATTTGTTTGTTCAGGATTAGTGCAAAAACGGCTGAACGGATTTGAATGAAATTTGGGACACAGATAGATTATAACGTGGATTAACAATTAGGGTACTTATGATCCCGGTAGTACTCGTACGTTCCCGTGGGATAGGTTCCAACTTCAATTCGGGCGAAGCCGCTGGCAAAGGCTATTTAAACGTTATTTTACATTTTATACTGCTTATTACGATCTACGATCGTGACGATTTTACGGTAGACGCATCGCTTTCACTATAATAACCGTCTCTAACAATGGAAGCGTGTAATCAGCAGTAACGTCACAAAGTTGCAAGTTATGCCTGTTTTAATGCAATGATTGCATGCGTTGACTGACTATGACATTAGGGCTTGTGCAAAACTGCGAAGCGACGTCGCATCGCAAAAATCAGCGACGGTACCTTAAGATTTTCTTAGGAAGGCTTCTGCGTTGCGAATTCGCATCGTGCCATTTCGCAGTTTTGTACACAAGCCCTTAGTCGTTCGAATCCATTCAAACATTGGAACAAAATTAATGTATTTTTACTGTTTTGTGAGCTTTTGCTACAAATATACCTTTGTACAAAGAGAGCGAATCGTTCTAAATTAAATCATCATAAAAGTACTTACCTATCCTAAATCTGCCTAGCCTTGTACACACGGCTAGACATCAAGCTATACATTTCCAATTTATGCTGATCTCGTATTGTATAGGATATCCGTACAATACGAGGTCAACTAATACTAGAAATGTATAGCTTGATGTGTAGCCGTGTGTACCAACTAATTATGTTGGGGTTGTTGACTGTAAAGTTATTGTATTATATTAAAGACTTGTTGTAGCCCGCAACTTCATCTGCGATTCAGGATAATAAGTAGCCTATGTCCGTATCCGGGTCACGGTTTACCTATGGCCCAAATTTCATCCAAATCCGTCCAGCCGTTTAAGCGTAAAAGCGGAATAAACCAACAAACTCATTTTCACATTTATAATCCCACCTACTAGCTGCGCCCCGCGGTTTCACCCGCCTAAGTCTCGATCCCGTGGGAATATAGGGATAAAAGTATCCTATGTCCTATTCCAGGTCATGGTCTACCCCTTTTTTTTTTTTTTTTTTGAGGGTGGGAAATCATCTAATGACTTCTCCCGCTCTGGGCGGAGCGGAAGAGCGTGTCAGACTTTTACTGACTAAAACCCACCCGTGTTCCTTTGTTCCTTCATTTGCCTGTTGCCAAGGTCCCGGTATCCCTTTCGGACTTTCCCGCAACCCTGGCAGGCATCGGTCCTATTGGACCCCGTCAATTTTGCTGACATCTCTTTGAGGCGCGCGTGGAACACGACGCGCCATCGACCCGGGCCTGGTCCTTATCGGACGGCGAGCTGGCCGTTGCTCGCCGTCCGCAAGCCCGCGCCTATGGTGGCCGGGAATCCGCCTGGGATTCCCGACGCCCAGGGCGTCTCCAACGGCGGCGGTTAGGGGCGTGAGGGCGCAAACTTTGCCTTTCCCTCACGCGTTCCGCCTCCTCCTTCGCGAGCATTACTGCTTCGCAGAAGGAGGTGACGGCTTCCCATGCCCTCTCGCTCCGTACCATGGCCTGAACCAGGGCCGGACGGGAGAGGTCACTGCCGCCAATCGCCTCCGCGAGGACACGGCGGTGCTCCGCCCAAGCAGGGCACACCTCAACCGTATGCTCCACCGTGTCCTCCGGGCGATCCACACAGTGGTGACACCCGGGCGTTTCCTCCCGCCTAATCCTACACAGGTACCTCCCGAAGCTGCCATGTCCGGTGAGGACCTGTGTCAGACGGAAGGTGAGGACGCCGTGGCGTGGTGGTCTACCCCTGTGACTAATTTCATGCGAATCCGTTCAGCCGTTTAAGCGTGAAAGCGTAATAAACAAACAAACTCACTTTCGCATTTATAATATTAAAGTTAGGATTACGTTTTGTTTAGACAGACAAAGTGCATGACTTGGGTGTGCTAACTAAACCACATCAACAATAACCCTTGATAATATCATTATAATTAAATAGGTAGTTACTTACCGAATTATTATATTACTAGCGACCCGCCCCTGCTTCGCACGGTTTTTAGGACTTGAGAAAGCATTATCGTTTATTTATTTCCTTTCTTATGTAATTACATTTTTAAATAAGTATTTAAATTAAAATTATATTTAAAAAAAAACATTTTAAAAATATAAAAAAATTCAGTCCGCCGGTAGCAGGGTCGAAGCTACCGGTGGTTAGGGCCGTAGAGACAGGAACCTCCTCACAATGCGAGCCGTGTCAAGGAGTACTACCTTCTGAATCAGGCCCTTGATCCAACCATCTAACGAGAGCCTCGAGCGAAGTTGGTCGAGGCTTTCGGCCATCAGGCCATTGGCCGTTACGACAATGATAGACGAGCTCACATTCCACATGTCGACAACCTCGTGTCCTAAATCGAGATATTTTATTTATTCGAGATTTATTTATTTTTATGTAAGTTTAATATTAATGTAGGTATTAAACACAAACCCTCCGGAATAAGTTCTCTCAATGATGGTAAAAACTGCATCAAAAGCCGCTACGTAGTTTAGAAAAACAACGCGGTCACACAGACAGACACGAAAAGCGACTTTAATTTATAATTATTATATTATTTTCTGCATTCAACCGATTCAGATGGCGCCAAGTCTGCCCCTTATCTGATCTACCGATACCTTATCGATTTAATGACGTCATCAACTGTCAATCCCACGTACTTACATTGGTGATAGGTAATCGTAAATATGAGGATGATTTCATGCAATATTGAAGTTAAAATGCAATACCTAATCTAGCGCATCCGTTTTCACTGGCTTATTCCACAAATCCCCCCTAGGGGGAAAAGTGGAATCTATAAAAAAAAGTGTAGAATTCCCCCCTGATAATCCTCCCTAGGGGGGAAAACTGGAATCGAAAAAAATACTTAATCCACAGATCCCCCCTGAAAGTATCCCTAAGGGGGAAAACTGGACACTTAAAAAAAAAAGTCCTGAATTCTCCCCTGATAATCCCCCCTAGGGGGGAAACCTGGAATCGAAAAAAATACTTAATCCACAGATCCCCCCTGAAAGTGTCCCTGAGGGGGAAAACTGGCCTCAAAAAAAAAAAGGCCTATATTCCCCCCTGGTAATCCCCCTTACGGGGGAAACCTGGAATCTGAAAAGCCAACGTCCAGAAATCCCCACTGAGGTTCTTAAAATTTAAGGAGTGCTTCTGCTAACAGCTCTGGGCACCCAAGTAAATTTTAAAAAATACTGGAATTAACTAAAAAGTACAATATAATACATATTCATTAATCAGTCTTTTTACACAGAATTATGTATTGATTTGTACACTCTCAAAGTAAATAAAAAAAATATTGTAAAAAGACTGGTGGAAAGAATAGTGGAATAAGCCGTTTTCACTGGAAGACGACCACAATCTATTTTGTAACCAGTATGTAAGAGCCTTTATTACTTAGGTGGCAAACTAGTAGAGTCCAACCGAATTACGTATTCGGTTTTCGGTCGAAATATTCATTTATGGCAATTTTCGTATTCCGCCGATTTTTTTAAAATTATTTTCGGCCGTGGCCAGAAATAGTATTTAAGGGCCAGAAAAGCAATAGGTGCCTACTTCCAATTCATTCCTTGAGGAAAAATGCAGAGTTATAACAACTATACAATACAATACAATAATCATTTATTCTCTCTTCACAAAGCTGACTTAAAGTTAATGCGTACCAAAAAAAAAAAAAATTCTCAGCTGTATTCCACCTTTGTGAGAGACTGGTGCCTGATATAGGTTTATGGGAAAACCTGTGTTACAGGTCACCAGGCCCCCTCCACGGCTAGAATTAGCTTTACTAGATACCGTGCAAGAGTCTAACAATATGCATAACAAAAATAAGAACGAAGAATAATAATATGCTTGACACAACTAAAAGCAGAATAACTGAGAAAATGCAGAAAAACGTGTTTTCTCGCGTGTCGTATTATATCAAACTACGCTAAACTTTTCTTCGGACTCTTCGTAGATTTATCTGCTCCTAAGCCTCATAAAAAATATTTAACAGATTCTTTGGTTATTATTAATAATGTCTTTCAAAAAAGTAAACTTTCAAATGATTTAAGATTAAACAGAATTATAAGAAACGGGCCAAGTGCGAGTTCGACTCGAGCACGAAGGGTTCCGTACCATTCTTACATTATTATAAAACAAAGTCCTCCGCCGCGTCTATCTGTCGTCCTGTACGCGATAAACTCAAAAACTACTGCACCGATTTTCATGCTATTTTCACCAATGGATAGAGTGGTTCTCGAGTAAGGTTTTAGTATATAATAACCGACATCCACGCGGGTGAAACCGCGGGGCGCAGCTAATAAAACCATAAAATGACACCAGCGTTTTGTTAATAAAGGATTTTAGATAAGATTAGCGCATACTTTTGTAATGAATCCAATCAATTTGCCTGTAAATGTTTGTCTTTATTGTGCAATGGGTATTTAGTGGAACACACCTTTCTTATTTTTACCCGACTACGGCGAAGCATAAAGGAGGGTTATGATTTTGACCGGTATGTATGTATGTTTGTTCATGTGTTCCCTCATCCTTACTAATCCTTACTTATTATAAATGCGAAAGTAACTCTGTCTGTCTGTCGCGCTTTCACGCCAAAACTACTGAACCGATTTAAATGAAATTTGGTACCTACACAGATAGTCTAGAGCCTGAGAAAGACATAGGCTACTTTTTATCGACATACCACGCGGGCGAAGCCGCGGTCCAAAGCTAGTCACTTCTAAACTACTCATCATAATTTGACAATCAAACAGACACACAAACACACAGACTGACAGACAAATTAAAAATCTGGAGTCGTACGTAATCTGTTCGATTTATGCCCTAGCACGTGTGACTCCGGATTTTTAATTTGTCTGTCTGTGATGTCTTGTTTACATCTTTTTAGTTGTCATTTGTCGTAATTGGGTTTTAGTTTTATAACTTTTATTTTTATTAAAGTTCACAAAGGACCCCAGGGGCAAATGACTTCCCCATTTTTTTTTTCACCATCTTTCTTGGCTTTTTCTGTTGCTTGTTGTGGCCAACTTATTATCATCCCACCAAGAAGTGGGTGAAAAAATGATGATGGTATCACCCACTGCTGGGTAAGCCTTATTTAATTCCTGCCTTTATCCACTGACCCCTCATCCAGGTGTTTCCTGCATCTTTGATGAACAAGCTCAACGAGCTTCGCAGTCTAGGTATAAAGAGGATCCTGGCCCAATGACCATGCCCGTCTTCAGACACCGTTGGTATTACAGGTACAATATAATACTGAAAGGTACTAGGCACATGAGACGGTTCCAGGCGACCGCGGTGCGGCGCCGGTGGCGTCGGGTCACGCACACTTATCGCCATAGCAACGAAACGATTATCGATACCGTAATCGAGTACAATAAGATAGATTTGATAACGCTTCTTGAGAATCGGGTATATGAGGATGATAAGTGCAGGTACCTAATTCTCGTACGAACCTATAGTTCACAATAGGCTGGTCGGAGCCCGAGTTTCTGACTTGTCTGTCCAATTATCAGTACCCCAGGTCTTTATGGAAGCATGATAAAAAGTGGACGTTCTTTCTTTGTAATCTTGAGGTCTGTTTTTCTCAAGTTGGATCTTCAAGACAAAATTCCCGATGTTACAGACGAGAGCCGTTTCATGTAAAATACTGTCATCCAGTTGCATTAGAAAAAAAGATAGCTGGTCGACCATAAACACAGTACAGTTTGGATTAGCTTCGTTCCGCGACTTCGTCCGCGTGACATGTTCCCCGTAATAAAATCCAATCGTCTGAATGGACTGTCCTGAATGCATATCTATCGTATGCGTAGGTACATATCAAGACATTGCTTCAATGATGAACGCTGAAGAAGTAGGCTTCTATATCTTAGTTGAAAAAGAATGAATTCTAAAAACAGCATAGTGCAATACAAGATACGGGAGACACTTCATCTATCGGCCCCACCCATGTGCCCCTCCCAGAAATAAATCCTGGATGCGCCCTTGTAGTAGATGACCAAGTGACAAAACTAGGTACCTTCTTCCAACTAAAATGTCTATTACCCAATAATATCATTCCCATTATTTAGGAAGCAAAGAAAAGCTTCTAATTATTACCATCTCCACCCAACAACACGCACGTCTTACCAGGACCAATGAACGAATGAAACAATGCGTATTGTTTAGCCATTGTTTTGAATTTAGAAGCCAGTCGAAATGTCTTTAGTGTCTACGGTTCCATTATGAAATATGAAGTAAAAGATCCTTTCTCAGGTAAGACAAGAGACAATTAAAAAGCTGTCAAGTATCTATAGAGTGGTGAGGAAAAAAAATGGAACGAACTTTGCTAAGGATTCGTGTGAACATAATGAACCAATGGACCTGTTTCCATGAAAGTTAGGTACTAGGGTAGCATGTTTCTACTTTGCAGATACATACGCTTGGTACCTATGCTATGATAATTACTTATTGCCTAGTAACTGAAGTAGATAATTAGCTAAGTGAATGCTAATTAGGACCTCATTTAAAGTAGGTAGGTAAGTAATAATGAGCAATCGCTAGGTAACGTAAACAAATAAGAACATACCTACCTTACTACTGGTAAGTATTTAATTAAATTAATAATTTACTAGTAGGTACCGAAGTCCGTTCATTAGTTTACAAACAATAAATCAATAAATAATAACGGCAGTTTAGCGTTAAAACTGTTGAAATTACACTACTTATATCGTGAACTCGTAGTTATCGCTTGAACCGGCAAAAGAGTGACTTTGAATTAAAAATCTTAGTTCATTATTCTATTCCGTTTTTTGATTCAACACTAATTGTAGGGAGGTAGAGTACGTCGTTCAGGGATTTTATAGCTACCTTTGAATATTAGATAAACGCGTTTCAACATTTTTAATAGAAGAATACACGCTGGCTGACTTGATCAAAAGTTGCTCAAAAACAAAAGCGAGAGTACCACAATGTTATCTACAGCAATGTTTTTTGCATCGAACCAAAAGAATAGATAATTTCATGTTTTTACCTGATAATCCGAGGTCGGTGGATTCCGATGAGGTCTCGCTAGATGCTGCTGACAACTGGTACAAAACCAACAGAAAACACACGCAAACATTGACCACCGCCATCGCCGTCTCAATTACTTCTTATTGTTACTAATAAACACTATACAGTCACCATAACGACTATCATAGGCTAAACCATTCCTATGGCACTCATCTCAATTCATCACCAAAATATCTGGACTACAACTAAAAATATCACTAAGATTACTACTATTACGTTATATGTATCACAGTTACTGTTATTTACACATGGATATTATCACTGTAACGTTTGTTTGTGGCACTATACTATAATATTGTTTATCGCACGTGAATTTTATGAAAATGAACACGCGTTCACGAATGTCATTAACGCACGAGCGCAGCCCACTCGCAATGGCGACCAAAGCTCGACTGAATGAATGAAAGGAACGATGCGATGAGCGAGCAAGCGGATCGGTTCGCCGGTGAGTAGGGATGTAAAAAAATTATTAGACTATCGACTCGAATTTTCAGATATAATTTCATTACAATTTATTTTGCTGTGGTTTTGCGATTATGAAAATGTATTAAAAATTCATTTAGTTTAATTACTAACTGTTTTTTTTTAATAACTTTGGATATTTTCGTTTCACTCGTATATTACCTATTATAATGTAACCCGATTTAAAAAAACATTAGCCCTCCTTCTGGGGCAGTCGGGTAAAAATTGTCTTTAATTTCATTCGTCGAACTTGCTTTCGTTCTTTCCTAGTCTGTTTTTTAATCTCGTAGACTAATCTGACATTTCAAGTGATTGTTGTTTGTTTTTCATTATGGAGTGTGACATTTGCACCTGTCAAATTAGTCTACCCAAATTAAAAAACAGACTATAGCAGGAAATTACATTCATGTAGAAATAAGTAATATTAAGACGCTTCGATAGTCGATAAAATAATTATTACACCAACACTTATTGTCTCATGTGGAAGAAAGTGTGCATTAGTACTGTCATTTGAATTCGAAACGTTTTAAACCATAAATCCTTGGATTAAGATGCATATTCGTTTACAGAAATATGTAAATAAAGCTGAAAATAATTGCACTTCAGCTTCACAATGAGGCGCCACTTTTTGCGGTCGGTCGGCGCTCGGCGCTAGCTAGAGTAGTCGGCCGCGTGGCGCGCATTCTTTGTATTTACATAAGAAAAAAAGGTACCTAAGTACTAATTAAAAGAAAAAGAACTGCAACTTTCTACGACAATAAAAGAATAGTTGCATGTAAATTGTTAATAATTATAATGTTTTTAACAAGGTTTTGTTTCTGACAAAATTTCTGTGGTTAAAAGTCCTGCCTTGTTGTTGCTAGCAATACTTAATTAGTTCGGTACCTATGAGATTTATTATAATGAACTTCTTATTACTAAGTAAGTATCTACCTACCCACATTTTCACTAACTATAGCTCGGTATACCTAATACCTACCTATACCTACCGTTTTGGGTACTTTAAAAGTAGTACTTACTTAAGTACCTAAGCAAGTACCTACCGACATAGGTACTTACCTATTTTAAAAGTCGGTAGGTATCATAAGGAAATTATCATAATCAGCCCTAATGTAAATCATAAACTGTTATTTATTTATTTTCCTGTCATCATCAATAAAGACCAAATAAAGGTATACACACACTACGTTAGATAACATTTTATAATCTAAGCAAACTACATAAACCGGTGCACGCATTCAAAAAAGGAACGCGCACACAAGGTGGAAAAAACAATGAATCTCATGCAACGATGCTTTTGTTTGGGGGCGGAATGCGCAGCAATGGCCCCGTTGTAAGCCTGGGGTTGACAGACAATTTGTGGATAATCAACTACTTTTGAGGAAACCTAAGTCACCTACAATACCGTTTGTGGCTTGCTGTTGTAAGGAAGAAAGAAAAAATGTTTTTTTACCACAGAAACACGCATACTTACACACGGATACGATTACATATCAAGCTATACAATTCCAGTATAAGCTGACCTCGCAATGTAATTAATGTACGGAAATCCTATGCAATGCGGGATCAGTATAAACTTGATGTGTAACCGTGTGTACTTAGTTTACATATAAAAAACCGGCCAAGTGCGAGTCGGACTCGCGCACAAAGGGTTCCGTACCATTGTCTATAAAAGCGAGTAAAAAATATCACGTTTGTTGTATGGGAGCCCGCTTAAATATTTATTTGATTCTGTTTTTTAGTATTTGTTGTCATAGCGGCAGCAGAAATACATCATCTACGAAAATTTCAACTGTCTAACTATCACGATTCATGAAATACAGCCTGGTGACAGACGGACGGACGGACAGCGGAGTCTTAGTAATAGGGTTCCATTTTACCCTTTGGGTACGGAACCCTAGAAAGATAATTTAAATCGAGTAGGTGATAGTATGATACATAGTAACCCTAAGTAAGTAACCCTATATGTATTTAAGGTCCATGTACTTATTAGGGTTCCGTACCCAAAGGGTAATTCGGGACCCTATTACTAAGGCTCCGCTGTCCATCCGTCCATCATCAGGCTGTATCTTATGAACCGTGATAGTTAGATAACAGTAGATTTTTTTTATTATATTATAATTATTATCCTTACTAATATCAAAGTAACTCTGTCTGTATGTCTGTCCGTCGCGCTTTCACGCCAAAACTACTGAACCGATTTAAATGAAATTTGGTACACAGATAGTCTAGAGCCTGAGAAAGGACATAGGCTACTTTTTATCGACATACCACGCGGGCGAAGCCGCGGGCTGAAGCTAGTACTTTATAAAATGTCGTTGAAAAAGATGGCATATTTAATTACTTACTGTCTCCTCCAATTCCAAACTGAGTCATGAGTTAATGGTGAAACAAATAATATTATTATCTTTTTTTTTACGCAACTTAGACACTCATTTTAAAGACAAAAGCATTTTTCGTGCTTCTCATTGTAAGAGTTAATTACCTGATAGGAATTCTCGGAAGGCCACCATTTTAACTTGGGCCAGTGAGTGAGCGATTTCAGTAACTTGTGGCTAAAAATAACAGCCCATCAGGGTGGAGTGGTACCGAGGAGGCCCGCAGTGGCGGGGTGCGGAAGATTCTTACGATCCCGCGACCCCCGGCGTAGGTGTGAGTCGGAACACCGGGGAGGATTTTAGTCAGCAAGAATCTGACAAACCCCTCCGCCCGCCCCAGGGCGGAGGACATCCATGAGGATTTTCCACCCCGAAAAAAACAAAATTAAAAAGGGTGGAGTGGTAGCCAATGAACCGCGTGTACCGTATGAACCACAGTACTCGTAACTATCGTCAATATGCGACGTTGCTTGCTCGTGCAAAAAACCTGTCGCGATTGACTTGCCATTTCGTGCAGTTTGATCTAGTCGCTAACCGCTTGTCGCCACAAACGAATGCATGGTCCGCGTCCTTGTTTCAAGCCAAAACGACGAAAAAAGTTTCTTTTTGTAATTAATTTATTAATTTAACTAAGTTTCGAATTTGGAATTAACTTTTTTTCATACCCAGACTCTTTATTAAGTGCCAGTAACATAGTTTGGCTATTAAAACCTCTTTACAAGTAAGTTATTACCAATAATGTAAAAAAATCAAAACCGCCCGTTTTTTTTTTGCAAAGGGGTGTATTGCTAAACTATGAGTGAATTGTATGTGTAATGTGCGTCCCTGAGCATGTTTGAGACTATTTTTTTGGGATTACTTCTCTACGGTTATTTGGTAAAACATAACCCAACATTTCCGATGGGGCGATGGGTACGCAGTGAGCCATTTATCCTGGGTAAGCAATGAATCATGTTTCATGGTGTAAGTGCTTTGTGTAATGCTATTGTATAGGTAACATTAATTGTATAGGTGTAGATTTGACCACTGATGTCAATGTGAGTATGTTTATTTCAGCATGTGACGAAATACGGTAGGGCGGAAAGCCCGTAAAAAAGGGAGTCACACCGTAGAAGCTATCCAAAGAGGAATAGATAAACACTTGGTGGGACTGAGTATCAGGAAAGCAGCCAAAGATTGCAACCTTCCCCACACTGCGAAGATACGAGTACATAAAAAAATACAAGAACTATACAAAGTAATATTAATTAGTTAGTACACACGGCTACACATCAAACTATACATTTCCAGTATAAGCTGACCTCGCATTTTATAGGATTTCCGTACAATGCGAGGTCAGCTTATACTAGAAATGTATAGCTTGATGTGTAGCCGTGTGTACAAACTGCTTTTTCCTTTTTAATTTGCATTATTATGAAAGTAAAAATGACTGATAGAAATTAAGTTTTAAGACTGATTGCGTGGTTTTCATATAAGTAACCCGAAACCTAATAAATATTGAATCTTACATCTGTTTTGTTTATTTTCAACTTAAAACAAACAAACATCGGTTTATCTATTACTGTGATTCACTGTGTACTACATGTATCATTCAAACCCACCACCCCTGTTCACTGTGTACCCTAAGACTACACTATGAACCATTTCACTTGTTTTAAAAAAACTTTTATTAATCAGCCAATAGCTAATATTTTCCAAAATTTTGAACGCAATGTGGTAGCTTATTAAATAACCTACGTACTGAGATAAAAATATTTTCTTAGGCTAAAATAGCAACCGTGCTAGAGCTCGTCAAACTTTTGGTGGTTCAATGGCTACCACTCCACCCTATGCTTGCCGGGGTTGGTCCGTGAATGGGTGACCATCCTTACACACCGAGACTCCTCCGTGCCTCGGGTCTAATGGAAAGCACGTAAGCCGTAAGTCCCAGCTGTCATTCGTGGATTTTTGACAGTCGACGTTATCTGTCGTCAGAAGACCGAAAGTTTGAAAACCAGTCTTACCAGGGGTATCGCCGTATTATTCAGTTACTGGATTGTGGAGGTCAGATAGGCAGTCGCTCAATGTAAAATACTACTATTCAGCTGCATCCGGTTAGACTGGAACCCGACCCCAACATAAATGGGAAAAGGCGAGGCAGAGGCATTGAAACGTACCTACCAAGGCTATGAGAAAGTGCTTGTTGAAGTTTGGTTGTTAGGAGCGTTAATTTCTGTTTTACATAAAGTTTAGTTAAGTGTTTTACGTAAAGTTCCATTTTTTTAAACTTGCTACCATTGGTTCTTACAACTTGAAACTTTTCACTATTTTTTTATTAAATCGCTTCCGCTCCTCTGTTTATAACCGCTCCTTTCATGGCCAAAGCAGATGGCGCCAAGCCCCATCCCTTATCGAATCAAGATAACATAAAAAAAGTCGCCGTTGAACAAACAATACCAAATGCTTTGGAGGTGCAATAAACTGACAGACAGACGTGGTGCCGTATTATGAAGTATAATATTACTAGCTACCGCCCGCGGTTTCGCCCGCGTGGTATGTCAATAAAATGTAGCCTATGTCCTTTCTCAGGCTCTAGACTATCTGTGTACCAAATTTCATTTCAATCGGTTCAGTAGTTTTGGCGTGAAAGCACGACAGACAGACAGACAGATAGACCGACAAACAGACAGATAGACCGACAAACAGACAGAGTTACTTTCGCATTTATAATATTATAGTAAGGAGTAAGGATTAGTAAGGATTGCCATCATTTTTCCAGTGTGAGAGAGACGGAGCTAGACAAGACCGATAGCACCATCCCGTTTTCACAGTGGAATAATGATGGCGTTAATACTTCATAATACTACCCCTGTTAGTTGTTATATGTTCCGTAAATTGTATTATTATCTGCTGACAGGTGACAGAAGTAGATATAGCTACTTCAGCTAGCTGCTTTAGCTTTATAGAAGTAGCTTTATATGTTTGTTTGGTTAGACCGGTTGTGTGTGCTGTTGTGCTTGTAGGTAAAATCATTTTCTCAAACATGCTTGGAAATTCGATCATTATTTTGACAACCTTCTTTGAGATAAATCGAAATTGCTGTACTGGTCAAAAACAAGTGACGATGCGGCCAGCAAAGTTACTATGAAAATCCATATCTGGCGTGTTTAGCGGCCAAATAAATTACTATGAAAACTCATGTCTGTCGTGTTATTTAAAAATGGAACGAACTTTTTACTTCAACACACGGCAACCAAAGAGGTAACTTATCAAAGATTTTATTTAAATTTCGAATTGGTTTGCAAATAGAACAAAGAAGAAACAAATTAACATATTGGCGCATGAAAAATGATAGTTATTCGTCATTGATTCTTCTAGTTTGAATTTCCGCGCGTTGTTTGAGAAAAGTACTATACAAGCCTTGGCCGCAATCAGGAGTTGATGGACTCACGCATGAGTGCCTCGGCTACGCCTCGGCCCTCATTTTCACGATCGTCCATCAATTCCCTTATTGCAGGCCGCGACAGTAATTTACTATTTCTCAAACATGCTTGGAAATTCGAGCATTATTTTGACAACCTTCTTCGAGATAAATCGCAATTGCTGTAAGTACTGGTCAAAAACAAGTGACGATGCGGCCAGCAAAGTTACTATGAAAATCCATATCTGGCGTGTTTAGCGGCCAAATAAATTACTATGAAAACTCATATCTGTCGTGTTATTTAAAAATGGAACGAACTTTTTACCTCAAACACGGCAACCAAGGAGGTAACTTATCAAAGATTTCATTTAAATTACGAATTGGCTTGCAAATAGAACAAAGAAGTAACAAATGAACATATTGGCGCATGAAAAATTATTCTTCTTCGTCATTGATTCTGGAATTTTAATTTAATTTACTCAGTTTGAATTTCCGCGCATTATTTGGGAAAAGTACTATACAAACCTTGGCCGCAATCAGGAATTGATGGACTCACGTATTTTCACGATCGTCCATCAATCCCCTTATTGCTGGCCGCGACAGTAATATACTATTTTAGGATTCCATACCCAAAGGAAATGAAATTAAATTGTTTATTCTGTAAATAGGATATTGGAAGCACTTTTACAAGACATTTTTTTTTTTTTTAATAATCTAGATGATATCGGCATTTCCTAACTGACTACTCTGAGAAGAAAGGCCGAAACAAACTTAGAGGTCACAGTCTCTTTTAAAGTCCAGACATAATCTTGGTCAGGCCCTATGAGGAACATGTATATTAGAGTCTGAAATGGTCTTTTGAGGAAAGAACCACACAGATTTGAGTGGACCTGTCCAGTCAGAGCAAGCATTTGTCAGTAATAGTGGAGCTCAATTCAGAACTTAAGGAGCTCAACGACTCGACAAACAATACCAAAGAAAGGACATTGGGTAAAACGGGATCCTATTACTAAGACTCCGCTGTCTGCCTGTCTGTCTGTCTGTTACCAGGCTGTATCTCATGAACCGTGATAGTTAGATTGCAGTTGAAATTTTCACAGACGATGTATTTCTGTTGCCGCTATAACAACAAATACCTACTAAAAAACGGATTAAAATAAATATTTAAGGGGGCTCTCACTTGGCCGGTTTTTTAAGGCTCGTGCACGACGCGACTCTAATTAATAAAACAATTTCTAAGAAAACTTCACGGTATTCAACGGCGCGACGCGCCAGACTGCACGAGGCCGCACTGCGATAAAAAATCACGCGAAATTTTTATCGCAATTATGTAACACGGTATCTTACGTAACTACACGCACTGGTGATTTAAATTCGCACTCGTTGCAATACCGTACACTGAATATAAACCGCGCGAATAAAATTCGCAGTGCGTGCTGCTAGGCCTAAAAGTACCACCCTTTCAATTTATTTGGAGATAGTGTTTTGACAGTCCTTGATTTATGACTTACGCACCTGCAGGCGTAGCATGAGCACCGTTTTGTTGACGGAAGAGTAGACAAAAATGACGTTCCGTGTAGACAGTACGACGGCAGCTAAGTAAAAAGAGTCAACTGCACTTTGAACGAAATTCACTCTTTTACATAATTCGATTAAGAATTCTTTGTTTTGTTTCAAATTGTCTTCACTTCCTTAGACAAATTTCAGTTGTCAATGTGATTTTGACAGTAAGTATAGAAAACTTTCTTCCGAAATAATCTACATATTAAAAGACCTAGACAAAAATCGATATAAATGAAAGACAAAATGACAGATTGTAGCAGGATTTCTATGGTGCGATGTCAAAAATGAAGAAACGAAATGTCACTTTGTATAGAAAAAGCTATGTCTATTCTTCGTAGAAATAGAAAGCGCCATGCTACGCCTGCTGAGACTGAGAAACTAGACCTGTCGCTGCATTACCCGCAATCTCCATACAATCATAATGGTGTAACACAACTTTCCATCGCAATCCGAAGATTTTTGAAGGATTTAGGTTTTTTTAGAGGACTTTTATAAACTAGCTTCCGCCCGCGGCTTCGTCCGCGTGGTATGTTGATAAAAAGTAGCCTATGTCCGTTCTCAGGCTCTATACTATCTGTGTTTGGTACACAGATAATCTTTATTTTGATTTCATTTAAATCGGTTCAATAGTTTTGGCGGGAAAGCGCGACAGACAAACAGACAGACAGAGTTACTTTCGCATTTATAATTTTAGTAAGGAGTAAGGATATTAAGGATATACTGGGCTAAGGGCTTTGTGGCGGTATCTACATCGCCACATGCGAACTACACATCAAAGACCTGACGTCACACAAAAATCCTGACGTCACAAAAATCCTGCATCGCGCAATTAAAGTTTACCGTGCAATGGACATATATACAAGAACCCGACATCAATCGTTGGGCAGTTGGCCGCCAGACACAACACCCGTCTGGTCGGAGGATCCTCCCTTTTCTATGGTGGATGAGTGAACTTTACACCCTGTTCCTCATACTCCTAAAGCTTTATGGAAGTGCCCGTCGTGCAACAATGTAACCAGACGTCTTAGACGCCTGTTCGCAGCTATACGGAACCTGCGCTCGTGGATAACTATATGGACATGTCGTATGACACCTTAGAGGACCGCAATTCTCCCCGTACATACAATGATTCTAGCCAAGTTACGGATAAACCTGGAGGCCTAGTCTACTAATTTGCAAACGTGTCAGTGCTCCCGCAATGATGAGTTTTTGACAGATTTTGTATGGCATATCTGTCAAAACTGATAATTGTGAAACCACTGACACGTTTGTAAATTAGTAGAAAGGCCATAGATGCTCCTCGCATTGAAATAAAGGATGAATTACAAATTGCCACTCTGAGAAACGCTATGTGTCTAGGGTTAGTTGCTTCACTTGATCACTCATCTTATTTTTTATTTATTAGTTCAACCCTTTTTCTTTTTTCTATGATGCACTGCGGTTTATTCTAAATAGTCAAGCTTCTTACATTTTTCTCTTTAATATAGTTTTGCGGAGTACAAATAATTTTCCATATATCGTCGTTGTCCAGAAATATATTTTGGACTCAATTCAAAGTTATTACATACCTATATTGTTTTTTTATTTACAGCTTGACAAACTTATAAATGTTTTGACCACGTCACATATTTTCACAAAACAAAATTCGATTCCAATCTAAACAATAATTTAGCCAACAATATTGATAGTATATCAGCTGGACCATCATTTTTGTGTAATCCGGAAACATATAAATCATTAATAACATCTCATTTACCACATAATAAACACATAAAAATTGCATGGGTCGATTCATCAGGTTAAGCTACGCTTGCCGGGGTTGGTCCGTGGATGGGTGACCATCTTTACATATCGAGACTCATCCGTGCCTCGGAAAGCACGTTAAAGCGTTGGTCCCGGCTGTCATTTGTGGATCTTTGACAGTCGTTACGGGTCGTCAGAAGCCCGAAACTCTGACAACCAGTCTTGCCAAGGGGTATCGTATTACCCAGTTACTGGGTTGTGGAGGTCAGATAGGCAGTCGCTCCATGTAAAATACTGGTATTCAGCTGCATCCGGTTAGACTGGAAGCCGACCCCAACATGGTTGGGAAAAGGCTAGGCAGATTTCATCATCTGCCTAGCCTCACACACATAAAAATTTTGACACAAAATATAAGGAGCATAACTAAAAATTTTAGCCATTTTGAAATTTTTCTAGCGAGATTAAACACCACTTGTGACGTAATTATCTTAACGGAATCATGGAATTCGAAAGCTTTACATTTCCCATCTCTAAAAAGCTATGAGACGTATTATACAAAAAACAATCGTAACCAAAATGACGGAATAGTAGTATACACTAGAGATGCACTTGGTTGTTCAGTAGAGGAAGTATCTTTAAGTGTGTGTGTTGTATGGTCATAAAAATAGATAACGAAACTGTAATAATAGGTATTTATAGATCCCCATCAAATCCTAACCTAGACCAATTCATAAATTCGCTAGATAGTTTACTAAACAATTATAAAAAACACCAAAACATAGTTATAATGGGTGATTTAAATATAGACGTGAAGTATGATAGTTATAATGGGTGATTTAAATATAGACGTGAAGTATGATAGATAATACAGACCGCAACTCGACAGATTATCTAAATCTATTAGCCTGTCATGGTTTTTTGCCTGGTCATTTATTGCCAACGAGAGATTCTAATTGCCTGGATCATGTTATGATAAAAACAAAACTCTCTATACTTACACTAGTTCTTCAGGCCCCAGTCACTGACCATGCTCCAGTTCTGTTGTGTCTTGCCTTGGTCAATAATAATAAATCTGTGACCCAAAAAACAATCCGTAAAGTTAACTACGAGGCTATCATGGATCATTTAAATACAATCAATTTTAGTAGCATTATTAAATCCGAAGATGTAAATTGGACTGCCGATCAGCTAGTGAGGATCCTAAATGAAACAATCTCAAAAAACACTCTTACCGTATTAATACCTAAAAGACTGCGCTGCATTAAGCCTTGGATAACGCCAGGTTCAGTTCGATGTATAATAAACCGAGATCGCATGAACATTCGATGTAAAAAGGAACCTAACAATGTAATTCTTTCCATAACCTACAGACGATATAAAAATTATTGCAACGATTTACTGAAACGACTTAAACACAACTTCCAAAAAGATGAAATAAACAAACACGCTAAAGACCCAAAGAAGAAATGGAAAGTAATTAACTCAATAACAAACAGAAACATAAGTAAAACCAATCCATCAGAACTGCTACAAATAGAAGATACACCCGAACAATCCTTAGAGAAAATCAACAACTACTTTACTAGCATTGCTTATGAGCTAGCAAGCAAGATTACACCTTATGCGGATCAAATTATACAATCTTCTGTTCCACCAACTAACTCCATGGTTTTGTTGGAAACAACGGAGCCTGAAATCGAATCTATCATAATGGCTTTAAGAACTGATAGTGCAATAGGTTGGGACGGTATACCTACAAAACTGGTAAAAATGGCTAAACATATTATCGTACCACTTCTTACACATATTACAAATCTGACAATAAAAACAGGACTATTCCCAGATAATTTTAAGATTTCCGTTATACATCCTATCCATAAAGCGGGGAATAGAGACTGTACTAACAACTACCGCCCTATTTCGGTACTGCCCGTCCTGTCTAAGGTCCTAGAAATAATAATGAACAAATGATTGATTTCATATCTTGAAAAAAATTACTTTTTAGCTAACAACCAATATGGGTTTAGAGCAAATAGATCAACAGCACAGGCAGTTTCTGACCTGACGAATTTGTTGCTACCCACATTGACAATAAAAATAAATGTATTGGAATATTTATTGATCTAGCAAAAGCGTTTGATACAGTCTCTATTTCTATCCTAATAAAGAACTTGGAAAATGTTGGTATAAGAGGTAAAACACTGGATTTGTTTAGTAATTATTTAAAGAACCGAAAACAAAGAGTAACAATTGACGGGATGTGTAGTAATGATACTCCAGTTTCATTTGGCGTGCCTCAGGGAAGTGTCCTTGGGCCGACACTTTTCCTTATATATATTAACAATCTATGTAAACTAAACCTAAAAAATTGCAGTATCTTCTCATTCGCCGATGACACTGCACACATTTTCTATGGAAAGACATGGGAAGAAGCAAAAAAACATGCAGAATCAGGGTTACAAACGATGGCAAAATTTCTTTCCCAAAACCTGTTAACCCTAAACATCTCAACAACAAAGTTCATAACCTTTGCCAATACTTACACTATAAAAACTACCCAAAACCTTAAAGTACACATGCATTCTTGCCAAGATATAACATCTACTAACCCTTGTAATTGTTACCCTCTGGAAAGACTTAAAACAATAAAGTACCTTGGTATTCTGCTTGATGAAAGTTTAACTTGGTGCCCATACATACTCGTAAATCTATTGTCAGGTAGACTACGTAAACTTATTTATATTTTTTTTAAATTAAGACATGTAGCGGATAAACAACTACTCAAGACCGTTTATTTCGCGCTGGCTCAATCAATAATATCTTATTGTATTACGTCATGCATGGGGGGGGGAGCGCGTAAAACGCATATTATGAAACTGGAGCGAGCGCAGCGAGCGTTACTTAAAGTTATGATGTTCAAGCCTTATAAATATCCCACTATTAACTTGTACTTAGAATGTGATGTTATGACAGTTCGGCAGCTATTCATTAAAGAAATTATAATGGCCCAACATAGTAAACTTAATTATAATAAAGAAATAATAATGAATAATAGACGTTTAGGGAGAGTATGTTCAACAATTCCGTATAACACATCCTTTATAAACAAATTCCAATGTTATTTAGGGCCAATGCTATACAACAAATTGAATAAAATTATCAAATTCTACCAGCTAAATAAACACTCTGGCAAAAAACTTTTAATAACCTGGCTAAAATCGAAAACATATCAAGAAATTGAAAATTTACTTATTAACCCACAAAGAACCTTTGAATAAATAATTAAAATAAAAATAATAAACAATATAAAAATAATAATTAAAACAGTAATGTCCCTAAAACAATGAAATCAATTTAAGTAAAATAACATAATCAGAATAGAAAAACAAAAAAATGTAAAAAGTTGCAAGTTCATATATTCAGTGGTCAAACTATTTGTTTCTTTAAGTTGACGGTATCTGGAAAAATTGTACAATGAATATGTCAACAAATTAGTTATAATATTTCTATTACATTATACCCGCAGTAAGAGTACCCGCAGTTTAATCTGTATTTTATTATATTAGTTAGTATTATTTATTGTATTGGCTTAATGTGCAAACGTTGTTTACTTACAATATACAATTGGATCTTAATCTCGTACACGTCTGTAGATAGTTACCCGGGAAAGATCTAACGCCTAAGGTACAGGCTCGGCCTAGTTTAGGTGTTAGTGGTCATTCGAATTGTGTTCAAATGCAGAATTGTACCTAGTGTTTCCGAAATCATTTTTGTAAAATATTTTTGTGTCAATAAAGCTTTTTATTTATTATTTATTAATATGGACGCAAAGGCGTGTTTCATATGTTTGATACTTCGCGCCCGTCGTCGCAATCGCAACCGCGTTAGGCTCGCAGTGTGGACGCACACTTACGCGGCTTCCCGCTGCGCCATGCGCCTTCGTGAGTAGGGTTACTAGGTGAAAAAATTAAAAGTCCGGAGAAAAGGCCTGATTTACATTGAAAAATCCTAAGATATTTTACAGTTTGAGAATTTTCTCTCAAACGTATATAACAATTAAAAAAAGTCGTAATATTATTGTTCATTCATATACACTGCGGATCTCGCTCACGCGTTGCACATCGCACTCAAAAGGCGGGGCGGCAAGTCCTTGAGCCCTTAAAATGTAAGCTAATTTTATTGAAAGCTCAAAAAATCCTGAGACTTCATGAGATTAGCAAAATCCAGCCGCAATCCTGAGAAGAGTCCAAAAATCCTGAAATCTCAGGACAAATTCTGAGATTGTAACCCTATTCGTGAGGCGCAGCGGCGCAGCGCGGTGCAGCGCGGCGTGCGATCTTCGAGATGCGTCGCGCTACGCAGCGCGGCACAGCACAGCGCAGCGCGGCGTAGCGCGACGCAGCGAGGTATTTTCGAATTACCTCAATTAAATTTTTATCTTTTTGCGTAGTAAATAAAGTTATATTTTGTATGACTATCTTCAAAAATGCGTGCAGCGTCGCGTCGCGTCTCGTCTCGGTTTGAACTGACCCTTACACGTTCTTGTTGGGGTGCCTGTTGGGTTTTGGCTTTTTTTTCGGTCTGTTCGGTTTGTCTTGTGGTGGATCTTGGTCTGCTTCGGATGAAATATCTGGTGATGACTCCGAGATAACAGGGTCTATGTTGCCGCTACCATTATCATTATTATCAGCTACCACATAATCTGAATTTTCTTTGCTTTCTTGGTTAGGCGGTGGCGGTGGCGGCGGTGGCGGCGGCGGCGGAGGCGGTGGCGGCGGCGGCGGAGGCGGTGGCGGTGGCGGCGGAGGCGGTGGAGGTGGCGGCGGAGGCGGTGGCGGTGGCGGCGGAGGCGGTGGCGGCGGCGGCGGTGGCGGCGGCGGCGGCGGCTGTAGCGGTGGTGGCGGCGGCGGCGGCGGTGGCGCCTGCGGCGGCGGCGGCGGCGGCAGTGGCAGCCGCGACTCCGGTGGCGGTGGTGGCGGCGACTCCGGTGGTGGTGGTGGCGGCGGCGGCGGCGGTGGCGGCGGCGGCGGCGGCTGTGGTGGCTGCGGTGGCAGCGGTGGTGGCAGCGGTGGCGGCGGTGGCGGTGGCGGTGGCGGCGGTGGCGGTGGCGGCATTTCTAGTGATGACTCCAATTCAACAGAGCTCGAGTCCAGGTCGCTGCCTGCCGTCCATGGGTTATCAGTACCATCAGCAAGGGGTCTCGATGCGGAGACGGTACGTTGGCGTGGCTGGCGTGTCGTCACGATGACTTTCAATTTAGCTGAAGGTTCAAGCTTTTTCAATTGAAGGTTCATTATTAAATTTTTATGAGTGGTACTTGGGTGTTTTTCTAGGATAACTTTGACGATGCTGAGTGGGACCCAGTGGCCAGGCATTTCGGCTTCTATTGGGTTTGCGATGTACACCAATGGGTCTTTATCAGGGTTCGGCCACCGCCCGCCCGCTGTGACCGCCACCGAGCATAATGCTAATACTGTGAAGATCACCAGAATCACTGAAAAAAAAAAGCAAAATAATGAAGTTTTTCTATTACGAAATTTAAATGATAGGGTACCTACTCACTAGCTCTTGTCCGTGGTTTCGCCCGCATAGATGTCGCAAAATATCCCACTAGAAACTACTGTCGGGATTAAAAGTACAGGTTATAAACGTGTCCGTTCAGTCGTTTTTGCACTAATCCGAAAAATAGGTACATCCAGACAAACAATATATATATATACAAGTTTTAACACTTACGATACAGTCAAATATGTCTGTGCTTTATAGTATAAAATTTACAGGGACACTTTTGAAAAAACTCATCTACCGAATAAAAACACTCTTGCAACAACCACTTCCACAACGCAACACAAAACTTATTAAAGGGTAGTTCAGTTATTGACCTCGGCAAAGCATTGTATACCAGGGGAGCCATATAAACGCAGCTCCGCCGAAAAAGTTCTAATTTTGGAACAGGCATTTCGAAATCTAAATGTGTAGGTTTCCTTTTATTTGTGTTATCTTTCCGTTCAAATAGTTCGAGATTTGACCTAACAAACCTGGCAACTTCATAAATATAAATGCAAGGGACCGTCAATAGATTGTGCGACTTGAATATAGGCCTGCATGAGTCAGACCACTGCATTTTGAATATTGCACGAATACACTTTTTTTGAGCAATGAAGATCTTCGCGATTTCGGAAGAATTTCCCCACACTACTATACCGTATCGTATTACTGAGCAGACGTAAGCGTGATACACCATTATGGCGGTACGCAAAGATGTAATAGTTTTAATTCTTTTTAAAGCAAATACGAATTGATTGATTTTTTTTGAAATTATTTCGATGTGATTCTTCCAGGTAAAGTGTTCATCAAGTGTTACACCCAGGAATTTTGCATTACATACCTGTTCGATATTATCATTATTAAGTGCAACATTAAGACGTATAGGTTTACTTTTAAATGTTTTGCAATGAAGCACTTTCGTTTTGGAAAAAAATAATTTTAATTTATTAATATCTAACCATTGTATAATGTCATTTAGTGTCTGTTTAATTTCAATGTCAAAGTTTTGTAGATATTTACATTTAATAATAATTGTGGTATCATCGGCGAACAATACACACTGATGTTTTATTGACCGAGGCAAGTCATTTATGTACAGAAGAAACAATAATGGCCCCAAGATACTACCTTGAGGTACACCATAGCAATTAGTCCGTGCTTCAGAATCAAAATCTTCTAAAGTGTTACTCAATTCGTTTAATTTTGTTAACCTAGTTATCTGTTTTCTGTCGGTAAGATAAGATTGAAACCATTTTTTTGCTGGACCTCTGATACCGTATCTTTCAAGTTTTTCTAGAAGCCGCGCATGATCAACACGATCGAACGCCTTACTTAAGTCTAAGAGCAGTGCACAAGTAGGTATTTTATCATTTATATTCATCATCATAGTTTTCACTAGCGTAAATATTGCCAAAGTCGTCGACTTATTTTGTCTAAACCCGTATTGCTGGTCAACAAGAATGTTGTGTTTATTAAGAAATTTTATTACTCGCCTAAACATGACTTTTTCAAAAATTTTCGATATAATGGGAGTGAGAGCGATAGGTCGGTAATTGTCAACGTCTGATTTTGATCCTTTTTTGTATAGTGGCTTTATCAAAGACAGTTTTAGCCCATTAGGAAAGCAGCCCTGTTCCAAGGATAAATTGACAATGTGAGCCAATGGTGATGCTATATGTTTAGCAATTTTTTTTACGAGCTCGGTTGTGATGTTGTCATACCCAGCTGATTTCGTGTTTTTTAAAGACATTATTATTCGATATATTTCAGAGTCGTCAGTGGGTTCTATAAATATACTTTACTTCCGTAGTCAACAAGGGATCCTTATAGTATCGCCATGGCCGTCCGTCTGTCGGTCCGTCTGTCTGTCCGCGGTTTAGCTCAGAGACTCTTAGTACTAGAAACCTGTAATTTGGCATGGCATAAACAATCAAGCCAAAAAAGTAGTTAAATAAAATTATTAAAAAAACAAATTTTTATGGTGTCTCCCCTACTCGTAAAGTTAGGATGTTTTTTTTAAATCTTTATCCCATGGGGCGAGGTGTCATTGGAAAGGTCGTTAAAAAAAAAATTGGGAGTGTGTGAAAACCATTTTTGGAATCAGGAATCCGTTCTCGAAATATTCAGTTTTAAAGTGCTTATTTTTGTTAGAGTCAAGTGTCCGCTCTGCCAGCCATATGGTTTTGAATAGGTGAAAAAAATCACGGCAGTAGTATATAATGTCGCAGTAATCTGGTTAAATAAGCCAGCTAATAGTATGCCTAGGTCGTTCATTAAACGCGCCGCATCCAATTGGATACCTAGGCCGATAAGTAATTCATCATCTCATCTGCCTAGCCTTTTCCCAACTATTTTGGGGTCGAGTCGGCTTCCAGTCTAACCGGATGCAGCTGAATACCAGTATTTTACATGGAGCGACTGCCTATCTGACCTCCACAACCCAGTTACTGGGTAACACGATACCCCTTGGTAAGACTGGTTGTCAGACTTTCGGGCTTCTGACGACCCGTAACAACTGTCAAAGATCTACAAATGACAGCCGGGCGGTTGCTTTCCGAGGCACGGAGGGGTCTGGGTATGTAAAGATGGTCACCCAACAGCGATTGATGACTCGTGCGGCTGTTATTTCTTAGCCACAAGCCTCTCTCCCTAGGCCGATAGTTAATTGAATTAGAAAAATGCAACGTTTAACAACTTGGCGTATTGAAAGTCAGCCTTTTGAAGATGACTCAGCCAAGTGATTCAAATGGTTCGCAGAGCCATCGCGTGCGGTATTCCACAGGGGTCGGTTTTGGGTCCGCTCTTGTGGAACATAGGCTACGACTGGGCCTTGCGCTGTTTGCTCTCCCCCGGGCAGGGCGTCATCGGCGATGTCTAAAAATACCGCCAACAATACCCCGTTCGAGCAACTGCATCCTTCGCTTCGGCCTTGAGGCGCAAGATGGCGTCTATTGTCGAACGCCCTGCCCGAAAACCGAACTGGGCGTCCGACAAATTCGGGCCGACTGCTTCTAAGTGCCGGACGATGCGGGTAGCGAGAATCTTCTCTAGCATCTTCCCCGCCTCGTCCAGCAAGACAATCGGTCTATACGCTGATGGAGACTCCGGGGGCCGCCCTGTGCGCGCTTCGTAATTTGGTACGTATCACTATTCGTTTCGGGGGTTGAGGTAAGCTTTGAATACCTACGGAGCTTGGAATAACCCGGCCTTAACGAGTAATAATCGACCAACTTACATTTGCAGTTTTGCAAAAATATGTTTTTCAACTAGGTACAATGTTATGTTTGTTCTTGGGATAAATTCATCCCAACAACGGAACCCTTCATTGTGGGTGGTCCGACACGCAATTGGCCGGTTCTTTTTTTCAAAAATATTCAATTTAAGTACAGTTTTGACTTTGAGAACTTTGAGGTTTGATCCAACGAGTGCTGGCAGTGTGGCCATTCCTTTATATTGGAAGGCCTTACCTATCCGGTACCTCGTGCGAGATAGTGTCGCCGCTCCAGGTAACGATTAGCGTCATCGTTTTCTTCCAGACGATCTCGTAGGCCGCGTGTTTGTGGGAACACAGAGTTTTCTCCAGTGTTCCATGCCAAGAGGCTTGATTCCGTCAACTGATTAAGAGTTGTCAACTGACTGAGTGAGAGTTACCATCTGCAAGTTATACTAACTAACGTTTAATTTATTGTAGTAGATCCTTTGAGAGAGTGATAACCACGTGACCATTTTGATAAAGTCATTTCAGAGTGTTGTAGGCTTTCATGTAGTGGACTAGGTAATAAGACCAGTTGATATAAATTGCATGTGTTTGGTTGTGTCTCTGGGTGCTTTGCCCAAACGGTATATTCCTTTTATGGGCACAACCATATTAGGTCACTTATTTTATTCGATTGAGCTAGAAGTTGTCTCACGAATCCTCACAAGCGACCTGAGCTTGATGTATTTAGTCTCATACTTGTATTTCCCCTAACACACCTTGTTACGGAGACGTCGTGTGTTAGAGGTTAATACCTTGTAAAGATTGGGAAAGTTCTTATATGTTTTAGTGGCTTGCCACAAATTTTGTATATCTGTGTTTACATATCTCGGGACCCTGGGGTCCCGGACCTTTGGAAGGCGTACGAGGGGCCGAAGCCAACTCGCAGAGGCCCGTTAGATGTTTTTAGTGGAATGAGGCACCAACCGACGATTATCCCTGTTCGCACTAGACAAGTGCAGCCAAGAACAATCCCCGGTTGGAGTAGGACTATTGCAGGATAGGGAAACAAAGATATTGAACTATGGGATGGGTGGCTAAAGTGGACTGGTAACCTGGAACTATGGAAGGACTATGGCCCCTGCCTGATCAATGTTATGGTATACACGGACAAAATGGCAGGGGGTGACTTGCACACTCAATAATGGGCCTCCCAAAAATAGTCGCTAGCACAGTGTCGTAGCGACAAGGGGGCAACATGTCCTGAGGTGCTTGAGAGGAGTGGAGAGGTATTCCACGGCTATCAGGACAATCCCGGAAGTACGGTCAAGATCCCTACCAGCATCTTACTGGAATACTTCCTTCCTCCGAGCACGTTTGCTCTTGCGAATCTCCACTCAAGCCGGCCAATAAAGGCAAGAATGAGGTGGGAGCTCTGTTCCTCGTCAGTGTTCACTCTAGCCGGCCAATAAAGGCAAGCCAGAGGTGAGGAACAAGACTTCTCCCGGGAGGTAGGGTCCGTGGGGTCGCTACTGCCCAACAGCTCGCCACATGCTGCCCTGCGGGTGTATATCTGTGTTATTGTTATAATTACAATAAACTTAGAAATTAAACTTTAGCACGGTCTGTAAGGTCGGGTTACATTACTTTATTATATTAATATTATGTATAGTTATTTTATTATAATGTATAGAATAAGGGCTTTCAGCGGATACCTTTTTTTTTTTTTTTTTGAGGGTGGGAAATCATCCAGTGACTTCTCCCGCTCTGGGCGGAGCGGAAGGGCGTGTCAGACTTTTACTGACTAAAACCCACCCGTGTTCCTTCATTTGCCTGTTGCCAAGGTCCCGGTATCCCTTTCGGACTCCCGCAACCCTGGCAGGCATCGGTCCTATTGGACCCCGTCAATTTTGCTGCGGATACCTGCGGCCTTCATCAGGTCATAGGTCCAACTTGGTACATCAGTCACCGCTCCAGAACCTTTCGGTCCCATCGGCCATCTGTTCTGCGAGCAATGTACCCTGCCCACTGCCACTTAAGTTTGACAATAACTGCGGGTTATATCGGCGGTTCCCTGGGTTCTCCCTACGGATCTCTTCATTTCTGATCCGATCACGTTGGAGAACTCCAAGCAATTCTCTCTCCGTTGCTCCTTGGGGGACTTGCACCTCCTCCAAATGAGGCCCATTGTAAGCGGAAGAAAGTTAATAAAATCAAAAACAAGAATAACTTACTTTCTTATAAATCTTGATAATATTATAAGTATAAACAGTTAAATTCTTTCTCGTTTTCTTTTTATTTCTACGTTTTAACATGTTGAAATCATGTTAATTAAGACCTCAAAAATCAAGAGAAAATTTCAATCATAGTTTATAGTTTTTCTTATCAGAAGTTTTAAAACGAAAAGTTATGACTATACCTTATCTGATGTGAATTTTTTTCAAGCAGTTTCGTGTGTTCCTGTACCTAACTACATTACATAATAACTAACACACATACATTGTACGCTGAAATGTCATAAAAATAAAACAAATTTCATAATTATTACACACGTGTACTGTACACATAGGGTGACAATCAATAATAACAATAAAAATATTCAGTCTTTACAAGCGTGATCGGTCAAGACGACCGTTGGCTTCCGCCATATTGAAGCCAAAGATCGTCTTGGGATGGCGAGAAAACACAATCCAAGTCAACATATAATTGCTTTTGAACTGTCAATATGTCCACAATTTTGGAGAAAGTTGGCCTGTCGGCGGGATTTTCGGACCAGCATTCGACCATCAGCTGGTTAGAGCCTGGCGAGGCTCGGGCTGGCTTAGGGAGACGGCCAACTCCGGCCAGGAATGGAGGTATATGGTGGTAACAGAGCTCGGCGTATGGGCAGCCTCCTGAAATATAAGCTCCAACTTTTTGCTGGTCAAAAATGCGATCGCTTTTGAACGTGTTTTTCATCAACGCATACTTTATTAGGTTCCTATTCCACTTGTTCCAAATGTCTCGCTGATGGTGGCACGTGTGTTGGATCATTTAGCTCCCTTCAAAATGGTTGAGCTGAATGGTGCTGATCCATGCGTCATGTTCGTGAACAGGCGCCGTCAGTTGTGACTGGTCATCTCTTAGCTGCCATGGCTTATTTTAATTTTTGACTTGTTTTTTGTTTGTTTTATAATTGCGGCCGCTTTTAACGTGCTTTCTACATTGTTCTCACATTTATAATTTCAACGTGATTGATGTTACCAACTTTTTGTATAATTTTTATTTAAAGGAGTGTCCACGGAGTTTCTTGCCCGTTCTTCTCCATAGGTACCTACTACGCTTTGGAATGGGCAACTAGCTTCATATCTCTGACTGACCGACTCCTTGACAATTCAAAAGTGCCTGTAAATGGTTTAATTGAAATAAATGCTTTGAGTTTGAGTTTGACTACCACAGAACCACATATTCCACAGAATCACAAATCGAAATCTTGCAGAAACATAGTTAATAAAAAAATCCAAACAATTATTTTTGTACTTTTATTTAAAAACACTACCATAAATACTAAATCCAACGCTACCAGCCTTAGTTAAATTTTACTTAGATATGCATTTCTTTATTTACCAAATAAATATAAAATACGAGCATAGGTACACACGGCTACACATCGAGCTATACATTTCCAGTTAATTCTGATCTCGCATTGTATAGGATTTCCGTACAATGCGAGGTCAGCTTATACTGGAAATGTATAGCTTGATGTGTAGCCGTGTGTACCTACCTACACAAATTCTAACGTGATACCCTAGTGGGGCGGAATCCAGAAAGATATTAGATTTGCAGCGTTTCCTAACCTTTTTCAGCCACGAACCCTTCGGAAATCAAGCGCAATTATCGAGGACCTCCTTAATAAAACAAACAGCAATACATTTCGGATAATTTATTTTAGTACCTACTAAAAATATAATAACAAAAAAAAAAATACCAGAAGAGTGAACTATGGACAACATAACTACGATTTATTGGTAAAATGTTAAAACCAATTGATCTGGTGAACAATATTTACGAGTATTTGAAACTCTTACGAGTACCCACAAATATCGAACCTCATCATCTGCCTAGCCGTTTCCCAAATATGTTGGGGTCGGCTTCCAGTCTAAACGGATGCAGCTGAATACCAGTATTTTACTTGGAGCGACTGCCTATCTGACCTTCACAAACCAGTTACTGGGTAATATGGTACCCCTTGGCAAGCCTGCTTGTCAGACTTTCGGGGTTTTGACGACCCGTAAAGACTATCAAAGATCCACAAATGGCGGCCGGGACCAACGGCTTAACCTGCTTTCCGTCGCACGGAGGAGTCTCAGTGTGTAAAGATGGTCACCCATCTACGCACCAACCCCGGCAAGCGTAGCTTAACCTGATGGATCAACCCGTGCAGCTGTTACTACTTAGCCACGAGCTCCTCCTCACAAATATCGAACATACATACATCGTAAACTCCTTAGGCAGTTGTGTAAAGAGGTTGTGGCAACCACTATTGCTTTCAAAATTCATCAGGCGTTTTCAAATTGCAACATATTGCTATAACTTTTTTGAACGAAATACCAAAAGAAAACAAAAATTAAGAGAGAAGTTTGGATTTCCGTTTCATATCAGAGATGAAATAACGGAAATCAAAGATAACCTTAACAAATTTATTAGGGATTGCAAATAGCATGTATGTAAGCAGGCACGCCCTTGGTGCCTTTTTTTTTTTTTTTGACGTTGGGAAATCATTTCTCCCGCTCTGGGCGGAGCGGAAGGGCGTGTCAGACTTTTACTGACTAAAACCCACCCGTGTTCCTTCATTTGCCTGTTGCCAAGGTCCCGGTATCCCTTTCGGACTTTCCCGCAACCCTGGCAGGCATCGGTCCTACCGGACCCCGTCAATTGTGCTGACATCTCTTTGAGGCGCGCGTGGAACACGACGCGCCATCGACCCGCGCCTGGTCCTTATCGGACGGCGAGCTGCCCGTTGCTCGCCGTCCGCAAACCCGCGCCTATGGTGCCCGGGAATCCGCCTGGGATTCCCGACGCCCAGGGCGTGTCCAACGGCGGCGGTTAGGGGCATGAGGGCGCAAACTTTGCCTTTCCCTCACGCGTTCCGCCTCCTCCTTCGCGAGCATACTGCTTCGCAGAAGGAGGTGACGGCTTCCCATGCCCTCTCGCTCCGTACCATGGCCTGGACCAGGGCCGGACGCGAGAGGTCATTGCCGCCAATCGCCTCCGCGAGGACACGGCGGTGCTCCGCCCAAGCAGGGCATACCTCCACCGTATGCTCCACCGTGTCCTCCGGGCGATCCGCACAGTGGTGACACCCGGGCGTTTCCTCCCGCCGAATCCTACACAGGAACCTCCCGAAGCTGCCATGTCCGGTGAGGACCTATGTCAGGCGGAAGGTGAGGACGCCCGCGCCGTGGCGCCTCTCTAGCCACTCCTCAAAGAGGGGACTTATCGCCGCTATTGTGGCGTGCCCACGCCCTTTGTGCCTGGAGGCTTTTATTTAGTTAATTCATATTTACATTTACTTTTTGTTTCTGCTTGAGTACATATAGTTTTCGTTTTTTTATTATTATTTTTTTGTTTGGTATATTGGCGTGTGCTAGCTGACATATGGCTAATAATTAGATTTATATTTAATGTTACGTAATGTAAATGATTTTGCATACTTTGGTATAGAATCAATTTTTTTCTAACTGAACAGACAGCTGTGCTGCTGGGGAGTTTGTTGCGCCACTTCTTCCCAGCAAAAGCACTAGGAAGTGGTGAAGGGTGGGCGTTTTGGGGGACTGTCTTATGCAATTTTGACGTTCGAAAAGTGCTGATTCTCAGCTTAGTTTGAATAAATGACTTTTGATTTTGAGCAAACAATGAGGTAGAAAGTTTAAACATTGAAATTAGCAACTTGAAGAAACAATTGTCTACATTCCTGGGGCTGCAATCTCGACGTAGATACCGATCGCTTTATGATCGAATTCGTTCGCAGTCTTAATGGCGTGTCTAGACGCGCGCTACGTGCTTGACAAGCACGTGATTTTTTCGTTCTTGTCTAGCAATTTCGACCGTCTATCTATGTCGAGACTACAGCCCCAGTATAAAATAAATCTGTTCAAATAATTAATTAAGTAACAGTTTTATTGTAACAGATCGATTGCGTCGCCACTCAAATTCTATTCTCCACAGTTTCAAAAACGACATAGGTCATATTATAATACTTACGAGAATCGGCTTAACAAGAACATCTTCTAAGGATCATCTTCTAGAAATAAACGCAGCCAGAAATAGTCCCCAAAAACGACGATAGCAACAATTTAATTTACGGATATGTCTACAAAATCATTATTTTACAAGGGAGCGTTTTGAACGCAAAACTTTGATAATGAATAGAAGAACAAAGCTATCTTCTTCTATTTTATTTTACATCATTGAGGTGGGTGGCATAAGGCCAAGGAATTATTTAAGGCCAATATTATTGTAAAATTGTTTGATCCAAAATACGGTACTTCGACACTTTGAGATTATTTTTTGTAGTTGACGTGACTTAATCAGTAAAAATTGAGAATCAAACAGAAAACAAATCGTGACAAAACAAAGAATTCTGAGTCGAATTATGTAAAAGAGTGCAGTTGACTTTTTCTACTTTGCTGCCGTCGTACTGTCTATACACACGGAACGTCATTTTTAGGGTTCCGTACCCAAAGGGTAAAACGGGACCCTATTACTAAAGCGCGGGCCACACAGAAGAGACGTGAGACGGGGCGCAGATTTCATCTGGCACAAAACGTAGGTATAGAAAAGACAAGATGTAGGCGCATCGCTTTTCCATCTGCATACTATTGCCGCGTCTGCGTCCCGTACTCGCTTCACGTCTCTTCTGTGTGGCCAGCTCCTAAGACTCCGCTGTCTGTCTGTCTGTCCGTATATCACCAGGCTGTATCTCATGAACCGTGATAGTTAGACAGTTGAAATTTTCACAGATTATGTATTTCTGTTGCCGCTATAACAATAAATACTAAAAAACAGAATAAAATACATTTTTTTTTCTCGTTTTTGCTAGATATTGATAATGGCAAGAGGTAGACTTTTGAAATATTCACGGAATATTTTGTTATATTATACACTTTAAAATAAATAATTCAATATTTAAAGGGCGGCTCCCATACAACAGACATGATTTTTTTGCAGTTTTTATAGATACCATGGTACGGAACCCTTCGTGCGCGAGTCCGACTCGCACTTGGCCGGTTTTTGTCTTCTCTTCCCTCGACAAAAAAGTTGCTCGTGCTACGCCTGCTGCAGAATACGACTTACGAATACAATAATAAAACCACCAGACATCATATCGACATTATTATAGACAAAGGAATCAATAAGTACAATAATTGTATTGCTTTGACAACACGGAAACGTAAAAAAAAGTTGTAATATGCACTCATTATGACTTCTTGCTTTTTACCAGCGATACCTCGGCATCGTGCCAAATACAGCCGCAAGGGTTTAAGTCCTTGGTGATTTTTACAACTGGAGTGAAGGTTTGATTAAATGTTTTTATAGTCTTGGACAAAATAACGGCGTTGAATGTTTCGAGTCTTGCCAGCATTATAACGTTTTCGAAGTTGCTAGGTAGGTACTATGATATTATATCCTGGTTTTCATTTTGTTCGGGATGTTGGAAGGCGTTGGCTGCATTCAGCTCACCCTGGAGTGAACGCAGCGCGAGCCTTAGCTGCTTTGTAGCTTAACATTTACATACCTTTTTTGACCGTTTTCATCGAGGGACAGGCGAGAATTATTTTAAAGCAATACACAGTAAAATAACGTTAAGGGCCTGTCAAATAGGTTAAGTTTTTCACTGAAACAGTTCTTTAAATGCATATAACTATAATGTAGTTATAGTCCTTTTGGTTTTGCGTCAAGAGTAATAATAAGATAAACGAAAAATAAGAAAGAAATGTGGCAGTTAAGGTATTTTAACGTACCTACATGAAGCGAAGAAATGTGGGTTAGACGTTTTCAAGTGATATTTACACGTAGTACACGTAAATTTGATTTCGCTTTCGCAGATTTACGTGATTTTACAGTTAAAATACTGTATTTCTTTAAGTTTTATTGCACAACATGAACGATCATTTCAATTATGAGGTAACTAGCACTTTGCTCGCGACTTCGTCTGCGTGGACTTCGTACTTTCCTCTAAAAACTTCAACTTCCTCAAAAGGAGAGGGCGGAGGGGTTCCTCCACCCCCTTTGAAAGATAGTTTTCGGAAACTAATATTTATGATCTTTACTCCTTAAACTTTATTACCCTTTTACACACACAGTTAGGAGCAGATTTAAAAAAAAATCCTGAAGCGCCTACGTTTTTTTTAATTTTTTGTTTTAATTATTAGTACCGTACCGAGTTTCGAGTTTATCCGACAGCGCGTAAAAAATGCTTACTTAGTTTGACACCCCTGTTATTCTTCTATGGTAAAGGAATTTCCAAAAACCCTTTCTTTGTGTATGCCTTAAGTCATAATAACTATCTGTGTGCCAAATTTCAGCCCAATCCGGTTTGAGCTGTGGTATAGACTACCCCTTTTCACCCGAAAGGGTAGATTTTTCAAAAAAGTAATGATCGGGACAAACATAACGGTTAATTTGAGATCTAATGGTAGAAATAAAGAGGAAAACAAATTAGCCGTAAACCCTAATTTTCATTTTTTTTTGTTTGGGTTGGTGTCGGTGGTTTTTGATGCTCCTTTGGGTTTGCTGATCGGTTCTGACTCTGCGGTCTGTTTTGACTCCACCTCGTCATCAGGGCTCGATTCTATGTTGCTGTCATTATTTGGTTCTACCTTATTATCTGGTTTATCATTATGATTTGGTACTACATTATCACCTTGTACAACATTATCATCTTGTCCATTATCATCTTGCCCATTATCATCTCGTCTGTTTCCTTCATATTCTCCATATTCCTCAGTTTCTATATTTTTTTCACTATCATCATCACTGGGTTCCTGATAAACAGGGTTACTTCCACTTGCGTTCTCGGAGTTATCACCTCCTGAATTATTTGTCCCTGAGTTACCAGTAACTTCAACATGACTAGCACGACTGTATTTCGGTGGTTCTGTGAGGCGTGGGAATTCTGTGTGGAACGTCGTTAAGGTGTGTTTATTTTTAACTGGCAGTTCAGGATTTTGCGATGAAAGGTTCATTATTAAATTTCTATGAGTGGTACTCGTAGTTGGGTGTTTTTCTAGGATAACTTTGACGATGCTGAGTGGGACCCAGTGGCCGGGTATTTCGGCTTCTATTGGGTTTGCGATATACACCAATGGGTCTTCATCAGGATTCGGCCACCGTCCCCCCACTGTGACCGCCACCGAGCATAATGTTAATGCTGTGGATATCACCAGAATCACTGGAAAAAAAAGCAACATAATGAAGTTTCTCTATTGCGAACTTTGAATGATAGTGTATTGGATAAAGCTGGAAGCCTGAATAGTCAGTCACCAAGAGGGCTTAGTATAATTAGGTAAGTATACAGGGTGTAAGGGACAGCCCTCAGCATACTAATGGGATGAATTCAGTATATCATACTTAGACGACCGGTACATGAAATTATTTCGGGAACGTTATGGGAATCCAATAAACCTGATTTGTTTTATTACCTCACGCGCAATGTATCGTTACCGTGGCTCAACGCACGTAGCCGCACTCCCCGTGGCGCGGGCCCCGCGCTCGAGTCACTTGATTTATCAATGTAAATTCTGAGCTTCACGCGTCGTTCGCTATAGTATTTTAACATCCATTGCTGGTTTTTTTATTTTACCTGTTTTGTTTATATAAATGGAGTGCTTCGTACAGAGAATGTAATTTTACATTGAAATAAAGGAATAGTAACTGAAAAGAAAATAAATAAAAATTAAATGTTCCTGAGAAAATTTTTGGTGGAATATGATTCAAAATAAGGAGCTGAATGCCCCCTGTTAATTTTCGAAGGGCTGTCCTTTTAACCCTGTATTCCCAAATTATATTCAATTTGAACCTGCGGTTTAAGAACTATTAAATTGCAGGTCAAAGTTGCTTAATTTTATCACGGACATACTCACCGATCCTTAAAATTCTAAGGTACTTCTAGCAGACAAACAAGCTTCTTTGAACACAACAAGTGTTTAGCTTATAGAGCAAGGAAAAATGAAAATATACTGCAATTTCAGTCCCGTTTTCTAGGTATACAAACTGCATAAATAACTAAAAAACAAACGACTTCCAAAAAAAAAAACACCAAAATGTGAAAAATAACTTTAATTTCGGAAGTCGGTGTCTTTGCTTTTCAATTTTCGTTTTTGCCACCGACTTCCGGAATTAAAGTTATTTTTCACTTTTTAGTTTAGTGTTTTTTTTTGGGAGTCGGTTGTTCTTTTTTTGTAAAAAGTTTTTATTTTTTAACTTATTAGTTATGGCACCCACCCCATACAAATGACCTACTATGTAAATAACAGTGACGGAGTAACTTAAAACATCGTCCACATATACTAAGTAGGAAAAATACGTAATATTAAATAAAAACTACGCAAGCAAACTTAATAAAATTTATATAGGACTATCTCTGAAGCATAACCTACCAAACAAAAAACGAATCATCAAAATCGATTCATAATTGGCGGAGTAAACGCGTAACAAACACAAAAAAAAAAACTGACTAACTGAGAAGCTCCTCCTTTCTGAAGAAGTCTGATAAAAAGATGTGAGATCTAATGTCATCCTAAGTCTTTTAATTTATTCAGTACTTAACTATTCGTCATCTTTATTTCTTTAATAAATATAATGACTTGGCAATCGCACTCGGCAATAGAATCTATATTTTACATGCAATAAAATCTATCGAATATTAGCGCCGAGCTAGGACTATTTAAAATACTTAGTAGATAGTTCATAAGTGATTATGTGTAAACGAAAATTTGTTTATTAAAATGTACGGGAATATACCTTCATTAAACATTAAAATGACTATGGACAATATACACCAAACACAAATAACAACTTTAAAAAAAAAAAAAAGGATAGTAAATTAAATAAAATTACTGATTAAACAAATAAACATAAATAAACATATAAACAAACGATTAACTAAAATATGGCATATCAAAATTCCTCCGCATCGCTGTCTGCTGCTAATTTACCCAAGAGAATGGCTGCATTGCCACGTTGTATGGCAATGCTTAGCCTCTGACCAAGGTGAACGCCAGCCCTTGGGTCACAGGAAGTGTCAACCCGCCGTTTGGAGATTTCTTTGAACAAACTGTGAGCACTCAGACCCTACGGCCCTAGGGTTTCAACCCTAAACGGCTTGAAAATATAGTTACCTATATAAGGCCATTTATCTATACTTTCGCCGCTTGAGGTTTTTCGCAGTCGCAGCGGCAGCGCCAGCACAGCACGCCGAGCTAGGAAGATGGGATGGCGCAAGAGTATCAACACACGTTGCGACCCACATTCTAAAGGCCTACCCACCTTCCATGGAAATAAAGACATGACGTCCGGTCTCTTACCATCGTCGCGTGTCAAGCCATTGGGTTCTAATACAGCTTGAACGCCGGCGGGGACAAGAGCTTGTCAGATGATGTCATTAATGTTCGCGTGCCGCGCTAAGCGACCCACACTTCGGCTGAAAGACACGCCGTGGTGTCCGAGGCTATTGACAACTTCACCACAGTGATAGCGATGAGGAGAACAACAAGGCGCTCCTAGTCGCAGGGAAGCAGCGATGCGGAAAGTAGTGTCGTCGAACAAAGTGCCTAGGTTAGATGACGGTAGTGCATGAAGCCACAGACCCGACTTACACTTAAGTAGTCAAGTAACTGGTCTAAAATGGCCAATTTTGCAGAATCTTAATAGGAAAATATTATGAAACATCGTAAAATGTCACAAACTGACAATTCACATTATGATCTGCGTGCTGATTCATAATACGAAATAATTCATCTGTTGGACAGTTTTGTATGGAGATTCCTAAAAAGGTCCACAAATTAAGAATTGCTTTTGTGTCAAATTAGAGAAATTGCTAATGACAGCTGAGAATTCAGGAAATTAATTGCTTTTAGAGGAATTGCTAATGTGACTGTTTTAGGCCCCCTGTACTACCTACTCTGCAGAGCGGCTCATCCCACCGTCTCTGGGAACATGGATTGTCGGGCGGATCTGAATTCGGGCAAGAGAGTCTCCAGACATCCATAGCCTTGTGGCGGTATCTACATCGTCACATGCGAACTACGCATCAAAGATCTGACGTCACAGAAAAATCCTGACATCACAAAAATCCTGCATCGCGCAATTAAAGTTTACCGTGCAATGGACATGATATACAAGAACTCGACATCAATCGTCGGGCAGTTGCCCGCCAGACACAACACCCCTCTGGTCGGAGGATCCTCCCTTTTCTATGGTGGATGAGAGAACTTTACACCCTGTTCCTCATATCCCTAAATTGGTGACCCTGAATGTCAACGCAGCCTTCGTGCAACTACTCCAGCGTGACGTCATCATCATCACTCCCGCAAGCTTTCGTGAGGCGAGTCACACAGCCAAGCCAACACTAACGGCTTCAACGGGTATCCCAACTACCAGCATGCAGCGAACGCGCATTCCTGGTCATCACCCGCAGCCTCATCACCCGGACTCACTGGGGAATCACCTCAATCACCTCAATCACCTCAATCAACTCAATCACCACAATCGCTGCAAATAGTTCCGACCCACTGCGAACAAAGCGGCACCCGGTTCCGACTCACTGGAACCACAACTGGCACTGGCAAGCATCGCAAGATACAAGACTTAGCCCACTATCGACCTCCGGTCTCCGGAGGAGAGTGATGTGGCGGTATCTACATCGCCAGATACGAACTACGCATCAAAGACCTGACGTCACACAAAAATCCTGACGTCACATAAATCCTGCATCGCGCAATTTAAGTTCACCGTGCAATGGACATAATATACAAGAACCCGACATCAATCGTCGGGCAGTTGCCCGCCAGACACAACACCCGTCTGGTCGGAGGATCTTCCTTTTCTATGGTGGATGAGAGAACTTTACACCCTGTTCCTCATACCCCTAAAGCCTCGGTAAGCCACGGCACATCAAAATTAATCAGTGCGGAGGCTAAGATTGTCCTGATTAATTTCTCAGTACCGTGTACCGAGGATATGAAATCCAGTAAACTAATTGTTCCTCTTTTACTTCAGAAAGTTAATAAAATCAAAAACAAGAATAACTTACTTTCATAGAAATCTTGATAATAGTATTATTATTATATAAAAAAGTTAAAGTTTCTCTTTATTTCTACATGTTAACATGTTGAAATCATATTAATTAAGACGTCAAAAATCAAGAGGAAATTTCAATCATATTTTATAGTTTTCTTATCAGAAGTTTTAAAACGAAAAGTTATGACTATACCTTATCTGATGTGAATTTTTTCAAGCAGTTTCGAGTGTACCTGTAACTAACTAAACATTGTACGCTGAAATGTCATTAAAAAAAAACAAATTTCATAATTATTACACACGTGTACTGTACACATAGGGTGACATTCAATAATAACAATAAAAATATTCAGTCTTTACAAGGGTCATCGGTCAAGACGACCGTTGGCTTCCGCCATATTGAAGTCAATATCTCTTAAGCCTTCCAGCTCGTCTTCGGACGGCGGGAAAACACAATCCAGGTCAACATATAATTGCTTTTGAACTGTCAATTTGTCCACAATTTCGGAGAAAGTTGGCCTGTCGGCAGGATTTTCGGACCAGCATTCGACCATCAGCTGGTAGAGGCTGGGCGAGGCTCGGGCTGGCTTCGGGAGACGGCCACCTCCAGCCAGGAATGGAGGTATATGGTGGTTACTGAGCTCGGCGTATGGGAAGCCTCCTGAAATATAAGTTAAAGTAACTTAGAATTATTAGTGACTAGCACTTCGCCCGTGAATTCGTTCATGTGGATTACGTATTTTCCCCTACTTTCAACACTCCTTCCACCTCTTTAAAAGGCAGTTTTCGAAATTTAATGATTTAGAAAAGTATTCGGGCCAAGTTTCAAGTTGTAAAGTTTCAAAGGAATAAGATTTTTTATATAAACTGTATGTATCTCCACTCTTCACCACTATAGGAACGGAATTTTGTCAAATCTTTTGGGGCGTTACCATAATTTCATAGATTACTAGCTGCATCCCGCGGTTTTACCCGCGTAAGTCTCGATCCCGTGGGAATATCGGGATAAAAAGTATCCTATGTCCTATTCCAGGTCATGCTCTACCCATATGTCAAATTACATCTAAATCCGTTCAGCCGTTTTAGCGTGAAAGCGGTAACAAACAAATATACTTTCGCATTTATAATATTAGTTAGGATTATACACATTTTTGAGCTAATCAAGCCACGTAGTTAAATCCTCCTCTATAAACATAATAGGTAAATAAATCCATATACAATTATTAAAGGTAGTATTTTTTAAATCCCTTCTAAGTGCTTGCATACATTCTAAAAGGAAGCCATATGCAAAATTTCACGTTCCTAGTCCTGGTAGTTGTCGGCTGTGCGCTTATAATATGTCATTCGACTGACTGTCATATCAGTCAATTTCTCCTTGTATTGTACCAGCCCTAGTTACATTTTACTTAGACATACATTTCTTTATTTTCTAAACATATCTAAAATACGAGCATACCTATCTACAAAAATTCTAAGGTGCCAACACTAGTAGGGCAGAATCCAGCAAGATTTTAGACCAATGGAATCTGCCCCACCAAATCGGACTAGGGGGTTAGCCACACAGTTGTCGCCACTGACTAAAACCGTTGGCATTCAGAGTCGTAAAAAGTAAACATGTTTTTCCTAGTTTGGTATAAGTATAATATGAATAAAAAACAAATACAATAATTGAACTTCACCAATATTTTTATAATATTTTCATTATTTCCAGAAAAATAAATAAAAATTTCTCCGATATAAACCGATACCTATTTTTTGTTCGATATATCGAAATCGATATTGATATTTTTTTTTAAATATGGATACGGTATATATCGATACTTTTTGGTACTTCTTGCATTCCTACCGTAGCCAATTGGCAAAAACGGAAGCTTTATAATTTAGTAATGTCCGTCTTTTTTGCGTCGGTCGGTCTATCCCGACATACTTCCTGCTTTCACTTCAAAGTATTGTTACAAAATATTGGTTATATCATTCATGTTGAACTTTTACATGTGAAAACAATGGAGAAAGACGTGCACGTTTAAAGCGTCCGTAAAACAATAAAAAAAATCAAATAAGCCATGTCAGCTAAGGGATGACCAGTCCCAACTGATGGCGCCAGTTTACGAACATGACGCATGGACTATTTTAAAAGCTAAATGATCCAACATAGTAGGGAAAGACCAAAGAAACGATGAATGGACTGTGTGAAAGAGGATATGGCTAGAAAGAGAGAGACTACCGCGATGACGACTGATAGCGAAGCATGGAAGAAAAAAGTGAAAAATAACTTTAATTTCGGAAGTCGGTGTCTTTGCTTTTCAATTTTCGTTTTATGCCACCGACTTCCGAAATTAAAATAATTTTTCACTTTTTAGTAAAAGTAATTTTGTTTAAAAGTATTTATTATTATTTTTGGATTAAGTTTATTTTCATTTTTTAGTTGTAGTATCTATCCCACACAAATTCAAATATGCTGGATGTAAATAAGCAAATAAGTGACGGAGTCACATAGAACATCGTCTACATATACTAAGTGGGATAAAAATACGTAATATTGAAGCTAACTCCAAAACTATGCAAGAAAAATTAATAAAATTTATATGGGACCACCTCGCGAGTATACCCTCTCGAACTAAAAAAGATTTTTTTAAATCCGTTCACAATTGGCGAAAATATCGATGACCATAAAAAAACATACATACAGATGAAAATAGAACTTCCTCCTTTTGGAAGTCGGTTAAAAAGACAAGTTGCGCCGACCCCAAATAAATGGGATAAAGGCAGGAGAATGGAGCTGATGATCTTACCTAAAGTAGCAATCTCCCACAGTAGCACCGCGAATGCCCATACATCGCTGGCCCCGCAGTACTGGGAATGTAGGATGGCTTCAGGAGCTAGCCACCGTAATGGCACCGGCCTGGACCTCGTGTGTACGTATACGCCAGACCTGGAGAGACCGAAATCGGCCACTTTAAGAAGACCAGCCCCGTCGACCAGGATGTTTCGGGCTGCCAGGTCTCTGGAAATTGTTGAAGGTTTGCAGTTAGATTTTCCGTTAAGGGTGATTTTTTACCGTAACGATTTATTTATCGCGCACTGAATTTTCAACTCTAAAGAGCTCGAGGCTAAATAATAATTGCCGCACTGGTCGATCCATCAGGTTAAGCTACGTTTGCCAGGGTTGGTCCGTGGATGGGTGACCATTTTTACATACAGGTGCTTCCGTACCTCGGAAAGCACGTTAAGCCGTTGGTCCCGGCTGTCATTCGTGGATCTTTGACAGTCGTTACGGTTCGTCAAAGCCCGAAAGTCTGCCAACCAGTCTTACGTACGGCGTACGCACAAACGGACGAACTGACCGACAGACGGACATGACATTAGGATTCCGTTTTAACTATTCGGCTACGAAATCCTAAAAATAAACAACGCCTGTTTGCTTATAGATTTTTTTTGTGTAAAATACACAGTTTTAAAGTATAATTATGTAGTTGGTATATTGTATTGTGGTGGTCAGATAGGCAGTCGCCCCATAGTATTCGGCTGCATCCGGTAAGACTGGAAGCCGACCCTAATAAAGTTGGGAAAAGGTTAGTCAGATGATGATACGATGTTCCAAAGTAAGTAATTCTGTTTGAAATATTATCTGAGTTAATTTAATTGTATTCAGAGTTTGAGACCAAATAAGATTCGTCCCCGAAAATAATTTAGGTACTGTAAAATAAACTCTGGTACCGTTGCTATAGAATTGAAATTTTTGATAAGTCGGATGATTCGCTAACCTTGAGGTTTGTCGGCTCTTAGCAACGGTTGCTAGGCAACACCGAAAGCTGGATTTTCAGCTAGAGTGCTCGTAAGTTAAATCTGCGCGCGGCTGAAATCGGAACTATTAAGTATGCCGTCGTCTTGTCGTTTATGCAAGGTTAAATTAAGTATAGAATTAGCTATTTAATTAATTAATATTAAGATTAATTAAGGTTTAATATTCAAAATATTACCCAGCACCACTAGTCGCGCGCATAGTTATCTTGTGCGCACTCTACAATCGAACTCTGCCGACATTTTATACAATACAGTTTACTTATCCGACATCATTTGCCAGATATCAGTGAAGAACTTAACCACACCTAACTGAAGTACCCACCTATTAACATTTTACACCAAATTAAGTACTTAGGTAAGACAAGATCTTATGAGGTCTTTGGTATAATTACTAGCGAACAACAGCAGTATCTAAACGTAATTGATAAATAACTACAGACGAACGGTAAAAATGATCGCAATTGATAAGGTTTATTTTCAAAATAAATAACAAATTGGAAACGCCTACGTGCAAAAAGTAACAAAATATCGGGCTAAGAGATATTGCTATAACATTATTGTCAGGAGTAGTGTCCAATTTTTTTCTCGATGAATACGGATTTTTTTCTTATTGCTCTTTAAGATCGAAAATAAACATGAATTGAAAATAAGAGGACCCACTTCAATATATTTATTCATAATTTCAACTACAGATCTCTCGATAACAGGATTCGAATTACATAAACGGTTGAATAGAACTCATCGCCAGCTATCCAATTAACTGATATTTGCATTTAATGTTATTATAATTTTTTTTCTCTTTGTTCGTCACAGTCAGAGCACCTGCCATCTAATCTCTTCACCACCCTTGGTTGACTGGTAGAGAATGCCTAAGGCATTAAGTCCGCCTTTGTACATCTTTTTTGAGTGCGAAAAGTTTAAATAAATAAATAAATGTTCAGAATGTTCCATTGTTGAATTTTATTTAATAATACAAATAGAGGCAATAAATAAATGTGATAGCATCAAACAGGATTATTTAGTTTGTAATCCGAGTGCCAAACTGTAGCGGTTTACGTTTTAAATTAAATATATCTGGGGCTCGAGTGCCCCGGGAAAATGGCTGTTGACGGGCAGAGTTCGAAGAAAAGGTCGGTATTTTCCTCGTACAGAACCCGACCTGCGCGTTGGATGTTTCAAATTCCTACGTCACGCTTTATGGATTGGGGCTTTCAAATCTTTGATGCTAACATGACGTGGCCTTTTTCTGTAATGTAAATATTGTGAAATTATATACTAATCAATCTGACTAGCCTTTTCCCAACTATGTTGGGGTCGGCTTCCAGTCTAACCGGATGCAGCTGAGTACCAGTATTTTACACGGAACGACTGCTTATCTGATCTCCACAACCCAGTAACTGGGTAATACGATACCCCTTGGTAAGACTTTCACGCTTCTGACGACCCGTGGCGACTGTCAAAGATCCACGAATGACAGCCAGGACCAACGGCTTAACGTGATTTCCGTGTCACGGAGGAGTCTTGATACGTAAAGATTATTTAATACTAGCTGATGCCCGTGGCTTCGCCCGCGTGAATGACGGTTATAATATATACTTAAACCTTACTCGAAAAACACTCTATCCATTGGTGTGTGGCGGTTATGTACATCACCACATGCGAACTACGCACCAAAGACCTGACGTCACACAAAAATCCTGACGTCACATAAATCCTGCATCGCGCAATTAAAGTTTACCGTGCAATGGACATATATACAAGAATCCGACATCAATGGATGGGCAGTTGCCCGCCAGACACAACACCCGTCTGGTCGGAGGATCCTCCTTTTTCTATGGTGGATGACTGAACTTTACACCCTGTTCCTCATACTACTAAAGGTGAAAACAGCATGAAAATCGGTGCAGTAGTTTTTGAGTTTATCGCGAACAGGACGACAGACAGACGCGGCCGAGGACTTAGTTTCATAATATGTAAGGATTAAAGAGAATTATTTAAAGAAAATTATTTAATATACCAAACTGTAATAAAAGCATAATATAATGTTTTTAGTTATGGTAAAGGATATTCGTTTTTCATCTTGTTTTTAATTGGGGTTTTACGTCGACACAGGACATTCCTAAATGAAATCAGCAGTGGGTACATATATTAATTCAGTAATATCTAATATGGAACACAATCCCGTAACTTTTGACCTTTTAAGGCAAGTTTTCTGAAACAGGATACTGTTGCTACCTGCTATTATTACGAAGTTTGTCTAAAAGTTAGGCACATTTTAATAGTTTTTGTACAAAATTATTTTAAGTTTATTATTTTGTGCAAATTAGTTTACTTATTTTATACTTATACTTATACATGTTTACTTGTTTTTTTTTTTTTTTCTTGGTATCTTATTACCCAGTTACTGGGTTGTGGAGGTCATTTAGGCAGTCGCTCCATGTAAAATACAGCAGTGCTATTCTGTAAACATCACGCCGTGAAAACTTAGGTGAAGTGTGCGTGGAGTGAGCTGTCAGTGTCATCCCAAAAGATGCTAGGGATGCCCAATCATTACATTAACAATCATAATCGAGATTTTAATAATATTTTTATTCTAATTCTATTGATAATTTTGTACTATTTTAAAGCTAGTATTTTAGTGTCTAATCATTAGTACTATTTAGAGAGTTTTTAAATAAAATAGCGAAACAGATATTCAGTCAGAAACTCAATTTTGTTTTACTTACTGTTTCTTTTTCCTAGATACTTATAGCCTGAGGAGCGAGCGCGTGACGCACGTACCTACTTACAATAATAAAATAAAACTAAATACCTACTAAAGAAAATGCGCGTCGACATAAATAAGTTTGTTATTATGAACCCATTGTTAAACTCTTGATTTATATACTTACTTAAACGCAATCCCATGACCCACCATGAACTGCAAGCCAAGATTCCCCGCACCAGCGCCGCTTCCCGCACCGCGCTACCACACTCAGTGCGGCCAAGCATTCAGTGATCGCGTGCTAAGTGTGCCTGGCTGACGGACCATACCTACAATTTAACCCCAAACTATGTGGGAACATACATAAAGGATGTGTGTGAATGTCATTTAAAATAAAAAGACGTGCGGGTTATATGTACCTACTTGCCTTGTAGTTTATTGTAGGTAGATAACCTACCTACGCGTTGCCAATAATAACATAATATTCATCAAATCATCGTACATTAGGTACTAAGTTCAACCGCAATTTTGGCAACGCGCGCACATGCTCAGTCCACCTCGCACCGAAGTGAAGTGAAGTTATCAGAATCGGGTGAAGGGAGATTCGGATGAAGTGCTCACTCCACGCAGCGCATGCGCGCTAAGCACTCAAATATAAAAAATAATTTTCCACTGACATTTGCAACGCGCCGAAGTGAAGTGTAGTAACCATGGTTACCAGACGGGTGAAGTGAAGTGTACACTTGGCGCATGCGCGGTAGGCACTCAATTCTTTTTAAATAATTTTCCTCATTGACGGCCCTTTCCATAGGCCTATTCGTATTTGAGTTCAGACACAATAATTAGCACCTATTTATTTCAATGTCTAAATCCAGCCGCTTTTATATAATTAAAACAACAAATGGATTTTACTTGAAAGGTGAGATTGAGCAACTTCGTAAAATTTGTGCTAAACATACTTGCTTCGCACAAATTAATTTATGAAGTTGCTCAATCTCAGTCATCAATAATTTTTTTTCAGTGATTGGTGTATTGTTCATTCACCTAAATACATAGGTATTATGTAAAAATCCGGCCAATTGCGAGTCGGACTCGCGTATGAAGGGTTCCGCCGTAGGTACCATTATTTATAAAAACCGGCCAAGTGCGAGTCGGACTCACGCACGAAGGGCTCCGTACCATTATCTATAAAAACGGCAAAAAAAAACCACGTTTATTGTATGGGAGCTACCTTAAACATTTATTTAATTGTTTTTTAGTATTTATTGTTATAGCGGCAACAGAAATACATCACCTGTGAAAATTTCAACTGTAAAACTATCACGGTTCATGAGATACAGCCTGGTGACAGACAGACTCTAACAGACGAACGGACAGCGGAGTCTTAGTAATAGGGTCCCGTTTTACCCTTTGGGTACGGAACCCTAAAAAGCACAAAGGTAGTAAGTAATATCCCATCATCTAGATTGGTAGATAAACCTTTTATACCTAAATATTTAGGCACACCAATAATCTAGTTATGGGTGCTCATATGATCCATACCTACATAAACACAAATTGCCAATCACTCTTGCAAACGAGAAAAATTAAAATTGTTATAATAAAATTCATGTTTTTACTATAAACTGATAAAATTATGTGTGTTTAGGTTGGTGTAGTTTTCCTGTGTAGATACTATTTTGACACACTATGTAGTCTCATAGATGTAAATTGATGCTATGTTTGTCATTCAACTCTCCTGTCACAGGTCTGCTGGGAAAAATATCTAATCATAAATCTTTATGTATTTTACTTTATTAAGTGTTTAGTGTGTACATTAATAAATAAATAGATAAATAGAATTTATTCATTTGTATCACATCAAAAAAATTTGCTAATACATTTTTGCTACTGAGCCAGCGGCCTCTCGACGTTCAACTTCTTGATGGAATAGAGGAACAGAGAGGCGTTGGATGTGTGTGGACAGCACGCCACCAGCGCTGGAAATAATGGTAAGCATTTATTACTATTTAATTTATTTCATTCCTACACTCATCAGAGTACCTATATTTTTATAAACAATTAAACCACTTTAAATAATATTGTAGTACTTTCAATAAGAATTCAAAGCGGTATGATTTATTTATAACAAGTACTCATTTCAATCAACCATTTTCAGTATAATGAGTTGAAACATTTCTTAATTCCAAGGTGTGTGAAATAATGAATACTTACCACGATTGATGTGATTAAATCAAGTACAGGCGGTGTTTCTTTACTGTCTTCAATTCTTTTAAGGCCTTAGCAATTTGCAGGATCAAATGGGCTCATCTGCTGAGAGGTAGAATATTTATCAGATTAATAATATACACTTGTTTAAAATGTTTACCAATTTTTTTTTTTAGCTAACTTATTTTGTCCTAGCTGCTGGGCAAAGGTCTCCCCCATACTTTTCCAATTTTCCATAAGTTGTTCCTTCGCCGGCCGATCGGTCAGGAACGAGTCCATATCGTCACGCCAGCGTTTCTTAGGCCTGGCTCGGTTCAGACTCTTCAGAGAGCCGATAAGACAAAAAACCGACTTACAAAAACAAAAAAAAACTGTAAAATAACTATAATTTCGGAAGTCGGTGTCTTTGCTTTTCAATTTTCGTTTTTTGCCAGCGACTTTCGATATTAAAGTTAATTTTCAGTCTTTGTTTTTTTTTGTAAAATGTTTAAAAATAACATTTATGCTCCTAAATCATCTCTACCAAAGCAGAGAGCTGGACAAGTCACATTCTGTGTTTTCCAAAAATGACTCGATAGGTAACCAAATAAGATTCAATTGAATTGAAATTGGAATTGATTGAAATCTGTTGGTTTATTTATGACATAGTTAATTTGAATTTTGTAAAAATAATCATTGTTAGTATAGATATTCAAAATCTATGCATTAATTTTAAAGTGGCAGTTGTGTGGATGTACAATATGCGTGCATGGGTTTCCATCTTGATGTTTTACTATTTAAACTAGCATAATTTATTGAGTCAAACAGATAGTCAAATAATTATACTGTTTCAACAGTATTTTCATTGAGAGTTGTGCTAACTCCTCCCTCATCAGCATGTTAAGCTGGAACAAATGACACTTAAATTAAATTGGTGTATTATAGTAAATTATTGAAAAAAAAAAAAATGACTGTGCTAAAATTAAAGTGAGTTTCAGAAAATACGTACATCAGAAATATTAAAATCACCACAATGAGAATATAAAAACAAAAATTGATTGATTTATTTTAATTATTAGGACAGGTTGTCTAAATGCTAGTAAATGACAACATTAACATTTCTATATGCGATGAATGTTTAAAGATTTACAACGTTAATTAAAATATCAGTCTTACCAGGCAGACAGGCATATATTATGTATAGTCATCATCTTTCATTTTCCAAGAAAAGTTTTGATCATAATTCTGAGATACATCTGAAAAAGACATGTATACATTAGTATTCTTAGAACTAAATTAAAAGGCTTTTTTCACATATTTATGGGGTGATAAGAGTAGTGATCAATAATGTTTGCCATTAAATTGTGAGGGTTGCAGTCCGCCTGAATAAATTTGCCAATAACTCATAACTTATTAGTAAAGTTGGACAGCCTGTTAGAAGCAAAAATAAAAAGCAATGCTGGCAAGGAAAACTTTAGTGGATAGGAATGAAAATATACTCATTATGATTAGCAACTAAGTATTGATAATGTACGAACCTTCGTAAACTTTTATGACTATTCTATTCCTGTGGCCATTTCTTCGGCCGAAAACAATCAAGGATTAGCCCTACTTCATTCATGTACCTTTTTCAAAGTGTTTCTGGCACACACATAGTTTGTGAAGATCTTCAGCTTGTTAATGCTCAGCACTACTCAGGAGCCACTTTTTGTGTTCGATCTCATTAACAGCAAACAAGCATTAATTACGTAGTTATGCATTTTCATAATTTCGTTTAGGAAATTAGGACCGCCATGTTCGATACAACACTTGCTGTCCTTTATAATTGTAATGTGCTTGTTGTACATATTGCACTACTAATGCAAAATACACTATTATAATATATATAATTGAAAAGTTAAGAACGGAAATAAAGCAACGCAAACTTTCTTCGCAACTTTACCGCCACAACACAAAACTGACGCCGGATGCGGCAAGGGAACGAGGGCAAAATAAAACCACAGACTATATATAATAGTAATCTATGACCACAGAATAGTCGGAAATAGTCGGAAACACAGAACATTAGTACTATCAGAAAACTTCCTAAACGAAAACCGCCTAAAATTGTCTATGGTTTTTACAACCATAGAATTTATTTTTTTATGCTGGGGCTACATCAACGGGAAACGCCGTTTATTATCGCGATGATGGACGGTAACCGTAGGTGTAGCCACAATGTATTGCGATAATTTAACAACGCCACTCACATTGGCGTTTATACTCGGATAGCGGTATTTCAGACAGTTCAAAGAGCAAAAATTATTGCGTTGAATGAAGCGGCAACACTTACGTTTTGTCTTACCGTGCGTTTGCACTAGCGAATATTAACGACAACACATGTTGAAATCTCCAGTTCCATACAATTTTTGACAGGAACTAGAGATTTAATAATGTTTTGTTGTAATGTTTCGCCAGTGTAAATAAACGCACGGTAAGGCGATGATGGGCATTGACGTTGATCGTAGTGCTGCAAATAACGCAATAATTCTCGCAGTAAATCTCCTTGATATCTTTGGTATTTTTTTCTATTTTATAGGCAGACTATAAAATAGAAAAAAATACCGTAAAATCAAAATAATATTACGTTTCATATGACGTCTGAAGTCCAAGTAATTAAATAAAAATAGATAACCAAAAAAAGTAAATAATAAAAAACCATAAATAAAAAAACAAAATAAATAAATATAAATAACCATCGCGGATGGGGACTCCTTACTTTTTCCTTTTTCACAGTAAACAACCATATTCTAACACCAAGACTTACTGGATGATGTCTAACTTCTGTCAAATTCAGTATTCATTCATTTCATGTACCTAGTTCCTTATTTCGCCACGTACATAAGGTCTTAATTATTTAATTTATTTTATTGCTACATCATCAGAAATCGTTGTCAGGTGACTCAGGTGTAAGCATTTTTATTAATCTGAGTAAAAACACCAGCGTATCTCAATCAATGTCAAATTAATTTAAAATTCTTGCCTGTTGTCAACACTGATGACACGCGCCGACGCGTTCCAAGTTTAAAAAATAACTGCAGCTATAATTAAACAAACAGATTTTTTGAATTTAGTACCTAGGTACTTTGATAGGTTTAAATGTGACAACGATCTAATTTTAATAATGCATTACTAAAATAACTAAACTTCATCAAATCTCTATCATCTGTGATGGAAATGTCTAGTAAATACCTTTAAGAAGTTCCAAATAGGGATGGCGATTCTTTACGAAAAAGATCGATTTTTAAATCGATTCGAATCGTAACCTAATAAATCGATTCACAAAAAAATCGAGGTCCAAAAGATCGATTCCTTAAAAATCGATTTTTTTACGTTTGCCTTTACAATGTAAATATAAATCCATTTTATGACAAACAAGAAAAATACCATAATAAATGATCTCTTATCAGTAGAATCACGGAATTTATTAGTTCAGGAAATTCGATAAAGACAATTATAGAAAATTATTTCATAATTATTAAATTATTTTTATTACCATGTTAAAGTATCAGGTCAGGTTTAAAAGAAGATATTTATTTTCTAAATGTATTTGTTACATTAAAAAGTGAAGAAAATAGCTAATTCAGCTTATAGTTCCCAATTGGAAACTAAGCACATAGCCATCTTGCGAATTTTTGAGCCATTAACTCTTTAACCGACAACACAGTAATATTACGGGTACATTCAACCAATCCTCTATCCTCTATATTATATATTATATATGATTTATAATATATAATATAATAATAATAATAAGTATTGAAATCAAAATAAGTGTAAAGTTAACTGAGTATCGAATTTTCGCAAAAATATGGTCCCTGATTCTTTATTGGTTGAAAAATTAAAGCGCGCGAAGCGCGTAATTTAAATTCCTAATTGAAAATAATTTTACGGTTTTTACCAAAACTAAAAAAATCGAATGTCGATTTCCAAGGGTGAAATATCGATTCACTGAATCGATTCAGAACTACATATCGATTTAAAAAATCGATTGTTTTGGCTCGAGAAATCGATTCTTCGATTAATCGATCTCAAATCGCCATCCCTAGTTCCAAAATTCCCGTTTAGTTTTGGCCTTCCAAAAATTATCTACAAAATAAACAAATGAAAGTTTGTATTTAGTACCTACTTTGAATAAGTTTGTCAGGGACATAATTAATATTAGTGTGTAATTGTGAATGTGATAGGTTAATAATTATGAATGAATGTGATAGGTTAAGTAGTAATTAATTATATTGGCATGTACAGGTAGGTAAAAGTTTTTCTAAAATTATCCGAAACTCAATGGATTGTGGTGGTGCTTGGGAAGGCCCATGTCCAGCAGTGGTCGTCTTGCGACTGAATGAAACGATGATGATGCAATGGATTCCTCAACTCTAAAATTCCTGTGTTACTGTTCATAATATTATGTTAACTAGATCATCAGTCGTATGGTTAACTGCAAGGAGTGGTTGTCAGTCAGGTAAAATAGTACGTAGCTATCTAGAAGTATAAGCCAGGACCGTCACACAGTGGGTGCCCGAAGACGGGAGTCGTCACCCAGCCAGGCCTAAGAAACGCTGGCGTGACGATTTGGCCTCGTTCCTGACCGATCGGCCGGCGAAGGAACAACTTATGGAAAATTAGAAAAGTATGGGGGAGACCTTTGCCCAACAGTACCAGGACAAAATAAGTTAACTAAAAAAAAAAAATTGGTAGACATTTTAAACAAGTGTATATTATTAATCTGATAAATATTCTACCTCTCAGCAGATGAGCCCATTTGATCCTGCAAATTGCTAAGGCCTTAAAAGAATTGAAGACAATAAAGGAACACTGCCTCTACTTGATTTAATCACATCAATCGTGGTAAGTATTCATTATTTCACACACCTTGGAATTAAGAAATGTTTCAACTCATTGTACTCAAAATGATTGATTGAAATGAGTACTTGTTATAAATAAATCATACCGCTTTGAATTCTTATTGAAAGTACTACAATATTATTTAAAGTGGTTTAATTGTTTATAAAAATATAGGTACTCTGATGAGTGTAGGAATGAAATAAACTAAATAGTAATAAATGCTTACCATTATTTCCAGCGCTGGTGGAGTGCAGTCCACACACATCCAACGCCTCTCTGTTCCTCTATTCCATCAAGAAGTTGAATGACGAGAGGCCGCTGGCTCAGTAGCAAAAATGTATTAGCAAAACTTTTTGATGTGATACAAATGAATAAATTCTATTTATCTATTTATTTATTAATGTACACACTAAACACTTAATAAAGTAAAATACATAAAGATTTATGATTAGATATTTTTCCCAGCAGACCTGTGACAGGAGAGTTGAATGACAAACATAGCATCAATTTACATCTATGAGACTACATAGTGTGTCAAAATAGTATCTACACAGGAAAACTACACCAACCTAAACACACATAATTTTATCAGTTTATAGTAAAAACATGAATTTTATTATAACAATTTTAATTTTTCTCGTTTGCAAGAGTGATTGGCAATTTGTGTTTATGTAGGTATGGATCATATGAGCACCCATAACTAGATTATTGGTGTGCCTAAATATTTAGGTATAAAAGGTTTATCTACCAATCTAGATGATGGGATATTACTTACTACCTTTGTGCTTTTTAGGGTTCCGTACCCAAAGGGTAAAACGGGACCCTATTACTAAGACTCCGCTGTCCGTTCGTCTGTTAGAGTCTGTCTGTCACCAGGCTGTATCTCATGAACCGTGATAGTTTTACAGTTGAAATTTTCACAGGTGATGTATTTCTGTTGCCGCTATAACAATAAATACTAAAAAATAAAATAAATGTTTAAAGGTAGCTCCCATACAATAAACGTGTTTTTTTTTTGCCGTTTTTATAGATAAGGGTACGGAACCCTTCGTGCGTGAGTCCGACTCGCACTTGGCCGGTTTTTATAAATAATGGTACCTACGGCGGAACCCTTCATACGCGAGTCCGACTCGCAATTGGCCGGATTTTTACATAATACCTATGTATTTAGGTGAATGAACAATACACCAATCACTGAAAAAAAATTATTGATGACTGAGATTGAGCAACTTCATAAATTAATTTGTGCGAAGCAAGTATGTTTAGCACAAATTTTACGAAGTTGCTCAATCTCACCTTTCAAGTAAAATCCATTTGTTGTTTTAATTATATAAAAGCGGCTGGATTTAGACATTGAAATAAATAGGTGCTAATTATTGTGTCTGAACTCAAATACGAATAGGCCTATGGAAAGGGCCGTCAATGAGGAAAATTATTTAAAAAGAATTGAGTGCCTACCGCGCATGCGCCAAGTGTACACTTCACTTCACCCGTCTGGTAACCATGGTTACTACACTTCACTTCGGCGCGTTGCAAATGTCAGTGGAAAATTATTTTTTATATTTGAGTGCTTAGCGCGCATGCGCTGCGTGGAGTGAGCACTTCATCCGAATCTCGATTCTCCCTTCACCCGATTCTGATAACTTCACTTCACTTCGGCGCGAGGTGGACTGAGCCTGTGCGCGCGTTGCAAAAATTTCGGTTGAACTTAGTACCTAATGTACGATGATGATTAGTTTAATTCTCTTTGACTACATTGCATTCAAATGCGCCTTTTCGCTCACACTCGTCGGCTTTAAAAGCTGCTTGCCTTACCTTTCTTTGTCTAGCAGTTTTCGCCTTCAAATTGCTATAGAAACGTTTACATTTGTTGATATATATTGGTAAGTACTACGCAGATTTGTATGAAATGAAAAGCCGGGCTTTTGGGAGCACAGAGTACTTTTTATTTTGAGAGGCATTAAGTTTGCGCTAATGCACTAGCCGCAGTACGCAGTAGCCCCGATGTTGACCCGCGTAAAGTGAGTTGCAAGTCTGCGACGCGACGGCCGACGCGACTCAATTATTTTGTTATTGTTTTGAAATTAAATTTTGAGATCAGTATTTTATTTTCCAAGTGTTGAAGTAGTGAATTAGTTTTATTATTTAAAATGATGTGATAGGTACCTAGTTATTGCGGCTATATCATTCCCTAAGCTTAGTAAGTGATTATAGTGTTATTTTTATCATCAAAATGTGAATTTGGAAACTGTGTTCGAAAAGGTATGTAAATACATTGAGTTTTCTAACAGTAAGTAACTCTGCATCACCGTAATCAACCCCAAATTACTGTTACTCGGATATAAAAACAAGTATTTTTGTCAGTTGAAGAAAATTACTGAAATTGGCATTCGATTGTTTAATAAGTTGATGAGTATGACAAACTTAGGTAGCTGGTGCCATGAAAGACATCAAAAGTAGGTATAGTTTTGTTTGTATGGCAATTGTAGTTTCGTTAAACCACTGAAAAACAAACCATCTTATTATTACTACATCTCATCAAGATCACAAAACACAATCATTTTCGTATCAAAGATATTCTTCACACCTAGGTGTTTTTAAATAAAGATTAGAGTTGGCTATTGTCATTATGATTAATTATAAAATATAATATCTCATTTAACATTTTCAATCGACATTTCATAAAATAAAATTCATAAAACTAAGACAATTCATATAAAACTAAGTATGCGTATGGTAATAGAACAACAAATCTATAATTTGGGGGCCACCTAGCGGCTTTCGATTGAATAATTTCTCATGTGACAGCGAATATGAATTTATTATGGTGAAAAGGTCCTGCTAAGCGGTGTGGTGACGCGCGTTCGCTAATATAGATGGCGCTTACGACAATTATGTACTGATGCTTGAAATAAGTAGAACTTTTCGCATTATATAGGTTTTCTAACCAAAATTATAATAATGGTGTTACCATGAACAACAAAGAAACTCCTTAAATAGCTCACTTGGCAGTTTTTTTAAATCGTAAAAAAATCTGTGGGCTTGCCCTAATTTTGACCCCTAGGCTCGCCACGGCACATAGTTTGTGTGGGGTTAAATTGTAGGTATGGTCCGTCAGCCAGACACACTTAGCACGCGATCACTGAATGCTTGGCCGCACTGAGTGTGGTAGCGCGGTGCTTGAAGCGGCGCTGGTGCGGGGAATCTTGGCTTGCAGTTCATGGTGGGTCATGGGATTGCGTTTAAGTATATAAATAAAGAGTTTAACAAAAAAAAATTGAGTTTCTGACTGAATATCGGATTAGAATAAAAATATTATTAAAATCTCGATTATGATTGTAAATGTAATGCGCGGGCATCCCTAGCTTCAGTGACACTGACAGCTCACTCCACGCACACTTCACCTAAGTTTTCGTGGCGTGATGTTACAGAATCGACCGGCTGGTATTCAGCTGCATCCGGTTAGACTGGAAGCCGACCCCAACATAGTTGGGAAAAGGCTAAGCAGATGATGAGATTACTTATTTTTCTATCTAATAAAGAATCTAATTTAAAAAAATCAGCTGTACCCGACATTTTGACGAGCTATGCGAACATAAATGTAGGGAACAGCTTTCTCGCGATTTCAGGGTCCGGTCGGTTCCATAGTGAAAGTTGTTCATAATGACATGTTTAACACAAATAAAATCCTTCACGATCAACAGTATGGATTCACCAAAGGACATTGTACGACCGACGCCGGTGTTACCTTATTAAGACAAATTTTTAACGCGTGGGAAGAGGCCCTAGACGTCATAGGAATCTTTTGTGACCTCTCCAAGGCTTTTGATTGCGTCGATCACGAAACCTTACTGTTGAAACTTGAGCATTACGGACTTGGAAAAAACTTGCGCTCAGTTTAGTAAAATCTTATTTAAATGATAGACAACAGCAAGTTCAAATAAATCAACTCACTAGGTTTAAAAGTAAAAATGGGTGTTCCACAAGGCTCGATTTTGGGTCCCTTCCTCTTTTTAGTATAAATTAATGATCTACTCCATTTATTAAAAAATCAGCCACACATGGTGTTATTTGCTGATGATACTTCCTTAATTTTCAAGGTAGATAGACGTGCTACAAATTTTGACGAAGTAAATAACGCCCTACTGCAGGTCCAAAATTGGTTCACTGCTAATAATTTAGTATTAAATGGGAAAAAAACTAAGTGCATCAAATTTTCTTTGCCAAATGTCAAAGTAGGGATTGCGAGATTGTATTGAATCAAGAGAAACTAGAGTTCGTCGATAAAACTGTTTTCCTGGGGATCACGCTCGACTCAAGGCTACAATGGGGTCCTCATTTAACATCTCTTGCAGGACGGCTGAGTTCAGCAGCATATGCTGTCAGAAAAATCCGTCAATTTACTGATGTAGATACCGCAAGGCTAGTCTATTTTAGTTACTTTCATAGCATCATGTCTTACGGTAACTATGGGGACGGGCTGCAGACATCGAGTCTATCTTTATTCTGCAGAAAAGAGCGATCAGAGCTATTTATAATATCCGCAGGCGCGATTCTTTAAGGGAACTGTTTAAGGATATAAACATCATGACGGTACCTTGTCAATATATCTATGAAAACATCATGCACGTAAGAAAAAATTTACATCTTTTTAGTAAAAGAGGTGATAGACATAATTATAGTACTAGAAGTAGGGACCTATTAGTTCAACCAGGTTTCAGACTAGCTAAAGTAGACTCATCTTTCATGGGGTACTGTTTAAAATGTTACAATAAAATTCCTCCCCACATACTTCAACTGAATGAGTCGAAATTCAAAACTTGTATAAAACGCACACTATGCAGGCAGGTATATTATAAGTTGGAGGATTACATCTCTGATAAAAATGCTTGGCTTAATGCTGGTCCTGCTCCACAATCACAACTAACTAATTAACATTCGAAAATACTGTTGGAGCTGCTGAAGATCGGAAGACCATCTTGCATTGTATAAACTCAATCTCCTTTGTATTATATAATTGCATAGCACAGGTGTGAGTACTATGTACTATTGAGCTACCATTTACCGGGTAATTTGTCTTTCATTGACTTGAATGTGCCCTGGCGACTGGGAATGTCATGCTCACTGAAATGTCTCGCTGGTGGAGGCGCGTGTGTCGGATCATTTAGCTCCCTTCAAAATGGTTGAGCTGAATGGTGCTGATCCATGCGTCATGTTCGTGAACGGGCGCCGTCAGTTGTGACTGGTCATCTCTTAGCTGCCATGGCTTATTTGAATTTTTGAATTGTTTTATGTAATAATTGCGGACGCTTTTAACGTGCTTTCTACATTGTTCTCACATGTATAATTTCAACATAAATGATGTAACCCACATATTGTAATAATATTTTGATTTAAAAGAGTGTCCATGGAGTTTCTTGCCCGTTCTTCTCCATAGGTACCTACTACTACGCTTTAGAATGGGCAACTAGCTTCATATTTCTGACTGACCGACTCCTTGACAATTCAAAAGTGCCTGTGAATGGTTTAATTGAAATAAATGCTTTGAGTTTGAGTTTGAGTTTGATGATGAGTACAATGACCCCTTAAAAGGTTTCGTGTATGAAAAGATACACCTTATCCATACTTATATTATAAATTCGAAAGTAACTGTCTGTCTGCATGTTACCTTTTCACGCCTAAACCACTGAACGGATTTCGGCAAAATTTGGCAAGGAGATAGATGGTATCCCGGGGAAGGACATCGGGTACTTTTTATCGAGATACCACGCGGGCGAAGCCGCGGGCGGAAGTTAGTATATAATAATATAAATAAGTTAGGTTTTGTGAAGGAGCTCGTTCGGGATATCACCCTTCTCAATTTCAGCTGCCAAGCAACGTTGCTATGCATTTTAATTGGGTGCCGGTCGATGTAATTACAGACGCACACATGAGATTGGTAATTAGGTTTTTCATCTTTGTCTCTGGGTTGGCAACTAGATTAGCCATCCTCCATCGTCGATGCCAAGGAATTGCAGATGAGTGAAGAAAATATAAATAAATATAGCTCATGCTTATTTGTCATCATCATCATCTGCCCAGCATTTTCCCAACCGTGTTGGGGTCGGCTTCCAGTCTAACCGGATGCAGCTGAATAGTAGTATTTTACATGGAGCGACTGCCTATCTAACCTCCACAACCCAGTAACTGGGTAATACGATACCCCTTGGCAAGACTGGTTGTCAGACTTTCGGGCTTCTGACGACCCGTAACGACTGTCAAAGATCCATAAATGACAGCCGGGACCAACGATTTAACGTGCTTTCCGAGGCACGGAGGAGTCCCGATATGTAAAGATGGTTACCCATCCACGGACCAACCCCGACAAGTGTAGCTTAACCTGATGAATGACCCGTGTGGCTGTTATTACTTAGCCACGAGCGCCTCATGCTTATTTATTTCATATATATGCTCATGCTTATTTGTACACATACATAATATGTATGTGTTTACTTATGTTTTTATCCTTACTTAATATTATAAATGCGAAAGTAACTCTGTCTGTCTGTCTGTCTTTCGCGCTTTCACGCCAACATTACTGAACCGATTTAAATGAAATTTGGTACACAGATAGTCTAGAGCCTGAGAAAGGACATAGGCAACTTTTTATCGACATACCACACGAGCGAAGCCGTGGGCGCAAGCCAGTACAAAATATAATAAACTAATGTATCTACAGTACCTATTAATTTATTTGATTTGATTTTTTTATATTTAATCACTACATAATTATAAAACAAAGTCGCCGCGCCTGTCTATCTGTCTGAACGTGATAAATTCGAAAAATACCGAACGAATTTTCATGCGGTTCTCATCAATGGACGAATTGATTCTTGAGGAAGTTTTAGGTGGATAATTCATTAAGGCTCGTACATACTGGCGCGATTCGCTGATGTACCGAAACATAATGTAATGTACCGAAACAGTTACTATTTAAGTCATTGAAAATATTATGTCTTATTTTTATTTAGATTCTTATAAAATTATTGTCTTCTTTTAAAATTTTTGATGTAAATTGATGGCCTGAAACACAGGTTCTCACAAACCTAGATAAGGCAGGTCTATATTACAGCTAGAATTAAAGTTACCTCGTTTGTAATTAATGTTAATCATAATTTTACCTTATTGTTTTACTAGAATAAATTTTTTTATTTTTTTTATTCGCCTCGCCGCGAATTTTAACAAAACAATTTCAGAGAAAACTTCACGGCGAACAATGCGGCGCGGCGGCGCGCACGGCGTCGCGACGGGCGACGGGCGACGAATCGCCCCTGTATGTAAGAGCTTTTAAGGTTTTGTGTGATTGGCTGAAATATGTTGAAAGCTCACCTGTGTGTTATCCCTCTCTCTTCTAAATGCCTCATTCCAAGCGCGACTTGTAGTGCATATTCTCGCATAGTACCGCCGTCAAGTTGCAGAGCTGGTTCAGCCACATAATGGTCTTTTTTCTTATCACAATCTATATACAATTTGCAATTACCATCCGAAAGAGCTGGGTCCGAATCACAGAGGTTCGTGTACTCGGCTGTAAAAGAAAAAATATCGAAATGATATAACATTAGTTATCATTATGCCTATATTCTTGGCTTGGGTAGGCAGAGATGTAACACGTAATTCGCTAGTTATGTTTTATTTCCGTTTAAAAGGAGGCGAGCCAATTGCCATTAACTGGGCAGAGACCCGGACTCCATGGTGCTCCTGGGAACACCAAATAACACTTTGTCCGACCTTGGGATCGAACCTAGGACCCGTCGCGCTTGATACCACTAGATAACTAGAAGACACCAACGAGATAGTCCATATTAACTACTAACAGATTATTATTTAAAGATCATCATCATCTGCCTAGCCTTTTCCCAACTACGTTGGGGTCGGCTTCCAGTCTAACCGGATGCAGCTGAATAGTAGTATTTTACATGGAGCGACTGCCTATCTAACCTCCACAACCCAGTAACTGAGTAATACGATACCCCTTGGCAAGACTGGTTGTCAGACTTTCGGGCTTCTGACGACCCGTAATGACTGTCAAAGATCCACAAATGACAGCCGGGACCAACGGCTTAACGTGCTTTCCGAGGCACGGAGGAGTCTCGATATGTAAAGATGGTCACCCATCCACGGACCAACCCCGGCAAGCGTAGCTTAACCTGAGGGATCGACCCATGCGGCTGTTATTACGTAGCCACGAGCTCCTCTTTATTTATTATTATTTAAAGATCGACATCGTTAAATAAACGTCGAAATTAGAATATACAATGTGTGCATATACCAACATTTTCGG